>MUZC01000203.1:207442-222735 GCA_002072015.1 Radix auricularia | reverse complement strand
CCCCCCCCCCCCCCCCGCTTATTTTTTTTAAAAATGTAATGGTATTACCAATCTAAAATTGACTAAAGGTCGTATGTCGGGATCTGTAACTGAAAAGTGAAACTGTGGGATGATTAACTGGTAATAAAAGAAATGGTACAAGAGCCATTTTTATCATGGAAAACAATATAGTTATTGATGATATGGCAACAAACAACTAAATATGTGGTTGCCATGGTGAGACTAAATAAGTGATTGTGATACTAAATATGTGGTTTCCATGGTGAGACTACATATTTGGTTGTCGTGGTGAGACTAAATATGTTGTCATGGTGAGACTAAATATGTGGTTGCGATGGTGAGACTAAATAAGTGATTGTGATGGTGAGACTAAATATGTGGTTTCCATGGTGAGACTACATATTTGGTTGTCATGGTGAAACTAAATATGTTGTCATGGTGAGACTAAATATGTGGTTGTCACAGTGAGACTAAAAATGTGGTTGTCATGGTGAGACTAAAAATGTGGTTGTCATGGTGAGACTAAAAATGTGGTTGTCATGGTGAGACTAAATATGTTGTCATGGTGAGACTAAAAATGTGGTTGTCACTGTGAGACTAAATATGTTGTCATGGTGAGACTAAAAATTTGGTTGTCACAGTGAGACTAAAAATGTGGTTGTCATGTTGAGACTAAAAATGTGGTTGTCATGGTGAGACTAAAAATGTGGTTGTCATGGTGAGACTAAAAATGTGGTTGTCATGGTGAGACTAAAAATGTGGTTGTTATGGTGAGACTAAAAATGTGGTTGTCATGGTGAGACTAAAAATGTGGTTGTCACAGTGAGACTAAAAATGTGGTTGTCACAGTGAGACTAAAAATGTGGTTGTCATGGTGAGACTAAAAATGTGGTTGTCATGGTGAGACTAAAAATGTGGTTGTCATGGTGAGACTAAATATGTTGTCATGGTGAGACTAAAAATCTGGTTGTTATGGTGAGACTCAACATATAATAGATAACTTATTTGGTTACCGCTGAATATCCCCCCCCCCCGAACTGTTGGAAAGTCGTAGGTGATAAGATTAGGGATGTTATTAATAAATTTAAACATAATCGTAAATTTTCGAAAAATTACCGAATAATTTATCGATAATTATGATATATGACGTCATTAAACTGAAAATTTCATAAAATTCCCGTAACTTTAGTATTTCATTAAAAAATATTTTAGGAGGTGAATTTAAATATCAAAGTAGTTCAATTTAATGTCTATGAATTTAAATTTTGTTATTGTTAAATAAGCGAAATAAAAAAATATATTGTTTACATCATTTTCCATATAAAAACTGCTGATTTTAAAGTTAACACTTTTAAAATATTTTTGTTTTTAAATTGAGAAGTTTGTACGTCAAAAAAAACAACAAACAAACAAACTATTATTAATAATTATTTTTAATTATTTATCAATATATCAAAAAAATGTTTAAAATATTTTCTTGATTTATTATAATTACTATTTTATTGATCAAAATAATTTTAATCGAGGAAAATTTTTACCGATTAATCGAAAAATTACTCGTTAGTTTCCGCAGCCCTACATAAGATATATTTATTTTTCTTCCATGGCAAACACACCTTATGTCATTACTTGATCGTACACATTAAATAGCCAGAAAAAAAGATGACGCACAAAACCCAAATACTCGACTCCCCAATTGAAAATTACAAAGTAAGGCAACCCCATCCCTTCAACCCTTCCCGCCATAGTAATAGAAGAGTAGATCTAGATGTCTCCCCGGGGTGAACGTCTGCTCAGGATCAGGATACAAAGACGCCCTCGTGGCATGTTGACGACGTGCCAAGGTGTTGTACCCTGCATACAGGCCGGTACTCATCGCGTACACACATCAAGACGCAAGTGCCCACAGGCACTTGATTGCACCTGTTCCCTATTTCGCCACACATGTGCTGAAAGAAGAGGGTAGTTCAATACATATTATTGTGTTACATATAAATAGTATAGTAGCCCAAGTCACTCACTCATTCATTGTATCCGTAACGCTATGACGTCATATGATGTTTGAATACAAGTGTTCATCAGGTGTGCGAAATACTTTTGTAGGGCTGCGGAAATTAACTTTTAATTTCTCGATAAATCGGTAATTTTTTATCGATTAAAATTATGTGTATAGGGACAATATACACATGAAAATAGGAACAGTATACACCTAACATAGGGACAATATATACCTAAAAATAGGCACAATTACACCTAACATAGGGACAATATAAACCTAACAAAGGGACAACATACACCAAAAAATAGGGACCATATATCATATACATCTAACATAAGGACAATATACACCTAAAAATAGGGACCATATACATCTAACATAGGGACAATATACATCTAACATAGGGACAATATACACCTAACATAGGGACAATATACACATAACATAGGGACAATATACACCTAAAATAGGGACAATATACATCTAAAATATCGACAATATGTAGAGAACCTTGGTTGTTCAAATGTCGTAATTTTGATCAAGTTTGATTATAAATCAAAGCAGCAAATTTTATCAATTTCTCTATATATATACAATTCTCTACACGGTCCAACCATGCCGTACAACAAGTAGCAAGCTGTCTGACCTCTGACCCCACCGACCAATCAGAATGAAAAAAAAAAGGTAGCTAACAATCAACATTTCGTTGAATTGTAGTCAATCACTATCTCACCATCTATGAGCAAATCTGCGGTGTCTGATACACCGCGGGGATCTGAGTAATAATAATAAATAATAACAGCAGGCCAGTTTCACTCTTTAAAAAAATGGTTACAGACTAAACAAAGGTGACATGACCTGTAGACATGCAATAGAGAGAGAGAGAGGACTATGCAGTAAACTATGCAGATATAACAGACCAAACAATGGAGACATTACGTGTTTTTTCTCCAAGCGTCCGTCGCTTAACAAGTCTGCGCCCAGGTCGTTGCGCTTCGATGAATTTCGGCGGATTGATTTCTTCACCGCCTCCGAGCGCCTCTGCTGAGTTAATCCGAGTTGGTCAGCGGTCGATGATTGTCCGACGTCCACATGACGGTCTTTGCGCTTCCCAAGAAGATCCCGGACAGAGAGCCCCGGCAAGATGACCGAGCCCTTGGCTCGCGTGAAACTATCTTCGGACAGGATGTGGTCAGCTGACATGGCCGTGGTCCAGGAGAGGGTGAAGAGAAGAGGTATCGTTAGATGGACAGTGACCATGACGCTACTGTCTTCTTTAACTCGCGGTGTCCGGTATTATGACTGGATCGGTCTTTTGTACCAAATCAATGGGTCCAGTCCTGTGAAAAGATTGGTCTTTTGTATCAACTCTATGTATTTAGTCATGTGAAAAGAATAGTCTTTTTTACATGCTCTATGGGTCCAGTCCTGTGTATATTTCTTTAATGACCATGCTATGACAGATCTTCCCACTTACCATGCTGTTACATATCCCCTCACTAATGAAGTCCCCCCCCCCATCTAAAAACAAAAACTCGCCTTGTTAAAACAAAGTCTAACCCCACTGTCAAACTAAACCCCCAGGAATACCACATCGCAATCAATACACGAGCCAAGTAATTATTGCTGCCAGTCCCAATGGGCAGGTCATCTTTACATACCTGACCAAACGGAGGCTCCGGGGAATCTGTGAGCACTAGGTCCTCGGCCTCCCCCTTAAGTAGGCCTGGACATGACAATAACATAGCTCCCCCACCCCAACCTCCTCTACCATCAACCGGCGGCATGACACCAGGGATTTCGTCTGCCGGGTTTATCAGCTGGGGGCACTGTATCATTGGTACCAATCAGCCCAGGTTTACAATCCGCGGCAGTAGAAAAGGTGATACACAAGGGACAAATTTCGAAGAAAATTTTAATATTCTATCGAACCTGACCAAATGGGGTGGGGGTGGGGCTAAAGTACTTTGCGAAGAAATAAAAATCTGCAGTTAAATATGGTTAAGATATGTAAACGATATATATATATATAGAGAGAGAGAAACTAATGTAGCTATAGAAACTAAAATATAAAACCCAGCTTACATCTATCTATACAAACCAGTTGACATTAACAATGCGTCAACGAAACATAACTTTTTGATCCCCAGACAACCATTGAGTCCTTCAATAAATTTTCATATATTCACTACGGATCCTGATTTACATTGTCTCTCCCTCGTCAATCTGTAAATGTTGTAAATATGTGTGCGTTATAAATAAACAAAAAATGATCATTATTGTGTCTCGCGAACACTCTTCTGTGTTCATAAGGCGTCTCGTTCATATGACGTCATATATTCATCAAATTTAAGAATTATCATTTAAAACATGTAAAATACTGTCACGTGAGACATGTGGATGAAAGGATTGCGGTGGTGTGTCAGGGTCAAATAAAGGCCAATGCCGAGGCCAGGAGTATGTGGTCACTGAAAGGGAACACGGAGACATGACTCGAGCGACAGTTAGAAGTGAGAAGTTGTGAGAGAGAGATGGAAACTATTTAAATTCTAGAGATTACTGTCATACATACTTGTAAATAGATATTAAATTTTTTGTCATTAAGAGTTTAATTCCTGACTTCAATGGATGCACTGAATTATTGTGTGAGAGAAGAGATTGTTTACAAGCCCAGTCTGTGACATTAATATGGTGTCAGAAGCGGTCATCCTGTTACAAATACAAAAAAAATGACAACTTAGGCTTGGAGATAATTTTGGCTTCATCTGAAATAAGAAAGAGCTTGTTGAATTGAATGATTGGATGTGTCAGTAGCAGACACTAATTTCTGGTTTGTGATAGCAGACGCTACTTTCACTTGTCAGGTTGGTGTTAACACAGACTCCTCTCAAATCGAATTCTGAGGCTGGTTAATTAAAATTAATAAAACATCTTTTGTTGCAATCGGGGATAGCAGGTTACCTGGCCTTTATAAAAATGGGGTCACCACCGAAAATGTTTGGAAATGTGAGGTCTCATGAGATAAACAAAACGTCGACCTCCTAACTCCATGAGCTCCAGCTGATTAATTCTATTTTTAGAATATCAAGCCCAGACAGAACGCATAAAAATAAATTAATTGCTTGACCCAAAACAAAGTCTCTCAGTGCAGCTGTTACACGCCCCAACACTAAACTTAGATGGATTGCCTTTTCTAGAACGATGACGTTGGTCTGCACAATAATAAAGCCAATGTTTATTCCCACTTAAAACTGTCGCTTTGAAATGAATGTAATCTAAAAATAATAAACACATACGAAAGATGACGAGACGAAGTCGCTGAGCCTGCGCTCTAACAGACCTCTCGCCCCCTCCCCCAAAGTACAACCCCTGTCACTGGCACAGCGATCACAGCTAAGCGGCACGTCAGGAACGCCTTCTTTTGGGTTCGCCCCCATCCATTCGTTATCCCTCCTTGACTAATGGAGGATGCGGTGGTCGAGTGGTAGCGATCTCGACTGGCGTACCGATGTTCACGAGGATTTGTTCCCGGTGCCTAAGGAGTCCCCGAGTCACCCAGCGCTGAAAGGGTACCTAACTAGACAACAGTTAGGTGGCTGGGTGGAACCCTCAAAGCCGTGGCCTTTGACCGCTGCATCACTTGCCAACAGATCATCTGTCATTGTCTGGGGACGCAATTATCTTCTGCATAGAAGGAGCGTCTATATATCTAAGATAAGATGAGGTTCTACACTTTACAATTAGACTTTGGCATTCTGACATCGTATTTTTTTAATTTCATGTTTGCGACATTTCTAAAAGTAAAATGTGACATGGAGAAGCCAAAGACAAAATTTATCATTTTGTCAATAAAATTAAAGAATGCGTTGGATTCTTACAAATAAACCATCAAGTGTTTGTTCATATTGCATTTTGTTTTCATCAATAAATTACTCTTAAGATTGACTTTATCAAAACTTTGAGTTCGTCATTGTCTGTCCAGTGGTACGCTCACCGTGATCAAGCGGATTGACCTACGACCCAAACACTTAATGACACACTTTGAAACTGTCCTCGCTGGCCAGATTTTTCCTCCACGTCGTTACTGTTTCTGTATGGGGCGGTGGCATGGTCAGTGTCCGGTCATTGGTCAACGTCAGTTCCTTCTCGTCCGGTTCCATGGGACCCAGGAACTCTCCCCTCACTGCCCTCTTGGCCTTATTATCAAACCTTTCTCAATTTTCGAGGTCACCATCGAGTTCCCGTTCCGAGTCTCCATCGTAATTTCATCTCCTTCGTCTTCATAGCTGGATGACCTTTCTTGATGTGACTATAGAAAGTCAAACAGACTAGATTTGTAAGTCAAACAGAATAGATTTGTAAGTCAAACATACTAGATTTGTAAGTCAAACAGACTAGATTTGTAAGTCAAACAGAATAGATTTGTAAGTCAAACAGAATAGATTTGTAAGTCAAACAGAATAGATTTGTAAGTCAAACAAAAAGGATCTGTAAGTCAAACAGAATCGATTTTGACGTCAAACGGAATGGATTTATAATTATAAGCTAAAGACATAAAATTTCTAATAAAACTAGATTTTTTAAAAAAAAGTTTAAAATTAAAAACTTCATAAAGAAAAACGACGAATCTCCTGTCAGAACTCGAGTTGTTTCCCTTCAGCACTAAAATGTAATGTTTCTTAATGAATTGAACCCTATCCATTTTTAAAAAAAATATTTTTTTTATGGCCGAGTCCTAATATTTATTTATCGGTCCAAAATCTTAACACAATTTATGTTATCATAAACGGTTATATTTCTGCCTGATATTTATTGGCCAGAGTTATTGTGGAAGTGGGGTGAGGGGGGGAGAGAGAGGCTTTTCAGAACTTTAAACATGGTTTCCTCTAGAAATGACAGTGTTGTCTAACCTCACACCTTATTGATCCCCCCCCCCACCGCAGCACCCCGTTAATGACGCATATGCTACTTTCAAATTCACTAAATATACACTCATTCACCAACATTACTGTCAAGTTCAATAATACTAAGTAATGTATATACATGAACAATATTTATAACAATCTTAAATCAACTTTTACCTAATGCAACTTCTAAAATAAGATTTTGTGGTCCATGTTAACAAAATATGCTTTTGTTGTCGAACAAAATGAAATGGATTATTTTTAGGATGGCTAAGAGATTAAAACTATAAATAACGTTGTTCAAAGCAAACCCCGTCGACAACAATATGATTTAATATTCTGAAGGAAAAGGGGATAACAATGTGTCTTGGCTGAAAATATACCAGCAAGAGATTAGCCAGAGTTACCTCTTGTCAAATACTTGAATTTGAATAAAAGACTCGGATATTTTAGAACAATTAGCAGCTTGATTCAGTGGACATCATCTACGGATGGGGACATCATCTACTGACGGGGACATCATCTACGGATGGGGACATCATCTACGGATGGGGACATCATCTATGGATGGGGACATTATCTACTGACGGGGACATCATCTACGGATGGGGACATCATCTACGGATGGGGACATCATCTACTGACGGGGACATTATCTACGGATGAGGACATCATCTACTGACGGGGACATCATCTACGGATGGGGACATCATCTACTGACGGGGACATCATCTACGGATGGGGACATCATCTACTGACAGGGACATAATCTACGGATGGGGACATCATATACTGTCGGGCACATCATCTACGGATGGGGACATCATCTACTGACGGGGACATCATCTACGGATGGGGACACCATCTACTGACGGGGACATCATCTACGGATGGGGACATCATCTACGGATGGGGAAATCATCTACGGATGGGGACATCATCTACTGACGGGGACATCATCTACGGATGGGGACATCATCTACGGATGTGGACATCATCTACTGACGGGGACATCATCTACGGATGGGGATATCATCTACGGATGGGGACATCATCGACGGATGGGGGACATCATCTACTGACGGGGACATCATCTACGGATGGGGACATCATCTACGGATGGGGACATCATCTACTGACGGGGACATCATCTACGGATTGGGACATCATCTACTGACGGGGACATCATCTACGGATGGGGACATCATCTACGGATGGGGACATCATCTACGGATGGGGACATCATCTACTGACGGGGACATTATCTACGGATGGGGACATCATCTACTGACGAGGACATCATATACGGATGGGGACATCATCTACGGATGGGGGCATCATCTACGGATGGGGACATCATCTACTGACGGGGACATCATCTACGGATGGGGACATCATCTACTGACGGGGACATCATCTACGGATGGGGACATCATCTACGGATGGGGAAATTATCTACTTACGGGGACATCATCTACGGATGGGGACATCATCGACGGATGGGGACATCATCTACTGACGGGGACATCATCTACGGATGGGGACATCATCTACGGATGGGGACATCATCTACTGACGGGGACATCATCTACAGCTTGGGACATCATCTACTGACGGGGACATCATCTACGGATGGGGACATCATCTACTGACGGGGACATCATCTACGGATGGGGACATCATCTACGGATGGGGGCATCATTTACGGATGGGGACATCATCTACTGACAGGGACATCATCTACGGATGGGGACATCATCTACTGACGGGGACATCATCTACGGATGGGGACATCACATACTGACGGGGACATCATCTACGGATGGGGACATCATCTACTGACGGGGACATCATCTACGGATGGGGACACCATCTACTGACGGCGACATCATCTACGGATGGGGACATCATCTACGGATGGGGACATCATCTACTGACGGGGACATTATCTACGGATGGGGACATCATCTACTGACGGGGACATCATCACCGGATGGGGACATCATCTACGGATGGGGACATCATCTACTGACGGGGACATCATCTACGGATGGGGACATCATCTACGGATGGGGACATCATCTACTGACGGGGACATTACTTACGGATTGGGACATCATCTACTGACGGGGACATCATCTACGGATGGGGACATCATCTACGGACGGGGACATCATCTACGGATGGGGACATCATCTACTGACGGGGACATCATCTACGGATGAGGACATCATCTACTGACGGGGACATCATCTACGGATGGGGACATCATCTTTGGATGGGGACATCATCTACGGATGGTGACATCATCGACGGATGGGGACATCATCTACGGATGGGGACATCATCTACGGATGGGGACATCATCTACTGGAACTTAAACAAATGAGTTAAAAACCCGATAGTTGTACACAATGAGGACCCTGCGAACATAACACAGTGAGGTCCCTATGAATGTAACACAATGATGGTCATGTGAATATAAATATAACACAATGAGGTTCTCGTTAATGTTATATAATTGCCTGCTACTTTGAGTCAACAAATTACACATGATCTTTAACAGAGGCCCAGAGGATTGGCAGTGATTTGATAATTGCACTCAAGATTCCAAGCTTTGAGTCCCCGGTCACTACCCCCCAACCCCCCTATAAACAACATTTTACCATCTCCTAAATACTGTGAGGAATTTAGGGCGGTTAGGGCGCTAGAATATGTTTGGCCTTTGAGGTGCCGCTGGACTAACGGGCGAGTCCAGATGACCAGAGGTGCGAACTTGGGAATCAAAGGACATAGGAACCGCGAACGAGGCTTTGAAGACGGGAGCTGACCAGGCGGGAAAATAATCTAGCCCGGGTGTCAGGTATGGCAGACCGAGATACACGGCCGTAAGGTAGATGACAGGAGCCGACGAGGAAAGGGGGGATTACTGACCATGACGGGGTACACCCACCTACCCCCGTCTTATCTAAGGGGAGGTACAATTTGATTGACAGGACTTTCGGACAGCGGAGTCTAAGGGGTGGAGTCTGAGAGAATAAGAACGCTCGGACTCAGACACACACACAGGTAGAGACACGGGGAGACACGCGTTGGGACACACACACGGACGGAGAGATGTAACCTTAGGTAGAGAATGATAGTAAACAAAGAAGGAAATAAAGAGATATTGTAGTAGTTCTTGAGTCGTTGAGTTGGTGTTTAAAATGTAACCAAGTATGTGCAGATGGAGAACTAGAGTGCAAGTACATAGAGACAATTAACCTAAGAATAAACCATGGATCTTCATAATACGTTCATGCGCCTACTCCTAACTCTGCATGTTCAGCCCTAGGCTGTGATGGTTTGACTCCATCATTGATATTTGACCGAAAACTTCAAAACAATTGCTACAATAGCAGAAAACTGTTATTGGCCTAAAATGACTAAACAGATGAAAAGAACAGATCAAAAAATGTATAGCGTGTTTAAGAGACAATCCCAGAGATGGAAAACAATCAGCGTCAATACAGTCGTCTGACAAGGCGAACTTCTTATTGTAGAAAATTGTCATAGAGCTAATAGGACCATTCAAGAAGATGTGGAAGAAAAAACATGTGTATGCCCTTACCGTAGAGGACATAGCCACATAGATGGGCTGAAGCTGTTCCACTGATAAGAATAGATGCAGAAAGTATATGCAATTCATTACTCAATGTTTTAAGCGGATATGGTTTTCCACAAACCATTCTTATACTACATTCTTTCAGTCAATGACAACCTATGGCGGATTAAGGGGGGGGGCTGAACGGACTATAGCTAGGGGCCCCCGGTGGTTTTTGGGCCCCCAAACTTTTTATATTTTATTTTTAAAAAGTGTAAAAATGTTTGCACCAGCCCTTAAGAATATAATAAATCAAATATATTAATAAATCTTATCTATTAATCTTATCGCTTTTCAGACCCGATAGTCTTAGTAATCGAAAAACTTGATTTAAATGGCTCACTAAGAGATTATTATAGAATTTGTGTGTGTGTATTTTTAACGTTTACCAATTATGTTAAGTTCTGATGGCCGTGTGGAAGAGTTTGGTCGTGTGGTGCAAGCGCTGTCGGGATTGATTCCCAGTTGTGGAGTATTCTTTTTTAAATTTTTCTTTCTACACTTAATTTTAATATACCACATTACCAGCAAACCTTCAAACAGTCATTTCTTCGTGTTTTTTTTTTCATGATTAATATATTTGGTTGGTAATTTTAGAGCTGTTCCCATAGTACAGACAAAGCATGCTCAAGGAGCCAATGGACTATTTATTTACAGTCTTATATAAGCTGCTAGCAATTTTATAAAGGGACGCTGGCTGGATAAGGTCTCCATTTGACCAGGGGGCCCCGTGCAGTCTTAATCCGCCCCTGATGGCAGCCTATTCAAAGGGCAGATGACGCAAGCTATTATGAAAATGCTGAATATTACACAAGTGCAAAGCACAATTTACCATCCACAATCAAATGGAGTTATACAGAGACTTAAAAAAAATAAAAAATCAAGAATATGTTAGTAAATGTTACAATAGACAAATGGCATGAATATTTTCCTATAGTGCTATTTGCATATAAGCAGCAGAAAGCATGAAAGCACAGGATGTAGTCCTTTTGAATTAATGTTTGGTCAAAACCCTGAAAGTCCTTTGAAAATTTCAAAGAAAGACATATGCAAGCAAGATGTCATACAGGACAGGTATCAGTTAATGTCCGAAACTAGAGATAAAATACTCTACAGTTATGAAACAGCAAAACAAAGTCTAATCAAGCAAAGTACAAGATACAGAGAAATAAAAAAATAAACACAGACAATTAAGAAAATTTGAACCAAAACAATAAGTATTGGTATTTTGCCAAAGGCAAATAAAAAAATCACATGGCAAGGTCCCTACAAGATTGAAGACAAACTTAGTGATGCTACATATAATGTCAATATCAAAGGACATGTGAAAAAACTGCATATTGATAATCTAAGAGGATATGGTGACAATAAAGAAGTGACAAAAACAGTAAATATCACCAGCAAAGAGAATGATGAAAATGATATGGACACAATGAAAAAGAAAAGCACCAACATAGAGAACATATCATCTGACATACCAGATATTATGAAAGACAGGGTAATGACAATGTTTCAAAAATACAAAGGTATCATCATCACAAGAGAAACAGAAAAAAAAAGAAAGACATTTAGGGACCCCTGAGCCCATTCGGTGCTCCCGGGCCCGGAAGTAATGCAATTGAGAAGTTCAGTGCCCTATAACATTTTAATATTGGATACATAATTTTTGTATACAAATTTTGGTTTATATCCATTCATTTACAAAGTTGCTAACGCATAAACTTATTTTTATAAAGCTCATATAAGCAACAAAAAATATAACATTATGGGCCCCAGGGCCCATACAGTGCAAGATGTAAAGTTTAAAAAACCTGTTCATTTTGACCTGCAAACTTTTTGCTAAGATCATTAATAATTGAATAGGAAATAAAATCGCATACATTTAAGAAAAAAAAGCATTTTGGGCCCTCAGCCCCGAAGGAATGCTCATTAGGTGTTAAGTGCCCTATATTATTTTAATATTGGCTGTCAAGATTTTATATACAAAGTTAGGTTAAGATCCATCAATTTACACAGTAGCTAAGGTTTTAACTAATTTTTATACAGCTCATTTTAGCCAAAATTGTTATCATGGGCCCCCATTGACCTATGAGTGGTAAAAGAAAAAAAAATGTTGCCGGTTACCTTCTCGGGATCGTACTAAACAGTCTCTAAAACTTTCATGACGATCGAATGCATGGTTTATGCAGACACACACACACACAAACACTTTGATTTTATATTTATATTTTATATATAAAAAGGCAAAACATGGAATTAAGGGCCCCCTGGCCCAATCGGTTGCAAGTTGTCATTGCACAGAATAGTTAATAAAATCTTAAACGTTTGTGTAAAAAGAATCAGGGCCCCCGGCCCGAAAGGATGAACATTGGAGATTCAATGCCCTATAGAATTTTATTATGGGCTATCAAGTTATTTTACACCAAGTTTCGTTTAGATCCATCCATTTTCCCAGTCGTTGACGCTTATACAATTTGTATATATCTCATATCTTTTAAAAAAAAAATAATAATAATAAAAAAAATAATGGCACCCAGGCCCAATCGGTGCAAGAAATTAATTTAAAATGCCATTTTATTTCTATGCAAATCATATTAGATCTATTTTTCAATATCTTTCAAGGTCATGTTTAATCATAATGAGAATAAAGTCTTAAACGCTTACGAAAATAAAGATTTTGGGCCCCCGGTCCCAAAAGAATGGACATTAGGAGTTTAACTCCTTATGACAATTTAAAATGGGCTATAAAGTATGTATGTACTAAGTTTGGTCAAGATCCATTTATTTGCCATGTAGCTAACGTTTAAACTAGTTTTTATAAAGCTCACATAAGAAAAAACAAACATTTTGAGCTCCCGACCCCCCATGAGTGTCAGTGTTCAAAAAACATTTTCACACAAACCATCTCGGAAGCATACTCAACAAATTATTTCAGTTTCATCATGATCGCATAAATGGTTTAGTCAGTTATAACAGACAAACTAAAACATACTTTGATTTGTGTATAATATATTAAGGCTGTTATTGATTAATTTAAATTTAAACGTCAACTTTTGAAAAATTACCGATTAATTAAACGATAATTTTGATTTAACTAAGTAATCTAGAAAATAAAGATATATGACGTCATTAAACTGAAAAATTCAAGGGATGTAACTCCCCTGTCTGATAGACATTTGGAAAAAATAACAAAATTTCCAAATAAATGTTGCTTTTTTAATACTTTAAAAAATTCTCAAGTGTTATTTCAAGGCCAGGCATGTTACATAAAGGTCCAATGAGTTGTAAAAAACAATTATATTGAAAACTTATTACAATAACAGTTTTAAAAAAAAAAAATTAAAAAAAAAAATACGATTTGCAATTTAAATTTTACAAATTTTAGTTTAACTTAATATTTAACTATATTTTTTAAAAAAAACATCACTATCATTTTTAAAAAAATACTACATAGACATAGTCAAACCATTAGTCATGATTAGTTGAATCATTAAACCTTGAGGATAGAAGAACCAAGAGTAAATTATTAATTATACAAGAAGCAATTAATTCTAATTGAGAAATACAAAAGACGGATAATTTAATACAACCCTTCAACCCTCAGATAGACATACGGGTAAAAACAACTTTCTTATTCCGTATGCTAGAACAAACACATACAAGTTTTCTTTCTTCCCGTCCGGTATTCGGGCGTGGAATGGGTTACCTGAAGAAACCAGGAAAGATAACACTTTATCATCATTTATAACTTTAATGGGAATACAGGACTAAACACAAACTATAGATAAACGTAGGACGCAAGAATCTTCTGTATAGAAAGAGCGCCTGTAACATATAAGATAAGGTATAAGATAGTTAGCAATAAAATAAGTTAAATAACGCATTAAAGTTTAGTAGGTACTTGGATGAAAATTTCAAATTAATGTTTAAAATTTAAAAGTAATTAAATACAGCTGTATACAAATTGTTTGATAATTAACAAAAACGTAAGGATCATCTTTTTAACCCAGGTAATTCAAAAATTATGATTTTTTCTAAAACCTCAATCACAATCACTTTTAATTACTATTTTGTTTTATTTTCATATTTTGTGCCCTTTTAGTGCATTTTTAAAAATTCCCATAACTTAAGTATTTAATTTTTAAGAATAATATTGTTATGAGATATATTTAAACGAAGTGATTATTCGCACGGTTTTCCCGTGCATATAATTTTTAAAATTATTAGCACGGGTCGTGTCTGGTCGTCGCGCATGCGTACTCCCAGCGGTTGATAACAAAATAATAACCAATTTCACTCGATTTAGGCTAAATTGTGCAGTTATATGTTTATAGTACTAATATTAGTTACAATTTAATAATTATTGATGTCTAATGAATGATAATTGGATATAACTTTGAATAATCATATATATAATCAAGTTTCTGTAGACTAATGGATAGTCAGCTAGAGATAGTGAATGTTATTATAAACGGTTGATAACAAAATAATAACCAATTTCACTCGATTTAGGCTAAATTGTGCAGTTATATGTTTATAGTACTAATATTAGTTACAATTTAATAATTATTGATGTCTAATGAATGATAATTGGATATAACTTTGAATAATCATATATATAATCAAGTTTCTGTAGACTAATGGATAGTCAGCTAGAGATAGTGAATGTTATTATTGGTTAGCGGATCAAATCCTGATACCGTCTTTTTTTTTTTCTGTTGTTCTTGTTTTGTTTTTTTTTTTTTTT
>MUZC01000203.1:175908-200599 GCA_002072015.1 Radix auricularia | reverse complement strand
ACTGTCCAATTGATGCAGGAGTGCATTGGTGAGGTAAAGTCTTGGATGACTCTAAGCAAGCTCAAACTGAATGATAATAAGACAGAAGCACTGCTATTCTGTAACAATAAATCCCGCAGTACTTTGACTCTTCCGAATTCTATTCAGGTGGCTAGTTCTGATATACTGTTCACAACATCGACTAGGAATCTTGGCTACATTATTTCTGACAACATGTCTACCAACAACTTCATCAATCACATTTGTCGCTCTGCCTATACTGCCATTCGTCAGATCAGTTCAATCCGTCATTACTTAACAGATAGTGCAACAAAAACTCTAGTCTGTTCTCTTGTTCTAGCTCGTATGGATTACTGCAATTCTCTTCTGTCAGGTGCGCCAAAACAATGCATTGAAAAACTACAGAGAGTTCAAAATTCAGCTGCCAGATTAGTTCTAAAGGCAAAAAAAACATGACGATGTTACTCCGCTACTTTACTCATTCATTGGCTACCCATACAAGCCCGAATTGATTACAAACTGGCCGTTCTGTGTCACAACTTCTTTTCTGACTCATGCCCTTCATATCTTACTGAACTTTTGTCAGTCTACTCACCAAGTCGTCAGCTACACTCCTCTGCAGATACACGCATTCTCTGTGTTCCTAAGACAAGAACTAAAACATTTGGCGAAAGGTCATTCTCTTTTTGGAATTCTCTTCCATTACACATCCGTAGCATTTCAACTGCTAAGTCATTCAAGACTGCACTTAAGACACATCTTTTTAAAATTTATTTTCAAAATTAATAAAACAACATTTCTTTAAATGATTAACGTAGCTGATGTATTGAGTATAGCGTATTGTCATTTATGTAGTTAATGTGATATGAATGTTTCTTTTTATTGATATATGTCTTGTTATTTCCCTGTAAAGCGCTGTGAGCCTGGCTCCTTGCTGGGATACAGCGCTATATAAATTATCATTTTATTATTATTATTTATTATTTTAAACTTTCTGGACTCATTCTCAGCAGCTGGGTTTGAGGCTAACTCCACAGACTACTGAGACTACTGACTACTGTTGGCAGTCCAGTCTGACAATTACGACACAGGGCTTGGCATTCACATCGATAGAGATGAAAATGAAGACCAAAAAAAAAAAGAATCTGTTGCTAGCGCTACTACTAGTCCGTACCACTAGTGCCACTAGCCAGCAAGCTACAACTTCAACTAGTTTACTGGCTAGTAGTGTTATGAAGAAAACAACAACTTATGACTCTGACTAGTCACTAGACTAGTCTTAGTCTTAGCAGTAAACACTTCCAAAAAACTAAGTCTCTATCAACTCTATTATATCTTAAATTTAAATAAATCTTAATAAAATAACAAGCCGTTCGCCTTCATATTTTATTTTTTTACTTATACCCTATTCCATATGTCTAGGTACTTGGACAAAATTTCAAAATGAAGCTATGGCGGACTATCATAGGCTATGGCTATAGCTTTAAGTTAAACGAAGTGTCTGCTGCTACGTCGAAGTTATGGCAGACAACTCACCGAGACTTGGCTGGTGCTACGATATGTCGTAATACTAGCAACATCCCTGTGAGTTGTCTTCTGTTACGACTGGTTGTAAATATAAGCTGTACTACTTTAATACTAAACAATAGTTCTATCAATCAAATTTTATGATTACTATATAAGCGGATTAATGAATTTTAAAGGTAAAAAAAAACTTGAATTTCGTAGCAGCAATTTGCTGGCTAGGGCTACGACATGGTGTAACACTAGCAACATCTTAAGTTAAAACTGTAAGTTTAAGACAATGATATATTTGTCCTAAATATACTCTTATCAGCCCTAACCCTCTTATAAGCACTCATTAGTAATGACACATTAGCAAAAACATCTGTAATATCGATATCAACAATATCGGCAAAAATGCATATCTGTAGACCCCTACCTATTATATTATATATCCAATATGCAGTGGACTGTACCACTGAGCTAGATTATACAGCCTATTTTATATAGCTCAGTGGACTTAAACAGATTCCAAAATATAAACTTAAAATCAGATATAATCATCGTGAATTAACTTGATATATAATTATACATGATATAAAGATAAATAATACACAAAATTAACTTTAAGAATAGTTCACTGAATTCTCCCTTCAACGTTGAGAATTTTCGGGATAACATTGCAAATTATTCTCACAATTCTGGGGATAATGCCTTCCTTTATGTTATTTTTTTTAAAAAAATTTTTAGTGAATTATTTAATTTTGAGATACTCTGCTAATGAAAACTGGACAGTGAGACTGACACAGCTGTTAAAATAGCAGCTGATTAAAGTTATTTCAGAAATGACTGAAGATAACCATAACAAACCATATATTACTGCATTTGACAGATCATTATCCAAACAAGTGTCCTAAATTTGATTCTGATGCACGCAAGATTTGATCATATATTCAAATGGCCGTCAAATTTGCATATGTGATATTTTAAACTGAGCACAATCTATATATATAATTCTCATCATGGTTCAACCATGCCGGACACCAAGCAAGCTGTCTAACCCCACCAACCAATCAACTGCCAAGAAAAGGTAGTGGATTTCATTGAGACCAACAATGTGATCAATTGAGGTCAATTACTTTGTTCTTTCAAGAACAACAGAAAAGCATGTATTTCGTAGTATAGTGGTTATTACATTCGCCTAACACCCGTAGGTTCAAGCCCCAGCTGAGACATTACATTTTAATTTTTTTAAATGTTTGTGTTTGTCCCCATTCATTTCCCACTTACTTTTCGAACATGACTTCACAACACGTCTGTAAGCTTTGTTTCTTGACATTGGCATAATAACTTCGTGCTCTCCGTTGTGCTCAGTGACAGAAAAGTAGTCACACACTCTCCTCAACAATTACTTTCATAAAATGAATACTGAATACTTTAGGCGCCCTCCCTTGCTCTCCAGGCATGCACAACTGTGTGTACCCGTCACTAAATCATTAGCGGCGTATGCTAGGCGCGGGTCGGCTGATTTTAAAATAATTATCCAAAATATTGATTTTGAGTCAAGCATATCAAACTGTTCATGTTGAAAAGGTGAACAATAATTGACAATAATACTTATTTAAAACTTCTTGACTTTGATGTAGTCAAGTATCCTTAAAATTAAAACATTACATTCTTTTAATATCTCAGAAAACAAAGTCAGATTTACAAAGACAAATGTTTATATTGCTTGTTAATTGTTAGTTTTATACCTTAAGTGACTTAAAATAGTCAACTATTATATTGTTTAGCCATTAAATTAGGTAAAAAATTTTTTTAATTGACTGAGGTACTTAGAAGGAAGTTTCACCCATCACATCTTGAAAAATAGGGAAAAAATGTGTTTCTTTTGATTAAAAAAAATTATCAATTTAGCGGTAACATTAACAAAAGAAATAGCCAATGTGCTTACTGTTACAACTTAAGTGTCTAAGGTTGTATTTAATAATTTATTCTAGGGCTGGTACTGATTAAAAAAAAAAAAAATTCAATTAATTGGGGAAAAATTGAATATAGTAATTTTGATCAATTATTTTTTATAACGCATATATAAATCTTGTTGAGTTGTGATTCATTATTTCGCGAAATAGGTTAAGTCGCGGTTTGTGACGTACCACAGCAAATTTGTTCTGCTGAGCAAGAAATAAGGAAGAAAAACCTCTCTGTTCACGTATGCACATCTGAATAAATAAGAACAAAATGTCTGCTGCTACAACTTGTCATAACAATAAAAAACAGTTAAATCGCTATGACCTGTAAACTACTGGCTAGTGAGTGTTACAGCTAGTCATAGCAGCAGATACTTCGCAAAAAAAATCATGTTAAGCCTGGTCCCTTTTGGAACTCAGGACGTGTTAGCGCATTTTCGTATTATGTATCAGTACTTATGTTAGATATCAGCATTATGTAGTTATCAGTAATTGTGTTTAGATTTTAGACATATTTTTATGAATTTTCTTGTGTAATGAATATACCTGAAATTTTTTTTATTTAAAAGTCAAATCTTTACATTTTAAATTTTTTTATTTTCTCTTTAATCTAACTACAAGTGGTTTGTGGTCACTGAAATAGGACTCATAAATGAAACATTCTAAATTGTAATCAGCTAATTGCCCAAATACTCCGTCAATTGTTGTTTGATAGATCGTGGTTGCCAATCTTGGTGAAAGTAGTTGAATGTTGAAGCTTGTTTCGAAAAAGTTTTCAATTTCTGCCCCTGGGTCGCTAAGATCTTGATTGAAGTCACCACAAATGATGACGTAAAACTCTCTAAACTTTTACACATATTCTAATGACGTCAACAAAAAAAAAACGAATACTTTTGATAATACTAAGACTTCCGGCAATGGCGGCCGTTGCCTGTGCCAGTGTTATCTCTCGATTCGCAATGTTTTTTGGTAGTTTTAACGGGGTTTTTTAACGGATCGACTAACTGAGTGTTGATGCACAAATGGCAGGTCAGGACATACAAAAAACATATATACATCATGGGTCTAGGACTTATGGTTGCTGAGATCTAGGGTGATGACAGACGGACAAAACGGGTGCAATAGCGCATTCGACTTCTCGAAAATGCGCTAAAAAAAAATCAAGCCTTAAAAACAGAAATTTCTCAGTATAGTAAATGCGATATCTGACTGTGTTCGACAAAGAGATGTCAGAAGTGCCAACTTTTACTGATGATATTATGATATTGATATGGCTACTTTCTACTGAAGATTGGCATCAGAGCCTCAAATAATTGCTTGTGACTTCTGTCTTATCTCATCTTAGTATGAGCTCTATAATAAGTCATATTATGATGTTTTTTATTTTTAAAAAAAAAGTTTACCTATAATTGTTATTGGAGGATAATGTTAAGGTGTTTAAATGTGCATTCTACATAGCTATTAAATTATACTAGACTTGCCTCGTGCCGTAGCATAAACCGCAGGCTTGCTCATGGATAGTGCAAAGAGGGGGGGGGAATGAACGCTTAAAACAAAGCGAACCACCGACGTATTGTTGGTCTAGAGACATTCGTACTGCGGTTATCAACCTGCCTCCACCTTTCACCACCCTTGCTTGCCATACATAAACTTTGATTGGTTGTCCCCATCGAGGGTCATTTGTCATGCTTGTTTGCACATACTCGCTTCGGTGAATCATATATATAGTTATTAAAATAAATTGTAATTTAGCTATATTTGATTGAATCATTGACGACATTGAGTTTTATAGTTAAAGTAAAGAAGGAAAATACAATAGTACTTTAGGTTATGAGCAACAACTTCAATATTTTTCAGGAACAAACAATGCCTTAGTTTACAAACTAATGTGTTAGAGATGGCAGAGAGAGAGAGAGAGCAATGTTAAACATTCGAGTCATTACGTTTGTGTACAGTAAAAATTATGCCACGCTGAACTTAAATCGATTTGCACTACCCTAATAACGAAGTTTTGCAAGTGTGTGCAGCCTTGCTTTCATGGGGCCTAAATTAATACACAGCAGTAAAAGATTTCTTAGAAAGTAGCACTTTTCTCATGATCAATTTCTTGATAAAAATTACAAGTTTTTTTTTTTTTTTTGAATTTGCATTACATTTTTTTGGCAGTTTTCTTTTGTTAATGCATGAAATGCATTTAATCTTTGCGATTTAAAAAAAAATTTAGTTCCAGATGCTAATAAATAAAGAAAAAGTGAGATAATTTTTTCTTGGAATTTATTGTCATTATTTTATAGATTTTTAATGATTTGGGTTACAAACCAGTTTTGGCATAGTATTTACCAACAAACCAAAATAAAAAAAGGGAATCTCACAATTACATGATAATTTGCTTTTCTACTTTGAAGATGGCTGTCAATGGTGCATCAGTAAAAGCCTCAACAGAACTAGCAGAGTTTGATGAAATCTTTGCTGATCTTGTGGAAGATTTGACAAGAACTGGACTCAAGAACTCAGAGACAAAAGATGCATTTGAATGGTTCAAAGAGGTTGTAATGATATTTATTCACTTAGATTTCATTTGAACTAAATCTTGCATTTTATATCTAAATCTCTCTCTCTCTCTCTCTCTCTGCATATATCAATATAATAAATTCAAAATAGAGAGTACAAGTACTAAAGACTAAAGCTACACTTATACATAGAAAATGTGTTAAATAACTCTTTATACAGAATTTTTTTCTGCTCTCCCTCCCAATTTTTATGTTCATGAATTGTGTCTTTAAATATTCTTTACAGGTTTTAATGTACAATGTTCCACATGGCAAAAAGAATCGGGGGATTTCAGTTGTGTCCTCGTTTCGTCATTTAGGCGCAGATCAGTCAGATGAAGACTTGAAAATTGCCAGGATCATGGGATGGTGTGTTGAGCTGGTTGGTAATTGATTTTACTCAAACCTTTGAAACCAATTTTCTTTACTATGTGTGTTATAAATGGGTATCGTGTTTCTTTGATTTGTGAGCATTGCTTATGGTAGATCGATTAAATCTTAATTTGCATTCAGGAGCAAGATTTGATTACGCGTTGATAATGTAACTATGGCAACATACTTTGAAACTAGATGTCATGATAAATATGCTCCATAGTATTATAGCTGATTGTTCATTCCTAATTTCATATATGTTTGCCTTGACAGCTCCAGGGTTTCTTTTTGGTAGCTGATGACATAATGGATCATTCTATATCAAGGAGAGGCCAGCCATGTTGGTACAAACTGGTAAGGATAAACCTTGTATTTGTATTTACTTTCATCTGTGCTCTATTGTAATGTTTTAGCTGTAAATAATAATAAATTGATATTTTATACTAAGGTTGTTAATGGTTAAACGGTTTTCAAATCAGGTCCGGTCCCTTTTAATCAGGACCGGTTAATTGCAACTTCAATAAGCTCGTATTATCCGGAGTTAATTTTTGTTGTGTTACCGTGAATATGGAGGGCAGCATACGAGACGAACGCGAGCGAAGGTGACTTCAATTCGCTTTCTCCATATTCCGGTATATAAATAATATACACGTCATCAGTATTTGAAGTTTATAAGGCTTGCCGTGGCTTTTTTAACTCTTAATGTACCAAAGCGCGGTAATCCGCGGTTTACCGTTTAGTACCAAAGAGCGGTAATGCGCGACTCGCTAGAACTCTCTTTAGAAACGAAATTACAGAAAATAAAAACTATTCTGTGCGGGATGAACGATGTTTTCGACTTCCGGCAATGGCGACTGTTTACCTCGCTAGTGTTATCGCTCGATTCGCGATGTTTTTTGGAAGATTTTACGTTTTTTTTTCGAAGATGCGATTTTGCTATACTTTATTACTAAAATAATAGTACTAAACTACAGGTAAAAATAGTTTTAAACTCAAAACGGTCTTTCGGATACATAAAATAACCATTCTTATTCTAAAAGATGACATCAGTATGACTATAATAATAAAAATGGATTAAACGCAATTTTTTAAATTTTATAACCGGTTGATCGCAATTCGGGAAATTCTTATGGTACTGAGGCGGAAGTTTTCCAAAAACCTTATGGCACATTAAGAGTTAAACTAACGAAAAATATTTTGCTAACTTGAAAGAATGGGAATGGTTTAACCGGTCCCCTTATTTGGAAGGGATAATCACGAGTCCTTCAACACTTTGCTCGGCGTAGCGGCCCAAACTGTCTTATACCCTAAACTGGCAAAACGGCCAGTGCAACCATCAGTCAAAGTCTCGTGTTTGTTTTTAAATTGCGAGACTTCCGGCACATGATTTCTTGTTTTTTTTTAAAAATATGAATCATTACGGTTTACTTCTATAGTGGAACGATTTTTAAAAACAATGTCTTTATTTTTAAAAAAATTCTCTGTTTTGACAGTAGCGTAGCAGAGGTTAACACACTAGGCGCTTGGTTGTCAAATAGGACATCACAGAGAGAAAATTTGGTGCTTTCTCTTGTTGGTTCACAAAACATAGTAAAAATTGGGACCAACGGTTAACGGGCTTTTTTGTTTAATAGTTAACTTGTCTACAAAAACGAGTGGTCTTAACAACCTTAATTTATACAGTACTGTTCACATAAAGATAATAACATACATATATTAAATAAACATTCATATCTTAACAACCACATAAATGAAAGTAGCTACATTTATCATTAGAAGAAATGTTAAGTTAGTTTTATGAGTATAGTTTAAAGAGATGTGTCTTAAGTGACCATTTACTTTTTACAATTTGTAAAATCATAAAATTTAATTGTCAGAGATTGTCTCCTGAAAAAAGTAGGTGTAACTATCTTAAAATACCTTTATTTTTTTGGCAAAATGGGTGAGGAATTTAAAAATATTTTTTATTTTTGTCTGAGAATAAAATGTATGTTCATAAAAAGTGTATAAAATTTGGTTTTTTTTTTCAATGGCCAAAAAATTAATAACCTAACAAGATACAAAAATGAAATAGGTGTTTTAGAAAAGCATATAGCTAACCCTTTAAAATTTAATATGTTTTAAGTTTGTCTGAAAAATTGTTTCAAACTACTTGACAAATATTCATTTTTATGCAAGAAAAATAATGTGCACGAAAAAGGCATTGCTTAAATATCAAATAATTTTTTTTTTTAGATCTTAAACATTTAAATTCTAGCTACTAAATTCCATTTTTTTCCAAGTAGATTGGGCTTGTTCAAAATTGATATAGATCAAGTGATTTGCTAATTATGTATCAAATTTTTCTTATTATCACAAGCATTCTTTTATATTTGTAATTGTTACTTATCATTGCCTCAGTAGTGAAGCAAAATATTAATAGCGATTAATATCGTTAACATTTTTTTTTTCTTTTTCAGGAAAATGTTGGGTTGACAGCAATTAATGATTCATATTTTCTAGAGTGTTCCATCTACCAGTTATTAAAAAAATATGCCTCCAAAAAGTCTTATTATGTACAACTTATGGAACTGTTCTTAGAGGTACATGTCAAAGTTTTGATTTTACCCTGAGACGTGTTAGAAATCTAGTAATGTGGGGATAAATTTCAATACTGTAAAGCAAATATAATTCAACAAGGTTGAGTCTTATGCATTTCCTAGCTATGGGAGACCCTACTTCTAAACTGCAGGAACATATAAAGATTAAATAGAGCTATAAGACATATCTGTATTTCTTTCTAGAATGGTTGGACTATTCTAACTGATGTAACTATAAAATAGACCATCTGAGATAACATAGGTGTCTTTCTATTAAATAAACTTTTTGTCTTCCACATCATATGTATGACATATTAACGTTATTTACGTGTATTTCAGACCACATTTCAAACGGTAGTAGGCCAGTGTTTAGATATGACAACAGCCCCCCCTGAGAGTGTCACAACAGATTTCTCCAAGTTCAACATGGAAAGATACAATGCAATAGTCAAATGGAAGACATCTTACTACTCTTTCTATCTGCCAGTTGCAATAGCTCTTTATATGGTAGGAAGTAGGAAGTTTTTAGTCACTTTTTATTTTAAGGTTCTTATAGCCCTTTATACGGTAGGAAGTTTTAAAATCCTTTATATGAACTCCTGGCATCTTTTTGATTGATTTGAAATTGTGCAGACAGACTTGTGCCAACGATAAAAATGATCTCTTGAAATTTCAGATCCATTGACTGTGCTGTAATTGAATTAATGACTTTTAGCTTATCTCTATGTAACATGGTTATTTTTTGTGCTAGTGTCGCTGTGCGTATTATATTGGACAACCTTTGTAATATTTTCTTGGCGCACTGTGCAGTGCATATCAAAACTACTTATGTTTGGTGCAGTATTTTTGTCATCATTCAGTACTGTGTTCCCATCTTGAAGTGTGTCACTCCTGTTAATCACTACTGTTACTCCTAGACAACATGCCACCAAAATGATGACGGAACATCCATGTGCGGGTTTAGTTGCTCCTATTTAATAGAATAGAACTGCGATAAAGCTTTTAAAGAAAATACAAAAAAAAATAAAGAATTGTGTAATGAAAACAATAAATTTTAGCTTTATTATTTAACTAACGCAACAGTAAACGTTTCGGGTGATGCCCTAGTCAGTACAAATAACATACAGTACTTACATGGGTGTTAAAATTATATTTATCTTTTAAGACATACTATATCAAGAAATAATGCCCTGACTTTATGCCTTTACAATAGCAACGCGTAGCCTAGCCAGCATGATGGCAGCATTCATCCTCTGATGTTTATTGAATTGTGATAATCTTTGATCAAGCACAACATTATATTGATGTTTGGTTCTGTATGCAATTGAAGAAGCACAATGGGCAATTGTTTGAGCAACCATTGTGTTTAGATGTACAGAATTAATAGAAGACAATCACAAAGACAACATACTGGCGTTACTCATGGATCTGTAATAAGAAACATACGATTTAGTTAATTTAGGCATAACACTGTACAAACCAGGTGAAATTATTACATTTCAAATGTTTCATATTAAAAGTCATACATGAACTCTTCCACAATATGTCAATAAACATTTGACACACTTTTTGGTACTTTAAAAAAAATTTCTCAGCGTGACAAAAATATTGATACATGTCAATAATTTTTAAATATAGAAAACACACCGCACTGTATTATAATATATGCCAATTCATACACAAATTTCATTCCGGAAATGAAGTGAAAATATTTTTTAACGTAATTTGTAAAAAAGCCAAACAATTAATGTGCTGAGAATATCATGGCACAACCACATTATATCTGAGTTCTTGTTATCACGGGGCATGTTACACAGCGGTTCACAGTACTTAAATCTTTAGGTTTATAAAGGTCCTTTATATCGAAGGCAGTTAATTGCATGCTATCTGCCAGTTACAACAGCCTGTTATGTGTTAATCAGAACATTACTTTCTGCTGGTCAGTCCCAATAGCCCTGCATAATATTAATAATAATAATAATAATAATACTAATAATATTAATAATAATAATAATACTAGTAAATTGAGAATCTATAAAGCAGGATACAACAGCAAGGGATTGAGCTCAACACACTTCACTTTACTTTCTAACTACCAGTTGCATTGTTTAGTCCAGATTATATTTGTAACTTGGCATTACATTAAACAAATGAAAGAGATATTTTTAGAAACATTTTTTTAAAACTCCCATTCACAGGCTGGTATTACTGATGAAGAAACTCACGCAAAAGCTAAAGTAATTTTACTAGAGATGGGACACTTTTTTCAAGTACAGGTCAGTAGCAGTGAAATATGTCTGACTCCCACGCTAATTCAGATTTATTTGTGCATAAAATAATAGTTGTCAAAGAAATGGGGAGTGAAAGTATTTTATAAGGATATTATTTTATACAACACAATCTCAACTCCACTAACATTATATTCACAAACTTCCTACCACTCTACCTATATGATCCGACTTGGAATGCAATCTTCCTACCACTCCACCTATATGATCCGACTTGGAATGCAATCTTCCTACCACTCTACCTATATGATCCGACTTGGAATGCAGTCTTCCTACCACTCCACCTATATGATCCGACTTGGAATGCAATCTTATTTCATTCAAACTTTACATCCTTCTAATGAAATGTTTAACTGTGCTGTCCTAGTACTTTAGACATATTTAATTCTTTTTTTTTTTTTTTTTTAAATATCCATATAAAATGAAACATAGAATAAAATGTCTGGAAAATGAATGCAATCCATGGTTTCATTAGCTGTAATTGAGGACATGCATGAATATAGTTCACTGTACTTAAAGCTTGTCTAGGCAAATATTGAGAAATGGGAAAGCTTATATGAGCACTCTTATATGGTTAATGATGTTCAACTGCATGACGCAGATAGTTTTAAAGCGATTAAGATTTATAAGAAGTCTTATAGCTGAATATAAATAAGGCTTATAAATACTTGCATGAATAAGTAAACCTGAGATGACACCATTGTTGATGTATTTGAATGGAGGTTTCATCCAATCCTTTCAAATTTCAACTAAATATAGCCCAAAGTTTAATGTTTTTTTAAAAGAGTCTGCCATCTTAACCAGAACCCTAGCAAAGTAATGCTAAAAATTATCCTCAGCAAGAAAACGGAAGTACTGGCAGAAGATCAGCACAAACGCTAACACCATCATAACTTCATAGACTTCAAGAAAGCGTTTGATCGCGTATGGCACGAGGGATTTTGGCAAGTAATGAGAAGTTTCAACATTGAAGTAGGGCTGGTAAAGGTGATCAAAGAACTCTACAATCAGGCAAGCAGTGCAGTTCTATTTAAAGGCTGCCTAAGGGACTTCTTTAAAATGACAATGGGAGTCAACCAGTGCATTTTCTCACCTGTCCTATTCAATATCTTCCTTGAAAAAATCATGCAAGAAAAATCTCAGTGATCACCACATGTTCATCTCTATGTGGGTTACCTTTATGCAACCTAAGATTTCCTGATGACATAGATCTCTTAGCTGGGAGCTGTAAAGAACTGCAGGAGCTCACTGACAAACTTTCAGACAGAGCAGGTGCATATGGGATGAAAATCAGCTAAGAAAAAATCAAGATATTGCTTAACACTGTAGTTGCCAGTAAGGCAAACATCATAATGAACCAACAAAAACTGGAGGAGGGACATAACTTTAAATACCTAGGGGCCGTTATTATATCTAGAGATGGAACCTGTCAAGCTGAAATTTGAGCTAGAATTGGGTCTGCAATTGCAGCAATGGCGAAATTAATCAAAATATGGTAACGTCAAAAACATTAGCCTGCCAACAAAGCTCGGGCTTTACAGAGCTGTTGTTAAAATTATTGTCCTTTATGGATGTGAGACCTGGACATTACTGCCAACCACTGAAAGCAAGCTGAAGGTGTTTGAAAACAAATGCATGAGGAAAATTCCCCAGATGTCTTATCTAGAACACAAGACCAATGAATGTATCTGGGACAGAATAAACTATTGCGGGTCGTCCAGAAACTATTATAACAACAATGAAGAGACATACGATGGATGGATCGGTCATGTACTGCAACAAGATACCCTGACAAAAATCATCCTTCAAGGCAACATGGAGGGAAGCCGGAGAAGACGTCGACAGTGGAAATGTTGGCTTGACAACATAAAGGAAGGGACAGGGATGAGATTGAAGGAATTATTGGCCGCCGCTTAAAATAGGCAAATGTGGAGATAGTTGTCTGTTGATGTATTCATGCGCTCCCCCCTACGGTCACGTGACTGATGATGATGGGAAAACTTGAACTAAAAAATGACACAGTTATATTTTTATAATACATATTGTGAGCTACATGACCTATTACTATTTCTACAGACATAACTTTACAGTGGGAATTCATTCCTCCACGTCTTACACCACAGAAACTATTACACATATAGAAATCGTAGTTTGTTGGTAACAGGGTTTATTTTTTATACTGAAAATATAATGCCAGTGTTTTGCTTACAGGATGATTACTTAGACTGCTACAGTCCCCCTGAAGTCCTGGGTAAGATTGGAACAGACATCCAAGACAATAAATGTGGCTGGCTTATTGTCAAGGCATTGGAAGTGGCCAATGACGAACAGAGAAAAGAATTGGAGGTATAGAAAAATCTGTTTAGTTTTAAGTTGAGTGTTATTTAGGAAATGAATGGCTTGCATATGTAATTTCTGATGGATTTTGAAAGTCCTAATGCCACTAGTTGAAAATGGAGACAAAGAAATGTTTAACTACTTAAAATGTCATCATATGTATTGTATTGAATGGCATACATCTGTCGGCAAGGGACGATGGCGTTGACTCCATCTCCTCTTGGCCGCACTTTTATCCTGGCTCTTCCGTCTTCCCTCCTAGCTGTGAAGGTGGCTTTCGCAGCTTTAGTGCCCTCATGCACTCTGGACCGCCAGAGGGTGCGCTCCTCAGTGATGGCTTCCTGCGTTTTATGGTCGTTGCGCGCCAGTAACATGTTTTTTTTTGCAAACGTCTTTTAGCACAGGCAAGGGTGACCCCTTTTGCTCAGACCAGTTGCCAGCTCACCGTAAAGCAGGGCTCTTGGAATGCGCTCGAAGCTTATCATGTGGACTTGGCCCAAACACCATATATAATAGATATGATCATATATAACTATGGGACGTGGTGGTCAAGAGGTAGCGCTCTCGACTGTCATACCGATGGTCACGAGTTCGAATCCACACGAAGGTGAGGATTTGTTCTCGGGGCCTGAGGAGTCCCCGAGTCACCCAGCTCCGAATGGGTACCTAACTAGACAATAGTTAGGCGGCTGGGGTAATACGTGGAACCCCTATAGCCGTGGCCTGTGACCGCTGCATCACTTGCCAACAGATCATCTCTCATGGTCTGTGGACGCAATTATCTTCTGCATAGAAGGAGCGTCTGTATATCTAAGATGCCCTTTTAAAAAGCATAGAATTTTAGTGAATAAAATTTTTTAGTTTTGCTTGAACTAAAAATTTGTTTCAATGTTGAGCTTTGGTAGAAATTGGATGAAATAATGGAATAAACATAAAATGCCACTTTGCTTAAGCCACTTTAAGTCTGAATTCATAATAGGTAATAGTTAACCACTAGTTATTTTTTTATATCTGGTACTGTCAATGTTCTAAAGGGGAAGTTGATGTATCAAATAATGCATTTCTTGAATGTTGTAAGTAAGAATAATCAGATATGTGGCATGGTGGTCAGGCAGTAGCTGTTGTACCGAGACTTACTAAAGTCATGTGTTCGAGCCTCAGTGCTAGCAAGGTCCCTGAGCTCACTAAGCCTCAAATGGGTACCTGACATCGGTTGGGGAAAGTAAAGGCGGCTGGGCTTTGTGGTAGCCACACAAACCTTGCTTGAATGCCATGACTAACAAAAACCTACTTCACTTGCCATCATGGTTGAAAAGGGGAATTTAAAAAAAAAAAAGAAGAAACAGATGCAATCTCAGATTTGGGTCAGTTTGTTTCAAAAGGTTTTGTCATGTGAGCCATTACTAAGTTTTACCAGAGATATGGGCCAGGACAACAAGCTTAAAAAAAAAATTGTGAGTTTTTTATTGCCGTAAGGTGCTATTCTATTTATTGGTAAAATTATCATTGCTGGACAAATTGAAATACTGAAATTGGAATGTTAAAAAACCTTGCTCTTTTTAAAGGGACAGCAACCAAGGTAGATTCATGTAGCCATGAGTTAGATCTCTTTGGTAGTATAATGTCAAAAGGATGTGCTAACAAACTGAGGGGATATATTGACTTTGTAGCTCTTTAATAGTAATACATGGACAGTACTGTACAGCTAGGGTGAAAAGGTGGGTTTTAGCTTTTATATGATAAATACCTGAATAGTAAATTACGAAGTAATACGTGTACAGTACTGTACAGCTAGGGTGAAAAGGTGGGTTTTAGCTTTTATATGATAAATACCTGAATAGTAAATTACGAAGTAATACGTGTACGGTACTGTACAGCTAGGGTGAAAAGGTGGGTTTTAGCTTTTATATGATAAATACCTGAATAGTAAATTACGAAGTAATACATGTTCAGTACTGTACAGCTAGGGTGAAAAGGTGGGTTTTAGCTCATATATGGTACATACCTGAATAGTAAATTACGAAGCAATACGTGTACAGTACTGTACAGCTAGGGTGAACAGGCAGCTTTTAGTATTAGCTCATATGTGGGTAAATCCGTTTCAAAAGCTCACCACTTGTAAACATATTTTTGATCAACTTTATTTATTCACAACCCATACAATGCTTATGTTTTGAAACACAAGTTGTCTACTTCTGTCTGCACAGGCCAACTATGGGAAATGGGATGATGAGTGCATACAGAGGGTCAAGAATGTGTACAAAGAGCTGGACATTGAAGGGGTCTACCGGCAGTATGAGGAGGACAGCTACACCAAGATAACAGGTTTAATAGACTCACTAGACCTTGGGGTGCCAAAAACCATCTTCTACGACTTTGTTAACAAGATCTACAAGAGGCAGAAATAGAAAACCTTAAGAAATGAAAGTCTGGGCTTTAGCTATAAAGATCCAAATGTTTCCTTCCTACTGTGTTATTAGTACATGTGGGGTAAGCACAAAGAGATATTGAACATTCAACATTTTGGTAGTCTTCATTAGCAAACTTGAGGTTTGATCAGAAGTTTCATGATATGGTCTAAAAAGTCATGAACATCTAACATTTTGGTAGTCTTCATTAGCAAACTTGAGGTTTGATCAGAAGTTTCATGATATGGTCTAAAAAGTCATGAACATCTAACATTTAGGTAGTCTTCATTAGCAAACTTGAGGTTTGATCAGAAGTTTCATGATATGGTCTAAAAAGTCATGAACATCTAACATTTTGGTAGTCTTCATTAGCAAACTTGAGGTTTGATCAGAAGTTTCATGATATGGTCTAAAAAGTCATGAACATCTAAGCTTTACAACTTTACTGCTTTTAAAAAAACAAAAAAACATTGTTGCTCTAGGGAAAAAAAGTAACATATGTTCTTTGAAAAATTTTTTACCTCTGCCCCATGATCTAGCACTGCCATGTGATCTATTTTGAATTGTATTTTATTATTTATTTTACACTTAAACAAAAACACAATTGACCAAACATTTTTTCAGTTGTTCTTAAGTAAGCAATTTGAATTAAAATGTAATTTCGTTCCCACAGCCTTAGATTGATGCTGGTACTTCACTTACCTTATGTAACATCAGGTACTTACTATCTAAATGTTGGGTCAATTTATGTCCTTGACCTGTGTACTTATTCTCACACAGTGGTTGGTGGGGAGTGGGGGGGGGGGGTTCCGTCTATTGGCTATTTCAGTTCTAGTCACAGATGACAAGTCATGCTGTACTCATATAGTTAATTTGTTGATGGTGATGGTCTCGTCCATCATTGGAATAGTTATGTGAGAGTTAGCTCCTCATTCACAGTGGTTGGTGGGGAGTGGGGGGGGGGGGTTGTACATCGATCTATTGGCTATTTCAGTTCTAGTCACAGATGACAAGTCATGCTGTACTCATTTAGTTAATTTGTTGATGGTGATGGCCTCGTCCATCATTGGAATAGTTATGTGAGAGTTAGCTCCTCATTCACAGTGGGGACGACCCCTCCACACCCATGACACCGCAGCCAAGCAATGGCCGCTCAGTGGACGTGGTGACCAGGTCGCCCAATAGAACTTTAATTTGTGGGCTTTATTAATAGACATTGTATGATCATTGCAATAAATAATTGTTTTGATGTTTGGGAAGATTAGTCTGCCAAGTTAGTGGTGATCATGTCAGGAGTTTGATCTAATTTATTAAAAGGAAAGACAAGACCGTGATGACGATAGCTTGTCAATATGGCATGAAGTCATGGAAGCTTCTGAATGAATTATCAGTGTACTCTCTAAACGATGTCAAATGTATGCTGGAGTGTATTTAATTAGTAAGACAGAATGTCAGAGCAGATGAAATTTGAAAGACAGTTTCACAAACCTTAGATTTTTGTGCTTGAACTATGAACATGGTGCCCGTTTAATTTTACTGAACAATATCCAATTGCATTTCATTAATATTTATAGAAAGAAAAAGATTAAGGGGAATTTTAAGGCAATAGAATAAACCATTCGTAATTTTGCAGATTTTTTAATATTTTTTTTGCAGTGATTTAAAAGCAATGATTTCTCAAAAGCTAAATAATTATTTTCTAGATATTTAGCCAGCATCCCAACTTTCAGTTTGATTCAATGTAAATGATCAATTTTGTGTTTGTATTTTCATAATAAAATATCATGAATATGTTCCTCAATATATTTGTGTTGCATTTATCAAGAGTGGCCTGTCGATTCCATGTGATGTTGTGTGGTAATTTTTTGGTTTGAACAGCCTATAAATTTGTAATTAAAGTGTATGTTGAGAGCTTTCCCAACTCATTTTGTCAACTGGTATTTGAGGCATTTAAACATCATGTATTCTAAATAACTTTGAAATGTGAGCCTTTAAAAAACAACAACCGAAAAGACCTGGCTTTAGCCTCTTGACTGAAGTTACAAATAGAGTGTTACGACAGTAGATGTGTGTCCTGAAGTTACAGAGTGTGACAACAGTAGATATGTGTCCTAAAGTTACAAATAGGGTGTTACAACAGTAGATGTGTGTCCTGAAGTTACAAATTCAAATAGATTATTACAACAGTAGATGTGTGTCCTGAAGTTACTGAGTGTTACAACAGTAGATGTGTGTCCTGAAGTTACAAATAGAGTGTTACAAGAGTAGAAGTGTGTCCTGAAGTTACTGAGTGTTACAACAGTAGATGTGTGTCCAGAAGTTACAAATAGAGTGTTACAAGAGTAGATGTGTGTCCTGAAGTTACAGAGTGTGACAACAGTAGATGTGTGTCCTGAAGTTATAACTAGAGTGTCAGGCACTGAGTGTAGATACATGTACTTCATAAACACATATTAAAAGTAGTCAGGATTTGAGTGGGTTAGTTTAGGAAAGTAATGACCATGTACTGCATGAAAAAGATAAAAGGTCTAGTGGAAGAGCAGCATGCTCGCTCAGCTGGCGTTATAGAGAGTCACGGATTCGAATCTTTGTGATGACAAATCCTTTATAGCCCTGGCCCATGAAAGCTGCGTCACTTGCCAAAAGACTGGCACGGTCTGAGCATTTAGGACGCAAGAATCTCTTGCCATAGAAGAAGCGTCACTAATGTTAAAAATCAATCTTATAAAAGAGCTCTACATACAATCTGACCAACCAGCTGATTTAGAAGTGGATTAAAATGGTGACACTTTCAGCAAGACTTATTTAATATTTTATTTCCGTAAAACAGAAAATTAGTATGAATTTTAATTCATTTTGCGCATAAATGTACGGGCAGCATTACTTTTTTAAAAAAAACAATCGACAGACATGTCACGTAGTGAATAATATTACTATTTTGTTTCATTTGTCTGTCTGTTAGCTCTGTTTCAGATTTAATCTGGCCTTTTATTAAGGATCAGGGCCAGATTTAGACATGATGGGGCCCAATTCTATTTGAGATATGGGGGCCCTTTGAAGTCCAGATATTCTATGTCAGTGCCAAACATTTAAAAAAAAATTACACTTGGGGGTGGGGGGCCCTCAGCTACAGCTTGTTTAGTAAATAGGTAAATACAGCACTGTAAATGATCCACAATCAAATAGAATGTGATGTAGTACCACCATTACTAAAGTGATATTTAAGCTAACTTCATTTAATCTTGACAAAATTAAGAAGTTTCCTTAGTATCACCTCAGAGGTCTGTATAGCATTTTTTAAACCAGTCAGACATTCCACCAATCATCAAGATTATATTTAACATTCCACCAATGATCAGGAGTATAGTCATTCATTCCGCCAATCATCAGGAGTATAGTCATTCATTCCGCCAATCATCAGGAGTATAGTCATTCATTCCGCCAATCATCAGGAGTACAGTCATTCATTCCGCCACATCAGGAGTATAGTCATTCATTCCGCCAATCATCAGGAGTACAGTCATTCATTCCGCCAATCATCAGGAGTATAGTCATTCATTCCACCAATCATCAGGAGTACAGTCATTCATTGCACCAATCATTAAGCGTAAAGTCATTCGCTCCACCAATCATCAGGAGTCTACTCATTCATTCCACCAATCATCAGGAGTATAGTCATACATTCCACCAATCATTTAGAGTTTATAATAGTAATTGTCATTCATTCCACCAAACATCAGGAGTATAGTCATTCATTCATTCCACCAATCATTAAGAGTATAGTCATTCATTCCACCAATCATCAGGAGTATACTCATTCACTCCACCAATCATCAGGAGTATACTCATTCACTCCACCAATCATAAGGAGTATAGTCATTCACTCCACCAATCATTAAGAGTATAGTCATTCATTCCACCAATCATAAAGATTATAGTCAATCATTCCACAAATCATTAAGAGTATAATCATTCATTCCACCAATCATTAAGAGTATAGTCATTCATTCCACCAATCACCAGTATATAGTCAATCATTCCATCAATCATCAGGAGAATAAGAAATCATGAAACGAGAGACATTGATAATGTCTACCATGATTAATACTTAGTAGAGTTGTTCGATTAATTTAATTTAATTTCCAATAGAACTGCTCTAAAATATGGAACCCACACATCTCCCTTGTTTATTATTAGTTTATTATTAAATTATTAGCGGCTTAAAAAGAAAACGAAAAAATTATTCTACGGTGAATGTACAACTCTGTACGTTCCTCTGTTGTAGTTGTACGACGTTTATAAGTCATTGTTTAAATGTGTTTTTAATAACGTTAGGAGTAAAAGGCGATTTTTTTTATTTAAAAAAAAGGAAAATATTAACAATCCTTGTATCCACTTCATCAGGTGCCTGTCGTCATCAAAAATACTAGACCACCAAAGGTTCTAAAAAAATTTTTTTCAGTTTGGACACTCTTTAATATTAACTGGTCTTAAATACATTTTTCATTCATAGTTATCAGTTATCACTACCCGAAGCCCCCCTCCCCCCGAAAACGCCATTCAGCGACCCCTATGTAACTCCTGCTGTTTAAAGGGGGCGGAGCATTCAAATACTGAAATGGCTCAGGGGTAACGCTTCTAAAGTGGAACACTTGAATCCAAGTTTTGTCAAATTACTGGAATGGGCTGAAAATATTTGCTTTACAACCTTTATATTTCTTCGACTTCGAGTCATTTCTAGCTGTTACTGTTAATTTTGACACATTTTGGCCGCATCATCATAGAATCAACTAATAATGAAAATATAGACAACATATAAATATACGCCTCATTCATCTTCTTTACCAGGGCTGGTCTTAAAATAAGCTACTGCAACCAAAGTGGGCCCCGCGCTTTCATAGGTCCCGCCAATCTTTAGTTTCCTTTTAGTATCCTTATTAATTTCTTATCCCTACCCTAACAGGGCCCAGCGCAATCCATTTCGCACACTTAGCCCCATAGGGCCCTAGGACCAGCCCTGTTCTTACATACCAAGACACGACATAAGGACTGCAGCACGCAGTAAAACAGCCAGTAATCAGCGTTATCTTTCTTTAATCAAGGCAACAGCTCATGCTAGCAACACAGTTAATTATTACACAAGCTACAACTTTTATAAATACCCTGGAGTAATTACATTCATAAATACACAGTGAACAAGAGTATATACAAGACTTATTTATAGAATTCATTTTCCGCAATGTGATTGGCTGAGATAGATTTTCTGACCTGTCACTCACAAACGACCCTCCAGCCGTTGTCCAGATTCACCACACATCGACAGCGTCAGAGGGACGAACATTTAAAAAAACAAAAACAAAAAAAAAAACAAAGTCTCTCCCTTCTCATCAACTGACCACGTCAATTTAACATCTTAATTTTTCTAATGGTCAGTCCCCCCCACCACCACTACCCGCCCCAGGAAGGTATTTCTGCAGTCAACTCAACTGGCAGACCAACAAGTGCTGGAGGTGCCACCATGTCTTGGTGAAGCTGACTGGCAACGCGCGTATCTCCTCCCCCCACCCCCATCTCTCACCACCCACCCATGTTGCTACATTAAAAAAAAAATAGATTTTCTTTTTCCCCCCATTTTAGTTTTTTTTTTTTTTAAGCGTGCGGTGACTCGCGGCATGCGGTAGGACGGCCGGTTCCCCCGCTCGCTTTGACTTTAGGACGATTCCCTCGCAGACGCACGTCTATTGATTTATCATCTTCGATCGCAATTATCATTACGGGCACAAGTTTGACGAAAGTTTGGGAAGCTAGGTGCGCTCCTGAGTTGTGGCTGGCCGTCAGAGAACCTTGACCACATGCTCGGACCGGTCAAACGACGCTAGGATACCTGTTGGCATGCTCGTGGATGTAAACATGGAGATTTTATTGTGTTAGTTCCTCAACGTAGCATTAAACGTATTGGTAAGCAGTTTGCGTGTGTTGAAATGATAAGTAATCACAAACAGCGCAGTTCGCCCTTACGCTATTGTACTGTGCTGGCATTAACAGTTTTTTGCGAGGAAAGTAGTTGTGAAAATAATTTACATTTTTTATGAGGCGGGATAGGGTAAAATTATTTTTTTCCTTTGATTAATTTTGTCAAAATTTTACTAAAAAGTGGCGTTTTCTGTTTATAATGTGTTTCATCGTTGACCGAAGGCTTGTTTTCAGTTTGCTATGACAATGATAAGACTTCAAGCACTTGGCGTAAAAACTTCAACAAAAGCTAAAAATTAAGGAACAAAAACGCATTTTGTTAATTGAGTAAAATTAGGTGAGTTGCGTCACACGGGTCTCATAAGCCTAGTAAGGTGAATTAAATGTCGGATTTTTTCACACTAAATATTTTTTATTTATTTTACTCATAAAGCGATTTTAAATTTTTAGTAAGAACAAAAAAAAAAAAAAAAATAAATAAATAATCATCAATAATTATCATTTTTTGATTTTTTTTCTTTAGGCGAACGCTAGCACTAAAACATAAAGCAAAACAACAAAATACACACACACGTGGCATTCACTACCCGCATTTACAAGCATGCTAATATAATTCAAGGATTTTATAAACTATCTTTAATTTATTTGGCATCTAAAGATTAGCCGCAGCAATGTTAATCAAATAGTCTTGGACTAGCTCCGCAGTGGCACTAGTGAGAGAACCACCGGCACATTGCAGTAAGATTTGTTTCTACTGAAGCAGCCAGTGGTAAAGGAAAAAACACAGATTCCGCCTATCATTATGAGTGTAACTGATCCGTATAAGTATAAAGCGGTTTTAAAATGTAAACTAAATTATTTTAAGTAGGCGTGTACCGCATTTCGGCTCTGGAATATACGGAATTCGGGAATCTTTTTTTTACAAATCTGATTTCACTTCCTAAATCTGGCCAAATCCGGCTCAGGCCGGATTTCAAAAATGTGAATCCAGTACAGCCCTAGTTTTAAGTCAAAGCTTAACAATAGTTTACTCTTACATAAAGGTAATGAATTATTAACAGTTATCTGGGTACTTGACTTCTTCTCTCAATTTTTTAAAATCCGGCTGGGGCGGAATTCGGTAAAAATAGCCGGATTCCCGCTTCGCCTGATCCCAAATCTTTTAAATCTTAATATTTATTGCTCTACCGACCAGCCAGATTTGGCCGGATTTATGAAGTTAAATTCAGCCGGAGCTGGATTTGTAAAAATAGTAGGATTCCGGATTTTCAAGAGCCGGAGCCGAAATCCGGTACATCCCTAGTTTTAATTGAATGGATGTAATATTTTAAAGTAGCATTGTGGATAAAAATAACTTTAACAAATGGGCATTCGGAGCAGTGGCGTCACTAGGGGGAGTGTTGCGGGTGGTGCGGATGACACCATCACAAGGGGTGAGGTCTTGGGGTAAGTCTTTAGAGGGCGACACCATGAGCCACCGCACTGGTTGACACGAACCCTAGTGACGCCTCTGATTCGGAGTCTTATCTATTTATAGTTGAATTTATCAGTTTTAAATGGGAGTGCTTTTCGAGATGCATGCACGCTAAAACTAAAATAACACATGTAAGACCTTTCCTCTTGTAATTTTCCGATGTAATTGACTTGGTTTATTCAAGACCTGTCGCAACAGTCAGTTTTGCCAAGTCAATCGGTCACATCAGTCCAGTAAATGGTTTATTCAAGACCTGTCGCAACAGTCAGTTTTGCCAAGTCAATCGGTCACGTCAGTCCAGTCAATGGTTTATTCAAGACCTGTCGCAACAGTCAGTTTTGCTAAGTCAATCGGTCACGTCAGTCAAGTCAATGCGTATAACTGCAGTCAGTCAGTTCGGCTAATTCAGTACTTGGGGGCCGTCCATAAATGACGTCACGCACCTAGGGGGGGGGAGGGGGTCCCACTTTTGTGACGATGCGTGACGTGGGGGAGGGAGGGGGGTTGAAGAAATGTGACGTCACATCGAAAGGGTAACTTTAAATAAAACTTCCACTGAAATATTTGGTCACTTAAAATTTATTTAATGACTTTTTAAAAAAAATCAATGCTTTTCAAAGTTCCGGTCGATGGGCTATCAGACGCCGGTTGGCGTAAGTTAACAAAACACTAAAATTAAATATAATTATAATTCTTAAGTTTGAGAATTCACAAGAGAACATAGGCAATTGTAACCCTGCGTCGTTTGATGTTGACATCAAATCTTTTGTGATGTAACCGCAGTTGGTTCACTCGCGGCAGGAGTCTGCGAACTTTTTTTTTTGGGTCGGTTATCCCCCCCCCCTTCCCCCCGAAACTGCTACTGGTGAGTTTTACAAACAGGACAAGTGTCTAAAAAGATCTGAATAGGATTGATTATATGTAGATATTTTAAGTCAAAACGACACCGAATATCCATTTGGGCGGTGGCTGGGGGGAAGGGAATCTATTTGATACAATAATAAAAGTTTTAAGTTTGATATAGCTTTTCGATTGGTTTTTGGTCAAACGCCTCTGGCCATTCTAAATATAACAATAAATGTGTCCATTTAAAATTAGTCAAAAATATTCACTAACTTTATTGAATGCATCAAATTCTCGACATCGCAATTCGAGAGGAGCACAAAACAACTTTCTTCTGAACTCAGTTTTTAAGGCATTTATTTTAAATTTGACAGAAAGGATACTTGATACAGTCA
>MUZC01000203.1:164210-174639 GCA_002072015.1 Radix auricularia | reverse complement strand
TTTTAAAAAAAAATGTAATATATAAAACAATCCGAATTCATACTTAATCTTATAGGGCTTTAAGCTGTGTAGGGGCTCATTATGCTATCAAATAAGTACAGAGAAAATCATGTCAAAACGGGAAAAGAATGCAATGGTACCTGGTGAAATGGAAAAATTCTTGCCGGTCGTCTGATACGAAAAAGTTTGAGAATCACTGGCTTACAATTTATTTAATTTATTTAATATCTTTTACATAGCTTCACTTATGTTACGATAATACAATGTAGACCTACACTAAATACATACTTAAATGACAAAAAAGTGATTTGAAACATTCTTATTTTCAAATAGAAAAATTTTTTTTTAGGGGGGGGGGTCAAAGTTTTGTGACGTACTTTTTGAGGGGGGGTCGACGATTTTGTGACGACGCGTGACGTAGGGGGGGAGGGGGTAAAAAATCGGCCAAAATCGCGTGACGTCATTTATGGACGGCCCCTTGGGCACATCAGTCATTTCGGCCTAGTCCATGTTCTCAGCTGTCACTTAGACTCATGCGCCACTTGTCACAGACTGTGCTTCAATTGAATCAATCTTTCAATATACTGAAGATTTCATTGAAGAAAAAAAAATGAAATTATTCCCTTGAAATAAATTGTTTTCTTTACGGGCCATCCATAAAGTTCTTCATGCTATTTTTGACCATTTTAAACTCTCCCCTCCCCCTGTCACAAACTGTCACAAATCTCGGACACCCCCCCCCCCTAAAGTACGTCACACTTTCGTACAAAAATATATTTTTTATTAACAAAATAATTAAAATTTAACATAAAACACGTGACGTCACACATGGTCGGACACCCCCCTCACCCCTGTCACAAACTGTCACAAACTGTCACACTTTCTTACAACCTCTCCCCCCTCTGGAGCGTGACGTACTTTATGGACGGCCCCTTATTTGTGTCACCATAAAAAATAAAACAAAAGAACTTTTCATCGAAAAAACATGATTCTTGCTTAAAAAGGCTCTTAACACGATAAAGGAATTTAATAATTTCTATTGTTTTAGTTTTATCATATCAACTCTACCAGAAATTAAGAATATTAAATAGGCACATTTCCCCAGACATTTCAGGAAACCTCGTAGTTAGCGACTTAATATTTTAGTTCCGGTCTGAAAATTTGGTCATCCCAAAAAATGTTTTTTAAAAAAAGATCAAATGTAAGCTAAAATATCTTTAAATAAGATATTGAACCAAACCAGGCTTGGTTGTTTTGATTTTAGCTTTAAAAAAAAAAAAANCACACACACACACACACACACACACACCACACACACACACACACACGCACAAATACACACAGGAACACACACACATAAACACAATTAAATAGACATACATAAACTAAGAAAGTATCAAGCGTTTATGTTGGCTTCACATACTAACCTAAATTAGTGCGCAGGAACATGACAGCCATAATTTACATACATGTTTTAATAATACATTAAGATATATACCCCCCACCGAATACCCTCCTTCGTAGTGTATTTTCGTGATTACCCATCCTTGATAAATTGTTGAGATTTTTTTTTTTGGGGGGGGGGGGTTCTTCTTAACAAAAAGCGTTTCCTAAGTTTTTTTAGGGAAATAAACATTTATCATGAAGGATAAAGTTTTTTACTCACATGTTTCTTGATATCACAGGCGGCTACATGTTTTAAAACTATTCATGTGCGCGTCAATTCTATCGCGGTCTGTCTCATGCGTTCCATGACATTCAAGATCTCTAGTGATCTAATATTTGACACATGTAGTACAGGATATGCAGTGATCGTCCGTAGTTTCAGCAAGCACTAGAAAATTTACCTGCGCTAAGTTGGGTTGGTGTCACCAGGGGGCAGTAGCTCATGGTGTTACAGTGTTACCCCCTCACGACGTACCTCATAGAGCTCATCCTCCTAGTCTTCCAGTGCCAGATAACGGAAATATACAGAATTTTACACTATGGTGTCACCATTTGTGATGGTTTCACCCGGGTCGGCCCGCCCCTACCGCAACCCCTAGTGACGACACTGGGTCCAGGATAGTGTCTGACTGTCCTAAGGCCGACCCTTCTGTTCATTGAACCGTGAACCAAATGATTTTATATTTTTTAAAAGTCATATTGCTCAGTGTACCAACTTTTTCTCCCAAACCCCCTTTACTTTGTTGGTCCAAGTGGTCAGTGCATCAACACCACCCCCTCAAACTCTGAAAATTATCGTTTACTTTGTTGGTCCAAGTGGTCAGTGTCAGTGTATCAACACCAAGACCCCCCCCCCCACCTCAAACTCTTAAAATTATCGTTTACTTTGTTGGTCCAAGTGGTCAGTGTTTCAACACCAAGACCCCCCTCTCTCAAACTGAACATTATCGTTTACTTTGTTGGTCCAAGTGGTCAGTGTATCAACACCAAGACCCCCCCACCTCAAACTCTGAAAATTATCGTTTACTTTGTTGGTCCAAATGGTCAGTGCATCAACACCACCCACCTCAAACTCTTAAAATTATCGTTAACTTTGTTGGTCCAAGTGATTAGTGTATCAACACCAAGATAGCAGATACTCTCTGTATGTTGGATAATAAATATTTTCATAAATAAAATTAAATACAAAATAGATAGTTGTAAAGCACAGCCCCTTAGCTCTTACACTTAAATGTGGAGATATCCGGATCCGGCAAATATTAGGGCCAAACTATCCGGATACGGCATACAGTAAAAAAAAAAAACTATCCGACCACCCCTTAAATGTATGTATGCATGTATTTATGTATGTATATGCACATGTTTGTGTGTGTGAGAGCCAACTATTTCTCCTATTGGGTCAGTCTTCTAGGGCCCAGTTTACCTCCCTATGCCGTCTGCCCCTCCCTCCCATGAACTCCGTCAAAGTTGTCTACCCTCGAAGCAACCTTACAAACGCAGCATGTGGCCACAAATTGGTGCTGTAATTGCAATGAAACCTTACTCCCAAGAAGCGTTCAACAATCTTTCGTAACAACAGTTTTTTTTTTAACCCTCTCGTTCCCGGGCAACACGATATTTATTGTGAGCAGATCATTTCTTTTAGCGTCGGTTTTGAGGTTTATCTCTATGGGTCTTTTGTGTGACGTGTAGGGATGTTCATAATATGGAGGAAATCTATTAATAGAAATATTATATCTAAATTTATCTTTTGTAAGGACAAATTCATTTTAAAAAAATAATTAAAGATACGAGTCAATACGTGAATGAAGGTATATTGAGAATGATTGATCTTATCGGCTAATTTTTAATTCTCCGTTAATTTAAGACAGATTATTGGACTTGCAAAATAAAATAAAAAACAATTTCGTAATTTTACTAAGCTAACAATTTTGAGAACATAGTGATTTGACTGTATTTATGCCTCAAAACTTTGTTCCGCTAAAATGTAATCTTAAAAAAGAACATTACGAAATTAGGTATGACGTTTTCCGGTTTTAGAAATGAAGAACCCTGTAGACGACATAAATAGTTTATACGTGGCTTAAGTCTTGTACTCCCCCCCCCCCCCACGCTTCATGCTGTTTAGGTGGAGGTGATCTACTTTCTGCTGTTTTTTTTTAAACCGTATGAGTTTTGCGCGGGAAAATACATGAAACATCAATTTGTCGAGCCATTGACGTGGTTTATCACTGATTAAAAACGTGTGCTGTGACGTAACAAGATGTGTGGTAGAAGCGCGCCTTCTATGGTTGAATGTTTAAAAAAATAATCAGAGGATATGACTTTATTGGTTGTCTTGTTGTTTAAGGAAGTGGTCGAAAGTTTTACCCTCCCCCCCCCCGCCCCCAGGCACACACACACTTTTTCCTCTCTCCTTTTGTGGCAGTCCCATTGTTTGATTCTAGTAACCCCATCTCTTTTAAACGTTGTCAGGTCCCAGATCTGATTTACCGACAGCAAGTGGAACGTGGTGGTCGAGAGGTAGCGCTCTCGACTGTCATACCGATGGTCACGAGTTCGAATCCACACGAAGGTGAGGATTTGTTCTCGGGGCCTGAGGAGTCCCCGAGTCACACAGCTCCGAATGGGTACCTAACTAGACAATAGTTAGGCGGCTGGGGTAATGCGTGGAACCCCTATAGCTGCATCACTTGCCAACAGATCATCTCTCATGGTCTGTGGACGCAATTATCTTCTGCATAGAAGGAGCGTCTGTATATCTAAGATAAGATAAGTCACTTGGCAGGGGCATTGAAAACTTAAAGTCAAGATTTCCTCCCCGGGAGACACCATCACCGGGGTGACACCAGACTGTAAAATTCTATATAATACCATTATTTGGCCCTGGAGGATTTGTATGGGTTAAATAATGACGGGGTGACACCATGAGCTACCGCCCCGGGTGACACCATGAGCTACCGCCCCGGGTGACACCATGAGCTACCGCCCCGGGTGACACCATGAGCTACCGCCCTGGGTGACAAACAAACAAATATTAGCCACCCACAAGGCGGGCTGTGGTCTGTAGATAGGAGACCTGTACACACATTCATTTATCAACGTGAACGAAACAACTAACACAATAAGTTGGAGTTAAAATGAATGGAACATGACAAAAACAAAAAAATGTTCGTATCCGTGTTGAAAAACAACCAAATAACCAAACAACAAAAGTATGTTGAGCAGAAGCCAAAAGATAATATTTTTGTGGTGTAACAATCTCAGTAGAGTCGTTAGAAGGTGGGGGGGGGGGGGTAACTAATTTCTTTTTGGGCCGTGTATTACTGACACACTCCAGCTCACATTAAAACAAAGGTGTCCTTTGTAATATTATTAACTTTAATCCAAAGGTGTCCTTTGTAATATTATTAACTTTAATCAAAAGGTGTCCTTTGTAATATTATTAACTTTAATCAAAAGGTGTCCTTTGTAATATTATTAACTTTAATTGCGCGCATTGCCGTCTAGTCTATACGTCACTCATCACGTGATCTTTCTCTACCACTCACATATCAAATAATATCATGTGACAGGGGGGGGGCGCCCCGGGTGACACAATCAGGGGTGATGACATCAAAATCTAAAACTTTACAGCGTACGATTTCATGTTAAAAAATAATTTTAAAAAATAAGACACATTTTTAACCCAGAAAGAAATTATAAATACGAAATACAATTACGTTTAACGCAAAAACTTTTTAATAAAAAATATCAGTTAACGGGCAATTTTAAAAAAGTCCCCACAAACTAAAATAAAACAAATTTTAAAAAAAGAGACGCATCAGCCGCACCAGATACAGCTTTTAACAAGCTGGACATAAAAGAGCCGGCGTCTTTTGTTTTAAATGATATTACGCCAACTGGGCTTGACATACCGACACCCCACGTCCCTAGTCCCTCCGCCACAGTAGGGAGAGGGATCGATTTTTCTTTTTACAAAAAATATTAAAATATGGATTTTCTTTGTTGTTGCTACTTATTTTTAAATTAAAATTATGAATTAAATTTCTTTGAATCATTTTAAAAAAAAAATATTTATATATATATTATTAAAGGCCTTTATATACAGGTAGGCTTAGGGTTACGACTGGTCGCGTCCCGACTTACACTTTTTCGTGTTTATGAACGCCCCCCCACCCCCTGAAAATAAAAAAAATTACGCGCGTTATCCGTCTTTTCTTTTCCTTCTTTTCTTTTTTTTTAAAAAAATACACCGTTTATGGGGTAAGGATTTTTTTCTCTGTTTGAAATACTCTTTATGTAATTAAATACGTTTATGTTTCGGGCACGCGGCGGAAAGGGTACACTTTGTTGTGTTGTGGGTGAGGAAGGCGCCATTTTGGTTGTTGACAACCCCTCTCTCTCTCTTTCTCTCTACTGTTTTGTATTTTTAAAAAATAATTTTAAAAACAACAACAACAACAAGAAAACAGCACCAAAGAAAATAATATCACGTGGTAAAGAATTGTTCTCACTTTAAGTACTTTAACTGTCTAACGAGAACCACTGTAACGTTCTCTGAGAAAATTCTTCTCAAACTTTTTAAAATGGCGAACCCGGCAGGAATTGTTCCATTACACCAGGGACCAGTGCGCTATTTTCCCTGTACTGGCATGGTAGTGGTAGGAAAATGTAATTTATTTTACTTTATACGCAAGTGAATACTTTAATTAGTTTTGTTAAATGAGAGAAAGATAGTTAGAATTAACTCGAATTATTTTTTGAGTCAAAATGCCCCGTTATAGCTTTCCGGCTTAAATAATATAAACAATATAAAAGCCCAAGTCACTCACTAACTCTTTGTCTCGTAACGCCGAGGGACATAGTACAACAGTCAATAGCAGTTTGGGGTTTCTAGCCGTAAAATATTATATGACGTCATTGTTTGAAGTTATATTTTAATTTTTGGAAAAGGGGACGATGTAAAAGGGGGATTTTAGTGTTTATAATGATAAAATACCTTGTGTACATTTCAGGTAGTTAATATTTCGTGTTTATCAATGACTGTTACGTTACTTGGGCTTTTTGAGGAAAATCGGGTGCCGTAGTCCTGTAAGAATGATTGACTTTAATTTTTGAAAGATACAAGGGTGAGCCAAATTACACTTAAATTTTGGACAAAAAACGTTTGAAGAATTTAAAAAAAAAAAAAAAAAATTAAATAAATATTCTTAAAGTACTACATACAAGATCTAAATTTTAAATAGAGGTAAAAAAAAAAAAGATTTTAACAACCATGTTTTTATAAGTTGACTGAAAAGAAGAAAATAATCTAAAACTTATAATATTTTCTGTTACAGACACTCCTTCTATATAGAAAAGTATTCAAGTACTTTCCTTTAATATGACTAAAAACTTTGGGCGGCGCTTCTGAGGTGATTGGTATAAAAATTAAAGATTTATTTTATAATTTAGAAGGGAAAAGAGAGACCTACAAATGAGAGAATGAGTGAACCTCATATGCACCCGCCCTACGTATTAAGTCATATTAAATTTAAATACTTGAACGTACAAGTTTTAAATTATTTTCTTCCTTTTAGTACACTTATAAAAAACGTGTTTTTTATTTTATAATTTTTAATTTTTTTTAATGTTATTATTAATTTTTTTTGCTGTCGCCTCTATTTATTTAATTTATTTTTAGCCTGAGTGTAAAATCATAGGGTATATCGAAAATTTTATTTCTTTATATTATATTACATTTATTGTACATTATCATTCATTAAATATACAATTTCATAATTGGTTTCCATGTATATCAACAATAGCAGACGGAATAGGATGCTGTATGGAGGTAAACTAAAAATGCATTAATTGAATTACGGTACATTCGATCGATCTGAAGTTTTGATTGCCAGGTCCAACCGCGTGGAGGTGAGGTGTACCAAACACATCATAAGCGCCCGCCCAACGTTTTAATACCACAGGAATGTTGTCACGGATACAGATGCTATATTGAGATAAACTAAAAAATGCAGTAATTTAATTACGGTATATTCGATCGATCTGAAATACAATGCACTTTCATTTCATCTGTCGTAAAATTTTGAGATCTTTGGGACCATCAGAAGTGGTTTAAAGTTACGTTGGAAATTTGAGATTTTTCTGTCAGGAACGAAAAGGGAAGTCAATAAAAACGTGGTAGAATGTAGTTCAATTAATGAGTAAACCACTATTTTTAGTTGAGGGTTAGTTTGAAATATGTAGAGAACATTTTCCTTTTATAAATTCGCATGACGCAATAATCTTCTGCATAAAAGAAGCTCTCTTATCTTATCTTATATATTACAGACGCTCCTTCTGAACAGAACATTATTGCGTCCTACGTATATCTATGTTTTGTGTTTGGTCCTATATTCTTATTACAGTTATAAATGATGATAAAGTTTTGGCTTTCCTGGTTTCTTAAGGCAACCCATCCGCACCCGGATACCGGACGGAAAGAAAGAAAACTTGTATATGTTTGCTCTTGCATACGGGATGAGAAAGGTGTTTTTATTCTTATGTCTATCTGAAAGAGCGCATGCTCGAAGTCACTTCATGCACTGACTATGTCTATCTGAGGGTTGTATTAATTTATAACAGATAAGATAAGATGAATTATTGTGACATGTCATTAAAGAGTGCCCGCAGAAAGAGAGACGACAAATGGTTTACTATTTAATAACTGTTTCAACGGCTTCACATGTGTTACGATCTTAGAGTGCAGACTTAGACTAAATAAATACTTAAATGACAAAAAATAATTTGCAACAAGCTAATTTTAAATTACGAAATACGGATTTGGCCGGTGGTGGTGGTGGGGGGGTTGGGGTGGAGGTGAAAGTTTTATGACATCATATTGGAGGGTGGTCTCAGTTTTTGTGACGAAGTATGACGAGAGGGGTTGGGGTAAATTTTTTTTCCAAAATCGCGTGACGTCATTTATGGACGGCCCCTTAAGCGTGAGGGGCTGACACCATGAGCCACTGCCCCGGGTGACACCAACCCTAGCGACGCCTCTGAATGTTCTAAGGCATCATCGTGGGGTCTCTAGATGCTAGATATGGAAATGGCTAAAATTTAAAGTTTATCACGATTAAAGTTTGACGATAATTTTTTTTTATTTTGAACTTCTTAACAGAAAATATTTTCGCCTGTGATTTAAGCACATATTTAATTAAGTTCTCTTGAGTTGGGTAGTGTTGTTTTAGTCCCAGGCCCTATTTTAGTTTTAGTTTTTATTTCGTTTTTTCTGTATAATTTTAGTTTTAGTCTAGTTTTAGTTTTAGGCCCAATTTTAGTTTTCGTTTTAGTTTTCGTCGACTAAAACTAAAACACCTGAGTTTTAGTTTTCGTCTTATTCATTTTAGTTTCACTTTTAGTTTTAGTCTTGTAAACACCAATAACTAATAACATCATTGTTCATGACCAATTTTTGAAACAGATTGAAGCATAATAATAGCAGTCACAGAGATGACAGCTCAGTGTACTGAGACTGAGTCCATTCACTCAAAAGTCACATTATAAATCACACTATCACAGTGTGTTATATGCCAATGCCATGACTCAATTTTTTATTATGTTATAGACAAGCAGACTAGCAGTGCATGTACAAAACAACAACAACAACAACTAAAAACGTAATAATAAGAAGAAACCAAAAACGTAAGTCAAAATTAAAACAAATGTATTCATTCTAACACCTAGAACTCTGAACTAACTAAACTAAGTAACAACAGTTCACTTGAAGAGTGAAGACTAAGCGTCAAAACAAATGACTGTTCAGCTTGAGAAAGACCCGTTTTTCTAGACTCTGATTAGTTCTGTTTCTTTTCCCAGTAGTCAAATCACCACAAAGAGAAAAAATTCTCTCCACGTAAGCCTCCGAAGCTGGTGCAGTCAATATATCTAAAGCCAATGGTGCAAGCAACGGAAACGTTTTTTGAACGTTCTGTGATTGCCAGTAGCTTAAACCATTGCCATCCTCACTGACTGCTGTGGCAGTTTCTTGATAGTGCAACAAATAATTTTTCAGGCCCACGAACTGCAGATATAATATTAGTGATGGGTGTGGTGTTCGAAATGTGTTGCGTCAGGGACTTGAAGCGCTTGAGAGGAGGTCTAGATGTAGTCAGGGCTGTTGAACCAACGCTATCAGGAGACGCTGATGCAGTGATATTTCGGTTAGGAATAGGCTGACCAGCAGCTGAAAGCACTTGACCAAGCTGTGCACTTACTGCGGCTTCTGCTGCTGAAGCAGTTTCTTCTCGCAACACAAACTGTTTTGCTGCATTTAGAAGATGCTCTTCTCCTGAAATGAACAGTGCTGACACAGTTGTAGGATCAAGAAGGCAAGCTGCAGAAGGTATAGGTTAAAAAATATCAGACTCTGGTTCCAACGCAAACTCAAATCGTCGCCTCAAGCCATCCAAAAAGGTGACTGCTAGCTCTTTTAGTGATGCGTCCAGAGCTTGATCAGACTGTGCCTCAAGAAGATGATATTCTATGTCCATAAGTGCTGGAATTACTGATGACATAACAACTTTATCGCCTTCGAGTAAACGTGTATGTTCGGCAAATGGTTGCAAAAGATTCAGTAACTGATCTATTTTTTGCCATTCACTTGAAAGAAGAGTGTCCCTTTCCATTTCTTTCGCTACTGCATTCACACTAACCTTCAGTTCAATTAGTCGCTGCAGTAGAAGGAATGTGCTTGACCACCTTGTGGGAAATCTGCAATAAGAGTTTTCTTGCTCTTAAACACTAGCTGTTGGGTTGCAACAGATGATTTTCTAAACTTTTCAACCATACGCCTCGCTGAATCAAGTATCGGTTGTATGGCAGCACACTTTGACATCTCATTAACAACTAGCTGCATAGATTGAAGCATATATGCGTTTCAATTTCAAATAGTGACCATCAACAGTCGTTTCTGCCCTTGCATCCTCATAGTCTTTAT
>MUZC01000203.1:152662-163816 GCA_002072015.1 Radix auricularia | reverse complement strand
ATGTAGCAATATACAGCCATTTTTATTTATTCTTATATTGATTCAATGAAATGAATAACATTTAACAGTTTTGCTATTTTAGCTGCCATGTGTACAAATTTTAACTGTTTTAAGTACTCTAACAATTATTTTTCTCAAGCCCTGTCCTGTCCCATAATAAAATTAGTGATACTGCTGCCCATATTAATACACATAAAATTATAATGAAAAAGTTTTGTTTTACAATTTAATGTTCGTAAGGTTATGATACTACATGTATGATATGTCACATGTGTCTTTATGTGACTTTTTGTTTATAGGTTCTAAGAAGTAGTAACTACTAAGAAATAAATAATACATTATTACTTACCAACGACGTGGAAACAACAGTTTTCGCTATGAATCGTGTTAGAGCTTGCATTCTAGAAATATTTTCAGCAGACTTGTGCAGAATATTTGTGTTTATTAAGTTTATTACCAAACATGTCAGTAATTTTCCTTGAGGCAGAAGAGTTGGAAGCTGGCAACTTGGTTGATTTACTGGGTGCTGCCGCTACTTTAGTCTTCTCTTTCTCTTCCATGGCCATGGCATCATTTTCTTTCTTGTGGCAAGCTTTTAAATACCGTTTTAGATTTGTGGGATTCCTTCCCTCGAGCATTCTTTCGCATTTCTTACCGTCGTTAGTCACCAAACATTCACTTTTGTTTAAATCTATACGGTACGTGAAATAATCCCAAACATCACTCGCTTTTAGGCGTCCACTAACTCCACCAACACCAGTTCCTGCTGTTGTCATTGTCAACTTTCAACGTTAATTAATTGTATTATTTTGATGACTTATATTATCGCCCAGATGATGCGCATGCGTGATCATCAAAGAAATTAGGTCATAATAATTTCTTAGAATAGACCGCAGTACCGGAAAAGAACGATAAATGGGGATTTTAGTTTTTATTTCGTTGGGGAGTTTTAGTTTCAGTTTTTATTCAGTCTTTTGTCTACCAGATTTAGTTTTCATCTAGTTTTAGTCTTGCTGCTAATTTTAGTTTTAGTTTTAGTTCTCGTTGACGAAAAGGTCAACATTTTCGTTAACGAAGGTTTTAGTTTTAGTTTTCGTCGACGAAAACAACACTAGAGTTGGGCTATCAGGTAATTTACGTACCGTATTTACTCGCATATAAGCCTACATCGCACATAAGCCGGACCCCTAAAACTACATTAAAATGAACATTTTTGCTAAAACCCGCACATAAACCGACTATAAAATTGTCTAATTTCATTCCACATCTTTGGCTCATAGAAATTTATTACTTTAAACTTGTAAAATGCTTACTTTCCTGTTACATACCATTTTGTTTTACTGTTTGGAACGGCACAAAACGTGTTCTGCTCTAACCACATTATTTGCTATAATAAATAATATCCGAACCTCCGCTCATAGATTGTTCGTATCTGATGATTAACGAAGCGCATAGTCATAGTTATGTCCAGTGTTATATTTTATAGTTCTAAACTCGGCTTATACTTATACGCGAGTAAATACGGTAACAGTAATTTTATTGACAACTATTTTCGAGACTTATATCATGGGCAACTTATTGAAATAATAATTTCATAGACAACTGTTTAAGGTACACATTTAATGGATAACAATTTTAGACACAGAAACAGATATAATGGAGGACAATTCTAGACACAAATTTCATGGACGACTACTCTAGACACAAACTTCATGGACAACAATTCTAGACACCCATTTCATGGACAACAATTCTAGACACCCATTTCATGGACAACAATTCTAGACACCCATTTCATGGACACACAATTATAGACACCCATTTCATGGACAACAATTATAGACACCCATTTCATGGACAACAATTATAGACACCCATTTCATGGACAACAATTCTAGACACCCATTTCATGGACAACAATTCTAGACACCCATTTCATGGACAACAATTCTAGACACCCATTTCATGGACAACTACTCTAGGCACAAAGTTCATGGACAACAATTATAGACACCCATTTCATGGACAACTACTCTAGGCACAAAGTTCATGGACAACAATTCTAGACACCCATCTCATGGACAACAATTCTAGACACCCATCTCATGGACAACATTTCTAGACACCACCATTTTGTAATTCTATGAATTGTTTAATGATTATATATATTTTTAGCGCATTTTCGAGAAGTCGAATGCGCTATTGCACCCGTTTTGTCCGTCTGTCATCACCTTTGATCACAACATCCATAAGTCCTAGACCCATGATGTATATATGTTTTTTGTATGTCCTGACCTGCCATTTGTGCATCAACACTCAGTTACTCGATCCGTTAAAAAACCCCGTTAAAACTACCAAAAAACTTTGCGAATCGAGAGGTAACACTGGCGCAGGGAACGGCCGCCATTGCCGGAAGTCGAATACATCGTTTTTCAAGCATTGAAGAGTGGTGCGAAGGCGTGCAAAAGAATTAGTTTNTTTTTTTTTAGTTGACGTCATTAGAATATGTGTAAAAGTTTAGAGAGTTTTACGTCATCATTTGTGGTGACTTGTAGTTAGATTAAAGAGAAAATATTTTTTTTTTAAATGTAAAGAAATGACTTTTAAATAAAAAAAATGTCAGGTATATTCATTACACAAGAAAATTCATAAAAATATGTCTAAAATCTAAACACAATTACTGATAACTACATAATGCTGATATCTAACATAAGTACTGATACATAATACGAAAATGCGCTAACACGTCCTGAGTTCCAAAAGGGACCAGGCTTAACATGATTTTTTTATTTGTCTTTGTGTTGTTGTCTACTTAGGCGGTGAAGGCTCAATAATGTTATTTGGGGCTGGGGGGGGGGTAATTATGGATATATTTGGAAAATGTTTACTTTTGTGAGGCTAAGTAAAACAGAAAGCTTACTATTATGTTTTCATTCAATCTTACAAACTCATTCACCTCACCAACAACCTCTTACACCAACTCACAGACACACATACACACACACTCACACACACATACTCACACACACAGACACACATATACACATACTCACACACATACATACATGCATACATACGCACACATTACACACACTCACACACACACGCACAGACATGCACATACACCCACTCGTTTACACGATCACACATGCACTCACACACACACACACACACACACGCACACACATGCACATACACACACACGCACTCACACATACACATACACACACATGCACATACACACACGCACTCACACATACACATACACACACACGCACTCACACATACACATACACACACGCACTCACTCATACACATACACACACACGCACACACATGCACATACACACACACGCACTCACACATACACATTCACACACACACGCACACACAGGCGGGTAGGGGACTGGGTGGCTTACATGAAATCATACAAACACACAGGCGGGGAGGGGAGGGGACTGGGTGGCTTACATGAAATCATACAAACACACAGGTGGGGAGGGGAGGGGACTGGGTGGCTTACATGAAGTCATACAAAGACAATTCAATCGCGCTGACTAAATATCTGTAAACATCGATACATCGATCCCACGGACCATCGATCACGACGTGTATGATCAGCTTTTAAAAGGTCCACGTGATTTTATAAAAGGCCCCACGCAATACTCTTTACCCAACGTTATCAAGACGCTATAGCTTTACATGCTATAGACATAAAAATAAAACAACTATTGTTAACTCTGCTGTTTTTGATAGTTAGTTGACAATGTTTTCTGGTAGAAAATTCGTGATGTTGTGGGAAAACTGTTTGGGGCGGTGGTGGTGGGGGGGGGACGGGGCTCCTATTGAAAGGTGTCCTGACAAAATTAATGTTTTGTGTTTAGTTCGCGTGTTTCAACGACAGCCAGGAATTCTCTCCAGTGTGCTTGGACTCACACCTTCCTAGCCAACCAAATCAATGCAGGTCCATTGAACTATGACAAACGACCAATCTGGGTTCCATTAGCAATGTTTGTTCCTTCCACTGGTTGCACAAAACCTGAGTTTAGAAAAAAAAAAATTAAAAAATTATCGAGTTTAGGGAAAGGGTCCTCAAACCATTTTAATTTGAACCCATTCCTTATACATTTTTGAAAAGAAAAACAATCAGTATTAGTACATATTTTTAGAATGTTCGTCTATATTTGAAATGTGTAACGCTATTTGGTATTTGATTCATGATATCTGATCTATATAAAAATATATTACTGAGAGTTTCGCGGGAGGGCTAAGACGCATTAAGGCGACCACTAAACCCGTAGACGCAGAGTGCTTTATTTCCGTTACACGTGTTGTATCGGTAAACACGAGAGTTAAACACGTCTTTTGATTACTGCAAAGAAACGATGGACACTTTTTTGTTTGGCGATTTGAAAACTTGTAGAATCTAAAGCGGAGCTCTGTCAATGTTGAGTGTTTTAAGCAGTGGCGTCGCTATGGGGGTGCGGTGGGGGCGGGCCGCCCCGGGTGACATCATCAGGGGGGATGACACAAGGCTGTAAAATTCTATATTATATGTTTCCGTTATTTGTCACTGGAAAACTCGGAGGAGGTCTGTGGGTTAAATCGTGAGGGGGGGGGGGTGACACCATGAGCTACCGCCCCTGCTGACACCATGAGGTACCGCCCCGGGTGACACCAACCCTAGTGACGCCTCTGGTTTTAAGTGATCGTTAGACTTGCAGTTTCGGGGATAACGTTCTGTGTGTCATTATATCAAGTCAAGGTTTGCGGAGATATCAGATGATTACTGTTTATTTACTGGGCGTGATTAGAAGAACATAACCGTCTTTATAAATTACTAAAAAAACAAATTACACAGACTATTTGTGTAAGGAAACAATAAATTAAAGCTTTATTATCAACTAATACAAATAATGGTAGACGTTTCGGCTCATGCCTTCATCAGTACAAAAACAATTACATGTACTTACATATATATTAAAATTAAAACATATTAAAGTCTATGTGATAAAATGAAAAGAAATGAAAGACAAAAATAAACATGGACATAGAATATAAGAAAAAGGAGGAAGTTGAAGTATCTAAAGTAACAGTGAAAACCACAACGGGAAAACGATTTTGCATTCATGTAAAATTGTGGATTTGGTTAATTCCATATGGAGCCAACGTACCAAATCGTTTTATGAGTCTATTTTCCATGTGGACTCTATCATGGGTATTGGTTGCATATAAAATACCAGTAACTACAATATCCAAAATGCCATCGTGGTCAACACTGTTAAAATGTTTAGACACAGGACACTGAGCCTGTTTATTTATATTGTACAGGTGTTCTCTAAACCGATCTCCAAGACGACGACCTGTCTCACCCACATACATTTTTTTACATCTCTTGCAAATAATTGCATAAATCACGTTGCGACTGGTGCAAGTGAATCCATCTTTTATTGAGAATTGTTCAAGAGGGAAAGAAATTTTGTTAATTTCAACCACATATGGACAAGTATTGCAACGGTTACGGTTGCAACCTTTTGTTCCAATATGTGCTTTCATTGTGGGAAGGTGACTTCTTACAAGTATGTCTCTGAGGCTTTTATCTCTCCGGAAAGCAAAAAGAGGAGGTTTTTTGAAGACCTGCTGAGTTAGAGGGTCAGCCATAAGGATTGATCGGTTTTTGAGAATCACCTGGCGGGCCTTAAAATTATGGGGATGGAAAGTTAAAACAAATTTGCATCTATCACATTGATCGTGAACAGATGATGTAAATGTGTCCTGTCTGGTCATGCCTTTAATTCTATTGACAGCTGATGTTAAGATTGTTTCCGGGTATGACCTCCTTCTAAAAAAGTCCAGCATCTCATCACTTCTTTCCAAGAAGTCTGCCTCATCACTGCAGAGTCTTTTAAGTCTTAGTAGTTGTGAAAATGGGATAGAGTTCCTACACGATTGAGGATGGGACGATGTATATAGAAGGAAACTATGGCTGTCTGTAGGCTTGTAAAAGATGGATGTTGATATTTTGTTTTCTTTTAATTTTATTTGTATGTCCAAAAAGTTAACAGTACTCCTATGAATAGTTGATGTGAATTTTATTGAAGGATGGAAGCCACCAATGAAGTCAATAAAATTTTGCAATTGCTGCATGTCCATTTTGGTTATTCCAATACAATCGTCGATGTATCTCTTGTAGTACTCTGGACAAATACCTTTGTAATTTTTATTCCATAGGTGTTCCAAATGGCCCATAAATATGCATGCATAACTTGGTCCCATTTTTGTTCCCATGGCAACTCCACTAATTTGATCAAAAAACTGTCCGTTGAACTCAAACGAGTTTAAATTTAGGACCAGCTCGGTCAATCGTAGTATGGCACTTGCTGGGAACTTAAGATTTGCCTTCTTGTTTAGAAAAAAGGAAATTGCAGAGAGGCCATCAGCATGTGGAATTGACGTGTACAATGAAGAAACGTCCATTGTAAATAGGAGGTGATCTTCATCCGGTAAAACCAAGGAATCCAGTGATTTAAGCATATGGTTAGTGTCCTTAATATAAGATGGTAAATTTTCAACTATCGGTTGGAAAACAGAATCCAAAAAATCAGAAATTAATTCAGTAGGACAAGAGCAGGCGGAGACAATGGGTCTTCCTGGGTTTCCCAGCTTATGTATTTTAGGTAACAAGTATAAGCATGGCTTACCTAGATCACTATCATAAATGCGTAAATTTTTTGCAGAGGGTGGTAATTGGCCACAATCTATAAGTTCTTCAATAGTTTCCTTAACAATTTCATTATTGGAAATTATGGGATCGTTTATCATCGGCTTGTAAAAAGTTGTATCGCGTAATTGTTTGGAAGCCTCTTCAATGTACAGTCTCTTATCCCACACCACCACGGCTCCACCTTTATCTGCCGGCTTGATAACGATGTCTTGGCGTTTTTTAAGTTGAAAAAGTGCTCGCCATTCTTCTTTCGTTAAATTGGATTTTTTCAGAGGAATTTGCTTAATGTTTTGGATTTGATTTTCTGTACTTTTAATATAAAGGTCGAGTGCTTTAGATTGATCAGAAGCAGGGGTCCATGTTGATTTACGCTGTCGATGTAAAGGAAATTCAACGTCGTCGTCATCGTTACTTGCAGGTGTACCATAAAAGTAAAGCTGCAATCTCATTGAACGAAAGAAACGATGAATTTATAAATTACTCCGTTTCTTGCAAATAAGATAAAAGTGTAAAGTTTTAATTATTATTATTATTATTTAAACGAGAAAGGAGAGAAGTTGACCGCCGCCGGTACAGCTTTATCTCTGCTGGACAGTCGTCTTTCAAATGGGCAGTTAGCTCTCAACTGGGAAGGTATCTCACTACTGGTCAGTTCTGTCTACATTGGGATTTTTTCTGTCTACTGGTAATTTATCCCTCTCGAATGCACAGTTGTATTTTGAGTTGAGATTCTCACGCCATTGTTCAGTTCTCTGACAACTGTACATTTCCCTCACTAATGGGCAGTTCTCTGACAACTATAAATTTCTCTCACTACTTGGCAGTTGTTTGACAAATGGACATTTCCCTCTACTGATCAGTTCTCTGACAACTGGACATGTCTCTCGCCATTGGGCAGTTCTGAGAACTGGACATTTCTGACACTACTGGTCAGTTCTGACAACTGGATATTTCTGACACTACTGGTCAGTTCTGACAACTGGACATTTCTGACACTATTGGTCAGTTCTGACAACTGTACATTGTTCTTACACTACTGGTCAGTTCTGAGAACTGGACATTTCTGACACTACTGGTCAGTTCTGACAACTGTACATTGTTCTTACACTACTGGTCAGTTCTCTGACAACTGGATGCCTCTCGCCTCTGAGCAGTGATTACTCTTTTCTTATTTACTTCTTCTTATAAATACAAAGAAGCGTCATTTTCTCTCCAATAATTTTCCGTAGAAGTTTTGTGACGAAGAAAGAGAAATTGTTTTCCCTGGCTGCCTATAGGTGGCACTAACCCTCTTTACGCCATTGAATATCGTCAATTTTTAACAGAGTTGAAATGGATGTTGGCGCTTGCATCTTTCAGGCATGACCTTGGCATTGGGCGTTCGCATGTTTTTAAAAGTTAATGTGCTGTGGGGAAAAAGGGGGGGGGCGGAGGGAGAAAGAAAGAAGATGTTGTTACGGAATCCCGTCCTGTAATTAAATGTGCAAGTGTTGATCACTGTATCGGATATAATATGTGTACGTGTGTCATTACAATCACGCCACACTAGCCGTATGTACACAGTTCAAGGCGTCACGCTCAGGTGATAAAGATATGGTACACACTCAACACACATACATAAACTTAATTTGAGATAAAATGGACGAAAATGGATATTACGTGCTTTTCGTTAATAATGTTATTTAGTTAAGAACGTTAGACACTGATAAGCTGGCCTAACGGTCAGGGTTATGAATGAATACCGTAAAGATATTCAATGAATGCCTCATAATTTCAGAAAATGTCCAGAATATTGTGAAGATCCGTTGGTTATTCTATTGGTTATCTTTCCTTATCTACTCTCACTGTTATTCTGCTCTTCACACACTTTGTTAATTACTCTTTAAACACTGAACACCAAGGCAGAATGTACACTTCATTACTTTTAATCTCTTAACTTCAGTACATTCATTATTCGTACATCTCTCTAACACATGCGTCTCTCCGCCTCTGCCTTCTACTTCATACTCCTCCCCTCTCCTTGCGTGTCTCTCTATCCGTGTGTCCCTCAGTCAGTCTCGGTCCGAGCGTTAGTCCATTCCAGGCTCCGCCCCCAGACTTTCCTGAACGAAAGTCAACCGTCAATCATCTTGTACCACCCCTAGGTAAGACGGGGGTAGGTGGGTGTACCCTGTCATGGTCAGTAATCCCCCCCCTTTCCTTGTCTCTGACCCGCTCTACAATTGTCGGTCCCTTTCATCTACCGTTCGGCCGAGTATCTCGGTCTGGGCCTACCTGACACCTGGGCTAGATAATTTGCCAGTGGTCAGTTAGCTCCCGTCTACAAAGCCCCGCTCGTGCTTCCTATGTCCTTTGATTCCCAATTCAAGCGAGGTAACAACTAAACGTCACAGTTCGCACCTCCGGCCACCTGGACTCACCCGTTAGTCCAGCGGCACATCAAAGGCCAAACATACGCAGCGCCCTACCCGCCCTAAACTCCCCACAATATGTACCATTTCCAGATTATATCCCATTTTCAGAATATGTCANAAAAAAACAAAAACAAAAACAAACAAACAAACAAACAACAACAACAAAATAAAAACAACAAACAAACAAACAAACAAAAAAACAACAACAAACAAACAAAAGAAATTTTTAATAAAAAGTAAAGGTAACATAATTAAATTTGTTATCAAAATGTTGACTGGCTTAAATATTCTCTGACGTTGGTTTTTAATCTGATTAAACGTAAAACATGGCTGTAAATACAAATCAACTTGAAAAATGTTGATACAATAAAACCCAGATCTAATTCTGTATTGAAAATTAGATAAGAAATTTTTGTTTAAAATATAATAATTTATTTAGCGGTGTAAAAAGATAATCAATCAACCTCTTTAACCACACACACACACACACAGACACACACACACACACACACACACGCACGCACACACGCACACACGCACACACACACGCACGCACACACGCACACACACACACACTCACACACACACACACATACACACACATATATACACACACACATATATACACACACACACACATATATATACACACACACATATACACACACACACACATATACACACACACACAAACACACACAAACACACAGGCGTCTGACACAAATCGATCTCTCCAATAAAGCAACCCACACAGAACAAAACTCGCAATAACAATATTTGTCAAATTTACATGGGAGAAAAAAAGAAAAGTGCGCAGTATAAATTGTTTTTCTTTTATGACGTCTTCCTATACCACCCACGGGCTTTCTGACTATTACTCCCACAGGCGTTCTCGTTATTACACCCCACTCCACACACCACTCCCACATTGCCGTATCTCTCCTATCCCAACAGTCGACCAGTCAGCTCACGATTGTGGTGGACAAAGGGAGGTCACTGCTGCGTGACTGCCACACGAACAGACGCTTTGTTCACCCATCACGGATCCGTTGGTATCAATGGCGCAATATCCCGTGGAACAGGGGGTCTCGCGCGGTATACAGTGCGCACCCTCGTTTTGATCAAGACTGCGGCTCTGGGAAGTGCGATCAGGGGAACCGGAAATGGACTAACACATATGACACACGCATGATGTCAGATTATTTTGGCCAGTCTTCTTTGCGGGCATTTCTGTTTGAACAATGGCGGGGAAGCTGCCGTATTTTATGTTTCTAGGTTGGAACTGTCGGCTTACAGTGCCATATCCCTGCCCACTCTATCAGTCAGCACTCAGTGCCATATCCCTGCCCACTCTATCAGTCAGCACTCAGTGCCATATCCCTGCCCACTCTCTCAGTCAGCACTCAGTACCATGTCCCTTCCCACTCTATCAGTCAGCACTCAGTGCCATGTCCCTGCCCACTCTATCAGTCAGCACTCAGTGCCATGTCCCTGCCCATTCTATCAGTCAGCACTCAGTGCCATATCCCTGCCCACTCTCTCAGTCAGCACTCAGTGCCATATCCCTGCCCACTCTCTCAGTCAGCACTCAGTGCCATGTCCCTGCCCACTCTATCAGTCAGCACTCAGTACCATATCCCTGCTCTCTCTCTCAGTCAGCACTCAGTGCCATATCCCTGCCCACTCTCTCAGTCAGCACTCAGTGCCATATCCCTGCCCACTCTCTCAGTCAGCACTCAGTGCCATATCCCTGCCCACTCTCTCAGTCAGCACTCAGTGCCATATCCCTGCCCACTCTCTCAGTCAGCACTCAGTGCCATATCCCTGCCCACTCTCTCAGTCAGCACTCAGTGCCATATCCCTGCCCACTCTCTCAGTCAGCACTCAGTGCCATATCCCTGCCCACTCTCTCAGTCAGCACTCAGTGCCATATCCCTGCCCACTCTCTCAGTCAGCACTCAGTGCCATATCCCTGCCCACTCTCTCAGTCAGCACTCAGTGCCATATCGCTGCCCA
>MUZC01000203.1:119849-151461 GCA_002072015.1 Radix auricularia | reverse complement strand
TCAGTCAGCACTCAGTGCCATGTCCCTGCCCACTCTATCAGTCAGCACTCAGTGCCATATCCCTGCCCACTCTCTCAGTCAGCACTCAGTGCCATATCCCTGCCCACTCTAACAGTCAGCACTCAGTGCCATATCCCTGCTCTCTCTCTCAGTCAGCACTCAGTGGCATATCCCTGCCCAATCTCTCAGTCAGCACTCAGTGCCATATCCCTGCCCACTCTAACAGTCAGCACTCAGTGGCATATCCCTGCTCTCTCTCTCAGTCAGCACTCAGTGCCATATCCCTGCCCACTCTCTCAGTCAGCACTCAGTGCCATATCCCTGCCCACTCAAACAGTCAGCACTCAGTGCCATATCCCTGCCCACTCTAACAGTCAGCACTCAGTGCCATATCCCTGCTCTCTCTCTCAGTCAGCACTCAGTGCCATATCCCTGCCCACTCTCTCAGTCAGCACTCAGTGCCATATCCCTGCCCACTCCAACAGTCAGCACTCAGTGCCATATCCCTGCCCACTCTAACAGTCAGCACTCAGTGCCATATCCCTGCCCACTCTAACAGTCAGCACTCAGTGGCATATCCCTGCCCACTCGATCAGTCAGCACTCAGTGCCATATCCCTACCCACTCTCTCAGTCAGCACTCATTGCCATATCCCTGCCCACTCTCTCAGTCAGCACTCAGTGCCATATACCTGCTCTCTCTCTCAGTCAGCACTCAGTGCCATATCCCTGCCCACTCTCTCAGTCAGCACTCAGTGCCATATCCCTTCCCACTCTCTCAGTCAGCACTCAGTGCCATATCCCTGCCCACTCTCTCAGTCAGCACTCAGTGCCATATCCCTGCCTACTCTATCAGTCAGCATTCAGTGCCATATCCCTGCCCACTCTCTCAGTCAGCACTCAGTGCCATATCCCTGCCCACTCTCTCAGTCAGCACTCAGTGCCATATCCCTGCCCACTCTCTCAGTTAGCACTCAGTGCCATATCCCTGCCCACTCTCTCAGTCAGCACTCAGTGCCATATCCCTGCCCACTCTCTCAGTCAACACCAAAACTAACATCCAAACGTCCACCCAACCGTCCACCTAAACGTCCACCCAACCGTCCACCTAAACGTCCACCCAACCGTCCACCCAACCGTCCACCCAAACGTCCACCCAACCGTCCACCCAAACGTTCACCCAACCGTCCACCCAAACGTTCACCCAACCGTCCACCCAAACGTCCCTTCAAACAATTTCAATTGATCTTTGAATACATTTGTAGATGACACATTATCTTACAGACTTAATTGAAATAAAAAGTTGACGATCACAAAATACAAATCCTCCCACGCCACCGCAAGCCTAAAAACTTACAGATCTCACAAATATTCTCGTTTGTAACTCTGGGCTATGAGCTTCCATCTGTCATCCAGCGATAAACCTCTGATCCGTTATCATATACTCCGCGAACAGCATCTTAACACAAAACAAACAAAAGCCAATGGTATCTTAACACACAACAAACAAAAGCCAATAGTATCGTAACACACAACAAACAGAGTAGTTCTTTAGCTTCTGTATATGGCTACCGCGCCATTTCCGGCCCACCGTTAGCATATTAAAGCCCCACTCTCCTCCCCCCCCCCCAACGCCGCCAACACGAACACGTCCACACTCCATCTTGTACTCTCGGCTTACATCGTCAATGGACTGCAGGGATCTTTTTCAAAGGTCACAACGACCACTTAATCCTGGCATAAGAAAATATTTTTTTACATTCTATCTCTTGTCTTCATTTTTGCCCAGAAAACTTCTCTGCTATATTTCAGGCCATTTTTTAAAAAGAGTCATGTATAAATGCTGAATAATAAAAAAGACTAACCGGAACAAAAAACGTTACAGAATTTTGTTAGGCAGACTGCGACGGAGCAATTAAAAGTTAAAAGCGCAGGAATACATGATTGTGATGCAATCCACGGGTATGTAGCAATACGTCCAGGTGTAGCAATACATGGTTTGGTAGCAATATGTGTAGGTGTAGCAATACGTCCAGGTGTAGTTATACATGGTTTGGTATTGGTAGCAATATGTGTAGGTGAAGCAATACATGGTTTGGTAGCAATATGTGTAGGTGTAGCAATACGTCCAGGTGTAGCAATACATGGTTTGGTATTGGTAGCAATATGTGTAGGTGTAGCAATACGTCCAGGTGTAGCAATACATGGTTTGGTAGCAATATGTGTAGGTGTAGCAATACATGGTTTGGTAGCAATATGTGTAGGTGTAGCAATACGTCCAGGTGTAGTTACACATGGTTTGGTATTGGTAGCAATATGTGTAGGTGTAGCAATACATGGTTTGGTAGCAATATGTGTAGGTTAGCTATACCGTGTTTGGTGTGTTGCCAAATAATCAACAGAATGTGTGTGGCAGTTAAAAAGAATGTTCAGCGGGTTTGTTGATGAATGATAAAACTGGTGTTTTTTTGTTTAAAGTCCCCATGTTAAACTAGAACAATTTACACACGCCGTTAAACTGAACCGGGACCAAATAGAATCCATTGTAGTGTTTACAAACATGCAAGAATCAAATTTGTGCAAGAGTTTGTAATAATTATTAAGATTTTTGTAATTTTTGAAACATTTGCAATGGTTGAAAAGCATGCAAGTTATAAATATTAAAAATATCTAGTATGAAAAGTTCTACAATATATATATATATATACATTTTAAACGAAAAATACAAGTTAGCTATACGTATAACAAAACATTTTAGATAATGTATTTCACATCTTCTGTTGCAAAATACACAGATTTAGTTAGTTAAAAAAATATTTTTAGTGATTCATTCATCTTTTTTTCTTTCATTGAAAAATTCATACGCTTGTCTTTTTGGTGGATGAAACGAAAAGCTCGATAAACTGAAAGAAAAATTTAACCGTCCGCATAACTGCGTAATAAGGTTTAGAGATCGTAAGACAGCCCCATGTTTAAGTTATCTTGTTTCATCAGTGGGAATCACGGCTAGGTTATCTTGTTTCATCAGTGGGAATGACGGCTAGGTTATCTTGTTTCATCAGTGGGAATCACGGCTAGGTTATCTTGTTTCATCAGTGGGAATCACGGCTAGGTTATCTTGATTCATCAGTTGGAATCACGGCTTTGGTTTTGACGTTATCAAACTAATCGGTGTGTTTGTCATGACCTTTGCTCTAATGATGAGTCTTACTAGTCCGTTTACTCGCTACAATAATTTGTTATGGTAGGAATGCGAACATTTTCAAATGTAAGGATGACCTTAGCAAAATAAATAAATAGAGATGAAAAATAAAAAAAAAATCTATTTTTAAAACCACGTTGTTATAAGTGTACTGATAAGATAAAAAAAAAACATTTTAAAACTTATCAATTCAAGTATCTTATCTTATATCTTATATGTTACAGACGCTCCTTCTGAGCAGAAGATTATTGCGCCCTACGTATATCTATTCTTTGTGTTTAGTCCTGTATTCTTAGTAGAGTTTTAAATGATGACAAAGTGTTGGCTTTCCTGGTTTCTTCAGGCAACCCATACCACGCCCGAATACCGGACGGGAGGAAAGAAAACGTGTATGTGTTTGTTCTTGCATATGGGATAAGAATCTCATAAGAAAGGTGTTTTATCCTTATGTCTATCTGAGGGTTGTATTAAGTTATCTTTGTGTTGTATTTCTAAATTGGAGTTAATTGCATAATGTATTTTAATTACTAATTTACTCTTGGTTCTTCTATTCTCTAGTGTTTCAAGTTTTAATGATTTAAATAATGGTGTTACTCTTGTGAGTTTTGAATATTCTCCAGTAATGAATCTGGCAGCTCTTTTTTGAATTTGTTCTAGTTTATCAATATTTTTTTTGGTGGATGGGTCCCATACAGAAGATGTATATTCTAGTATAGGTCTCACTAGGGTGAGGTAGCATTTTAGTTTGATATCTTTATTACATTTATTACAAGTACGGTAATTTGAAATGACTGAAAACGTTTGGCGGGCGCTTATGAGGTGTTTGGTATAAAAAATTATAGATTTATAAATTAGAAGGCATCAGAGAGATCCATAAGTGAGAGAGTGAGTGAAATGCATATTAAGTAAAACCTCATAAACACCCGCCCCACGATTTTAGTCATATTAAATTAAAGTACTTGAACTGACAAGTTTTAAATTATTTTCTCCTTCATAGTCAACTTATAAAAACGTTGTTTTTAAAATTCTTTTTTTTACATCTATTTATTTTATTATTTTTATTATAAGTGTTAAATATGAATAAAAAAACGTGGGGCGGGCGCTTATGAGGTTTTACATAAGCAGTTCACTTATAAATCTTTCTTTTGCCTTCTAAAAAATAAATATCTATTTTTTTAATACCAAACACCTCATAAGCGCCCTCCCCACGTTTTAATATCAAGGGGATGTGGTCACGGGGTGACTTCCGGTGGCACGAGGATGTCAACAATAGCGGAAGGATACAGATACTATATAGAAGTAAACTAAATAGCATTAATTTAATTACAGTAAATCGATCGATCTGAAATTTTAATACAATGCATTGTCATCCAAAATCTATCTTCGGTAAAATTTTGAGATCTCTAGGACCATCAGAAGTGGTTTAATTTTACGTTGGAAAAGTAAAAAAAATTGCGGACAGGCACGAACGCAAGTAAATAAAAAACGTGGTAAAATACCCAGCTAACACATTTGATGACGTATCGGTGAACAGAACCATAGCTGAATTGAAAGTGGATATTCCCTGGGTAAATTCTATATTGCACACTTTTTATCCAAGTGTTTCAGTTTGCCAATAAAATAAATGCATGAAAAATATCCCAACGGCATATATTCAATAAATTGGCTAGTCATATGATGTTTGTGATTAAACATTTGATTGTCAAATGATGTCTTCACTTAAATATTGGGTTGTCAAAAGATGTCTTTACTTAGGTATTGGGTTGTCAAATGATGTCTTTCTTAAACATTGGGTTGTCAAATGATTTCTTTACTTAAACATTGAGTTGTCAAATGATGTCTTTACTTAGACATTGGGTTGTCAAATGATGTCTTTACTTATGGATATATTCACTTTAAAGCGTGCTCTACTGAGACATTTTGACTGCTGCATGGATGAATGATTCACATGTGCTTATGTTCTATTTATATTAATTATTGCCTCTTTAACTCTCCAATTTAAAAAAAAAAAAGTAATACTAATAATATTAATAATAAAAATCGAGATAAAAAAAAAAAAAGCTAAATTGCTTGCTTTCCGTAAATAAATATAACGTAAGAGACAGGGTTAATAAAATTAATAATTGGATTAAAAAAAAAATTTCTTTACAGATTTCTAAACAACGTAATAACTTCCATGGATTTAACAGCGTCAGTTCTGATCTATCAACCTCTGACCTATCAACCTCTGACCTATCAACCTCTGACCTGTACGCTGGTTGGTGGGAAAAAGTGAATCCTCTTCTCAAGTTACTCAGACGGATACCCAAACTTCTTCAAGTAAAAGTCCAGCCATAGGAGTTTTTGCTCAACAGTTTGATATAGCCAGGCACACAATTGGTCAGATTGGATTTAGCCAGGCAAACAATTGGTCAGATTGGATTTAGCCAGGCACACAATTGGTCAGATTGGATTTAGCCAGGCACACAATTGGTCAGATTGGATCTAGCCAGGCACACGGTAGTTCAAGATGCCCTTTGGTGCTTTCACCAATTTGAAGGACAGGGTCCTGCAACCGTCTAAGGACGCGGCGCAGCTGGCCAAGGATTCTATTCATAGGTAAGTGATACCATCGTGCACACCACATTAATGTTCATCATACTTTACACAAAGAAAGTGTTCGTCTTGTACACAACGTGAATGTTCATCTTGTACACATTGTGAATGTTCATCTTGTACACATTGTGAATGTTCATCTTGTACACATTGTGAATGTTCATCTTGTACACATTGCGAATGTTCATCTTGTACACATTGCAAATGTTCATCTTGTACACATTGAGAATGTTCATCTTGTACACATTGCGAATGTTCATCTTGTACAAATTGAGAATATTCTGCTTGTACACAACGTAAATTTTAATCTTGCACACATTAAGAATGTTCATCTTGTACACAATGTGAATTTTGATCTTGTACACATCCTGAATGTTCATCTTGTACACATTACGAATGTTCATCTTGTACACAACGCGAATAATCATCTTGTACACAACGCGAATGTTCATCTTGTACACAACGTGAATGTTCATCTTGTACACATTGTGAATATTCATCTTGTACCCATTGCGAATGTTCATCTTGTAAACATTGCGAATGTTCAGTTTGTACACATTGCGAATGTTCATCTTGTACACATTGCGAATGTTCATCTTGTACACATTGCGAATGTTGATCTTGTACACATTGCAAATGTTCATCTTGTACACATTGAGAATATTCATCTTGTACACATTGTGAATGTTCATCTTTTACACATTGTGAATGTTCATCTTGTACACATTGCGAATGTTCATCTTGTACACATTGAGAATATTCTGCTTGTACACATTGTGAATGTTCATCTTGTACACATTGAGCATATTCTGCTTGTACACAACGTAAATTTTAATCTTGCACACATTAAGAATGTTCATCTTGTACGCAACGTGAATTTCGATCTTGTACACATTGTGAAATTCGATCTTGTACACATTGTGAATGTTCATCTTGTACACAACGTGAATGTTCATCTTGAACCCATTGTGAATGTTAATCTTGTACACAACGCGAATAATCATCTTGTACACAACGCGAATGTTCATCTTGTACACAACGTGAATGTTCATCTTGTACACATTGTATTTGTTCATCTTGTACACAACGTGAATGTTCATCTTGTACACATTGTGAATGTTCATCTTGTACACATTGCGAATGTTCATCTTGTACACATTGCGAATGTTCATCTTGTACACATTGCGAATGTTCATCTTGTACACAACGTAAATATTCATCTTGTACACATTGTGAATGTCCATAGTGTATACATTGTAAATGTTCTTAGTGTACGCAATGTCAATGTAAGGTGTTGTTTGTTATTAAATGTCCTAAAATATTAGCGACGATACAATGTTTATAGACATGTTAAATGTAAGGATAAACATAGCCCAAAAATACAAGGAATAGTTAAAATTAAGTTGAACCTCGTTTAAAAGAAAAATATCAAAATCCTTTTCCTCCAGACAAAATTTTGAGCAAATTTGTTCAACGTGGTTGTAGTAACTTCAGTTAAAATGCAAACCATTAGCTTGAACAGTTTCCTTTTGCTCTTCGGAAATTACTTCAAAATTAAAAGGTCTATTATGTCCTATTTCGTGCTCTTTTGTTTCGCTTGTTAAAATAGAAGGCCATTTTGTATATAATTTCGATGTTTTTAAACAGTCTAGTCATGAGATTTTACATTTCTAAATTCGAATTTCTTTATGTTGAAGACTTGGTCTGCTAATAAAAAAAAATATCGAAATAGCGATTGACTTTTGTAGAGGCGTAAGCCAAAGTTATACGCCGTATGTTAAAATAATTACTAAAAATAAAAATAAAATACAATTGAACCCGGTTATGTCGACGGTTTAGGGGTTTGCGAAAAAGCGTCGAGATAACCGATGATCGAGATAAACGACAAACAATATGGCGGCAAAATAGTAACATGTGCTTGAAATTTCTTTTATGTACATGATGTGCGATAATAAGTGAGAATGTACATGCATGTGTTTTTTGAGGTCTTTTTAAAAAATTTATTTTTTTATTTTTTTACACAACAGTGTTGTCGTTATTTGTTTTTTGAAATGATCGACATGGCATAACAATGTACATACATGTTTGCTAACAACAAAAGGAATATGTGCAACAACTGCTCGTCCGTTTAATCAGGACCGGTTAACCTCAGCTTCATTTAGTCAACTTATTTGCTTATTAGCCGGAATTAATTTTTTTTTTGTTGTGTTACGGCAGAATACCAGTGGCAACGACCGTGACATCAAAGCGTTTTCTTAACAATAACATTCTGATCGATTAATAATATAAAAATACGCGTCATCATCATTGTTTGTTGAGTTGGGTAGTGAATCATTTTTAATTTAAAAAGGTATTCGCATCGTAAGTTAAGCATGGTACCAGAAGTAACACAGCGCTCAGAGCTGAACGCAAGCGGGCTGTGACGTCACGAGCAGACCTGGAAATTTGATGCCTTCCCCTTGTTGGTTTTTTTAAAAAATTTAAAGGAAAATGCGGACAGGACAATCAAACGGGCTTTTCTTTTAACAATTGACCGGTCCTCAAAAATAAACTGACTTCACAAAAATTGATAATCGAGATAGCCAACGTTAAGCGACATAAAAGAATCGACACAACCAATGAAAAAATGCCTAGACAAAGAGAGACCTTGACGGTTCCACTTCAAAAAAGGTTAGCGAGATAACCGAGGTCAAGTTTGTGGGTTCGACTGTATTTAAGAAAATATAATGTGAAAAAAAAAAAAAACAGCACTCGAGCACAGGGCCGAATTAAGACTTGATGGGGCCCTAAACTATTTGAGATATGAGGGCCCCTTTAATTGCATATATTTTGTGTCAGTGCCAAATATGAAAATAAAATTTCGGAGGGGGGCTGCGTGGGCTAAGAAGGCAGGGGCCCTAAGCTATAACTTGTTAAGCAAAAAGATAAAATTCTGGCACTGTTTTAACGCATTAGAAATTATTTAAAAACAATCATCAACACTTTCAAATTCCATTAGAATGGTACCCCGTTGAACGAACGGATCGCGCAACGAACACACCACAGGACGCTGGAGCGGATTGCGTTCGTTAAGCAAGGCACCATTGTATTTTGATAGTCGTGTTTCTTTTCTATTACTGCTATATATTTTTATTATTACCCTTAACTTATCCTCTGGTATTAATAATTCAAACTGCATAATTCACAAATAAACTCGAGGTAAAGAAGAACGTAACTCAATATCGCGCTAACCAAAAAAACCTATTAGCCCTAAACATGAATCACACGATTTTCTTTTACGGAATTTTATATCTACTGCCTTTAAGTTCATTCAATAAATTATTTATTTAATTATATATATTTTTTTTTAATTAAAAATAGTGTAGAAATAGTTTATGTGTTCAGTGGCCAATACAATTCAATGACCATCACAATTTAGTGACCATCACCATTCAGTGACCATCAACAATCAGTGACCATCACCATTCAGTGACCATCACCATTCAGTGACCTTGTCCATTCAGTGACCATCACCATTCAGTGACCATCACCATTCAGTGACCATCATCATTCAGTGACCATCACCACTCAATGACCATCATCATTCAGTGACCATCACCACTCAATGACCATCACCACTCAATGACCATCACCACTCAATGACCATCACCATTCAGAAATCACACAGACACATTAGATCGACACACTTCCTCACCCCCCCCCCCCAATAACATTACTGCTCTAAAATGTCCTATTTCAAGTGCTGTGTTTACTGACCACTAGTGTCCTAATGTACGTTTAGTTACAATCGCACCCTCCCATTTACCCCCATTGACCCTATTGTTTCACCCACCTATTTTCACAGCCTTTCGTTTCTAATGCTCGAATATTGCTTTTAATACGATGAGCTCACATGACGTCATTGTCACGTGAGATCAAGTTGTTTCTTATAGATCAGTCTGGCGCTAACCGCTACACAATAGGATGGGAATTGGAGCCATCGAGAACAAACAATATTTTGGCTTGCTTCGCCCCCCCCAGGCGATGTTCCTGTAATTGATTCTCAGCAGCTGATTTGGACGGTCCGGGATAATGCGGTCAAAACGATACGAGGGCATGAAATAAATAATAACCAGTGTGTCATGGACTGATTATTTGTTTCGTTATGAAACGTTTTTGATCAATAATTTTTTATTTCATGCATTTAGATGACAAGTAGAGCTTTTGAAGCCTGATGGTTGGATGGTGGGATAATGATGGGTGATTGGTGGTTGGATGATGGGCTAATGATGGGTGCCTGATGATTGGATGATGGGCTAATGATGGGTGCCTGATGATTGGGTTATTTACTAATGACGAGTGGCTGATGATGATTAATAAATTTTTGACGGATGAGTTCGGATGAGGATGGCTAATATGTGTATGGGTGTTTGATGTGTGGCTTATTTGTCATAAATAGGTTGATGATGGGTGTTTGATGTGTGGCTTATTTGTCATAAATGGGTTGATGATGGGTGTTTGATGTGTGGCTTATTTGTCATAAATGGGTTGATGATGGGTGTTTGATGTGTGGCTTATTTATTACAAATGGGTCGATGATAGGTGTTTGATGTGTGGTTGATTAATAACTTTGAGACTATTTATCATAAAATTGAATGACTGTATAGATATGCATGTTTTAAAGTAAAATTATAAAATGAAAAAATCAATATATACCTTGACTGAAGTCTATAAATGTTAATGCATTTCTGTGGTAACAATTTTTTAAACGACGGATACGTTTGTGTTAAAGAATAAAAGCTACCCGTATAAACAAAGTTTTTGACTAAAAATCCCTTATATATGTGACATAATTAAAAGTATTGATTATATTCAAAATAATATGAAGCATGCGACAAACAAACATTTACAGACTGAACGTGACTGAACTCTCTTGGTGTAAAAAGGGGACGGGTGGGTGTGGGGGTGTGGTCACCGATGGTGAAACTGAACTCCAGCAAACACGTGGATGTCAACAACAGCAGACGGCTACCATACAGTTATAAAGAGATAAACTAAAAATGCATTAATTTAATTACGGTACATCAAATTTGAAATTTTGATACAATGCATCGTTAGGTGACACGAGTCATGTGCAAAATTTCAGCTCGATAGTATCACGGGAAGTGGGTCATTTTTTACTTTTGTTTTTACGCCGTACCAAGAGAGAGACGGCAGTGAAGATACTATAAGGGATTTAAAAAGGAATAATATCTTGTTTGAATGTTACACTGTATTTCAGAATATTTGTAGAATATATATTAACACACAAAGCATCCAATACGCACGACTGTAAGGTAAGTTTGCAAGCTTGTTTTGTAAACAGGTCAATAGTTCATTAATAAACCAAACAGCAGACGGCGACCAAATTTGACCAAGTCGATCTTCTTGGTTCACGGAATGTTTCTGAATGTCAGATTGTAATACATTATTTCCAGAATGTTTCTGAATGTCAGATTGTAATACATTATTTCCAGAATGTTTCTGAATGTCAGATTGTAATACATTATTTCCGGAATGTTTCTGAATGTCAGATTGTAATACATTATTTCCGGAATGTTTCTTAAAATATCAGATTGTAATACATTATTTCCGAGGCTTTAATTGAAACTATAGTGCAGTATGTAGAGCTGAGTTTTTTAAAAAAAAAGTCCATATTCAACATCTTTTGGGGACTTTAAAAGCCATTTTGAAATGAATCTGTCACTCAAGAATAGGACTGCGCAGCCACTCGAGAAAATGCAACCCAACCCAACGGTGATGCACCATCGTCTCGCGAGACGGAAATATGCCGATATTTGAAATGAATCTGAAAAACGTTCGTAACACTTACATGCATTTCTACTGGTATCAAAGGAAGATTCATTGTGTGCTTTTGTTTGTGCTTAAACCACAAGAAAAAAACAACAACACACACACAAATGAGTCAAAGCTACAGTAGAACATTTTTAGCGCATTTTCGAGATGTCGAAATCGCTATTGCACCCGTTTTGTCCGTCCGTCCGTCCGTCCGTCATCACCCTTGATCACAGCATCCATAAGTCCTAGACCCATGATGTATATATGTTTTTTGTATGCCCTGACCTGCCATTTGTGCATCAACACTCAGTTACTCGATCCGTTTAAAAACCCCGTTAAAACTACCAAAATAATATTTCGAATCGAGAGGTAACACTAGCGCAGGGAACGGCCGCCATTGCCGGAAGTCGAATGCATAATTCTTCAAGCATTGAAGAGTGGTGCGAAAGGGTGCAAAAGAATTAGTTGTTTTTTTTTAGTTGACGTCATTAGAATATGTGTAAAAGTTTAGAGAGTTTTACGTCATCATTTGTGGTGACTTGTAGTTGGATTAAAGAGAAAATAATTTTTTTTTTAAATGTAAAGAAATGACTTTTAAATAAAAAAAATGTCAGGTATATTCATTACACAAGAAAATTCATAAAAATATGTCTAAAATCTAAACACAATTACTGATAACTACATAATTCTGATATCTAACATAAGTACTGATACATAATACGAAAATGCGCTAACACGTCCTGAATTCCAATAGGTACCAGGCTTAACATGATTTTTTAAATTCGCTATCACTATGTTGCACATACGGTAAAAAAGATTTAGTGCAATGCATACAATTTCATTTTAGGCTTACTGTCTTACATCCCCTAGTATTGTAAAGAATGTTTCAAACATGTCTTTTAATGTTCTCACGTTTCTGCTAGAGGTTATCATTTCATCTTATATGTCTCTAAAAGTGGAAATGTGTGTAACCTACTAAAGATACGAATGTTCATAGAATTTAAACGTGGGAACGTGTGTAACCTACTGAAGATACTATGAAAACCTCGGCTAAGATTTTAACATCTGCGTAAATGATTTCGTTTAGGGAAAAAAAACATCGTCAAAATACATACGTTTATACCTTTGAAAACACTGACAAATAAATGAACGGGTCAACGTAACAATTGAAAAGCTACAGAAAGATCAAAATTCAGCAGCCAACCAAATTTGTAAAAGGAAGAAAAAAAAAAAGACCAAATAACCCCGCTTTTTTATTCACTTCATTACCCCCCCACCCCCCATAAAAGCACGAATGGATTAGAAACTTTTCTCTTTCAAAACTTATTTTCTGAATCATGCCCCCCCTACCTTACTGAAATTCTCTCTGTCTACTCACCCACTCGTCAGCTACTCCCTCTTGCCAACACACGTATTTTCTTTATTCCTGACACACGAACTAAAACATTTCTTGAAAGGTCTCTCTCTTTTTGTGCCCCCCCCAAAAAAAAAACAACAAAAAACAACAAAACATAACACTATTGCAGTATTCCTACCAATGGTTGTGGAGGCTTTTCGTCCATGAGAGGCATCCACCGATCATTGCCGTTCGTCTGCAATTCCTCAAAGGGCATAGGCCACCCACGAGATACCTCCAGGCATCCTTATCCTGGGCCAGCCTCTCATAGGCCACCCACGAGATACCTCCAGGCATCCTTATCCTGGGCCAGCCTCTCATAGGCCACCCACGAGATACCTCAAGGCATCCTTATCCTGGGCCAGCCTCTCATAGGCCACCCACGAGATGCCTCCAGGCATCCTTATCCTGGGCTCCTGGGCCAGCCTCTCATAGGCCACCCACGAGATGCCTCCAGGCATCCTTATCCTGGGCCAGCCTCTCATAGGCCACCCACGAGATACCTCCAGGCATCCTTATCCTGGACCAGCCTCTCCAGGATCTTCCATTCACGGCCAGTACTCTTAATACCTGGCTCCAATTCTCGGGCCCAAGTGTTTCTTGGACGGCCTCTTTTTCGCTTACCCTGGGGGTTTCATATCAGAGCTAGCATTATTGTATCGGAGGCAGGTTTTCTTAGCGTATGACGAATTCCTCTCAACCGCTTCCGGGGGATCTCCTGATCTATTGGCTGTTGATACTACTGACTTCTTCAGAGCACATCTCTTCAAACTAACATTTCAAAATTATTTCAACAGCCTTCTAAAAATTTCTTTGAAAGATCAACGTAGCTTATCGGCATCGTAATGTCATAATATGCTGTATTTAGGTTATGAATGTCTTTTATTGAATGAACTGATGCTTATGCGTGTTAATAATTTTATGTCACGTGCCGTGAGCGCAGTTGCCTGCTGGGATACTGCGTTTAATAACAAATTATCAAATTATTATTATAATTATTTATAAATAGGATATCTGTTTATGGGATTAGCGGAGGATCTTTGTAGAGTTTTTTGTGTGTTAAATTGACGTTATGTGTGTGGGGACGGGAAGGAAGAAATCAATTCTGTGCAGTATTATCCAAGGTTATTATCCAAGGTTATTATCCAAGGTTATTATCCAGGGTTTAGTGTACTTTGAAGACTTGAAATGTCTTCAGCTGGTGGACATTTTCAAGATTCTTCCTTGTCAGGGAAAGATAACCACTTGAAATTGACAACAGCCGAGGAAAATCGATGTTTATTTCTCAAATGAGCGTGTTGAGAAAGTTTCGGTTACCAAGAGGAAGCTCAAAATAAATATACAGAAACAGAAACAACTCACTACTGGTTTTAGAGTTTGAATATTTTTATAAATACTAAAACATTAAATTAAAGTAAAGTACTCTGTGCGTTAAAAAAAAAAAGTGTTTTATCTACTGTAGAACAGTAAGCAATCAATTCTTTTATCCTTTCACTGCTTGTACTTTGTTCAAACATTACGCTTGATTAAAAAAGAAATATAATTTACCTAATAAGAAATACGATAAAGTAGAATTAGTCTAAAAAAAATTATGATTTGAACTGGTGAAAAAAAAAAAAAAAGTAAAATCCAAAATGTTACAACATGTTCTTCATTTCATATCAAACATAATTTTGCTAATACGTTGATCGAAACCGCTGAATAAATATGATTACATTTCAAGGAAAAACATTTCGCATCAGACTTAAAACAACTGGCTTCAAAATAGACTGCAAGTAACTCTGTTGGCTACAGCCAGGTATTTTTAAAAAGAAATAATTTTTTTTTTGTAGTTTGATCATATCTAACCAAAGAGGGTATGATCTCAATCAAATTTGTAAGCGGTTCTAGTCCAATCTTTAATGTTAGCGGTTCTAGTCCAATATTTAATGTTAGCGGTTCTAGTCCAATATTTAATGTAAGCGGTTCTAGTCCAATCTTTAATGTAAGCGGTTCTAGTCCAATCTTTAATGTAAGCGGTTCTAGTCCAATCTTTAATGTAAGCGGTTCTAGTCAAATATTTAATGTAAGCGGTTCTAGTCCAATCTTTAATGTAAGCGGTTCTAGTCCAATATTTAATGTTAGCGGTTCTAGTCCAATATTTAATGTAAGTGGTTCTAGTCCAATATTTAATGTTAGCGGTTCTAGTCCAATCTTTAATGTTAACGGTTCTAGTCCAATATTTAATGTTAGCGGTTCTAGTCCAATATTTAATGTTAGCGGTTCTAGTCCAATATTTAATGTTAGCGGTTCTAGTCCAATATTTAATGTAAACGGTTCTTGTCCAATATTTAATGTTAGCGGTTCTAGTCCAATCTTTAATGTAAGCGGTTCTAGTCAAATATTTAAAAAAGCGAAATCATTAGATTAGTAAAGATTGATTAGTCATATTAACAATTAGTATGAGTGTCTATTTTTAGCCGTTGAGCTTATCAGAGAGTAAGTAACTTTAGGTTAAAAAATACTCCTTGCAGGCTTACAGATACACGTTATTATGTTGAATAAACAAATGAACAAGAAATGAAAATTCCTGAAAAATAAATATAAGTATCTGTAGTTATTTTTCCTGAGGATTCTTTATCATGGATATCTTCGGCAATCTTTGGTAATCTTTGGCTATCTGTCCCTATCAGAAAAACGATTAGAAATAAATTGATAACAATGAAATTAAAATGAATTTTAAGTGATGTTTTATGTAGGTTCGAAACATTGAAGTATGATAGGATGCAGCTATTCAAACCTTTAAGGAGGGCGAAGGCATTCAACTCGTGGAGCAGACGGATGGAAGGAATGTTCAACACCAGAAAATGAACCAGCGGTATTCATAAACGTTTTTATTGTTCAGAAGTTGAGATTACCTAATACATTCCTTGTCGTTCCTATAGTATAGGCGTAGGCGGCCATGCCCCTCCCCAGCTCTCTCTCTCTTTGGTATTGCCCATCAGCTCGGCTGGTGATTGTGCCCCATGTCATCTTGTCAGCCCCGTCCAGCATCTTTTCTCTCTGTCTGCCTCGATCCCTTATGCCCTCTTCACATTACTAAATTTATTTACATTGATGTTTAATATTCAAATAAATAATTGGGTGCCTTCGAATTCCCGTTTCCTTCAAATCCAATTAACCCTTTAATGACAAATGGATAAAATGTTATTTATTTATTTGAATACAGCGATTCCGATAGAGCTGGTAGATTTTCCCTGATAATTTCCCCTCTAAGTAAAAGACAAAAAATGTTTTGTTTCTCGCTGAGTTTGTTCTGATGGGTAAATCATGGAATCAATGGGGGGGGGGACTTTCGATCAATATGTTAGAGAATCAAGTTATAAATTATCATTAACAAAAATAATTTTACTATCATCCGACTCTTAAGAGTTAAAGTGTTTTTATTTTACTTTATCAGAGGACAGACACACTGCGGGAAAATGAAGCTTCCTGGCATCATGCGATATTCTGGTGGTGGGAGCAGTCTCTTTGAGCAGTGCTTCTCAAAGTAGTGATTCGCGGACCGGTGCCGGTCTAAGGGTCTAAGGGTCATCAGCTGCCGGTCCACAGAAGTTATCAAGATAGTACAGAAAAATCTAAGTTTTACCCTCGGGATGCAACCATCAATACTAAGCTTACAGAATACGTCAATATTTCGGCGTTAAGCTCATCAAATGGACCAAATTAAATTAAAACTTATTAAATTTCGATACCACGTCAGTGCAGCGAAAATAGTTCACCAGTCCCTGGAGCGATGGAAAAATTCCATCCGGTCCGCCTTAGTAAAAAGTTTGAGAAACACTGTCTTAGAGAAAGTTTTAGTTGGGGGCACCCAAAATCTTTGTTGAAAAAATTGAAGAAAAATATTGGGAAAGATACAAAAAATATATATAAGGAGATGGCTTTCTACAGCTCTGTCAGCATTTGGAAGAGTTTTTGTTTTTTTGTTTGGCGAATCTGTTTGTGCGTGCGTTTGGGAGTGTGCTTGTGAGTGTGCTTGTGAGTGTGTTTGGGAGTGTGCTTGTGAGCGTGTTTGTGGGTGTGCTTGTGAGTGTGTTTGTGGGTGTGCTTGTGAGTGTGTTTGGGAGTGTGCTTGTGTAGTGCAAGTGGGTGTTTTCACAAGTGTGTGGTAGGTGATTATGTGACCCCTAAATCAACTTTGGTGTTTCTCACTTTATCAGTGGTTCCCAGGCTGTTGCACGGTGACTTCACTAAAATATTACGATGAGGAGCCCCCCCCCCCACACACACACACAACACTTGGCTTGAGGAAATAATTAGTATGACACGTTGGCAGAAATAATTTACAAGACCAAAATAACTAAATCATTTATAGGACAGACATGATCTCAATAAGATGTACATGGCCTCAATGATTTGTAGGGCAGACATGACTTCAATAATATACAAATTTAATTAAACAACATTTCTCTGTCAAAACTTTTAATTAATGCCCTGAGAAGTTTTTTTTTTTTTTTTAAAGATATATTTTCTTACATCTACAAAGGCAAGCTTTTAATCAATTGAAACATCATGGATGAGGACAAGAAATCTGATAAAAATCTCATCATACATTAATTAATATTAGTTACGTCTTGTCAAAGAAACATCCTTTGATCAGGTAGATTTGCCTACTAGATATTTTTTAAAGAAAAAAACACAACTTTAACCAAAGGTGAAAGCAGTGAGAGTCACTGGTTTTAAATTGAATTGTAATTTAAGTGCACATAATTATCTAAGCGCAAAATATCAGTTTGAAATAGAGTTTCTACTCAGATCACAGTTTGGGAACCACCGTCCTATCTCTTCCCAACATTCCTGGTGTCCGGTTTTATTTTTATCTTTTTTTAAAAAAAATCTCCTAGATTTTTTTTGTCATCAAATTGAGATCTGCAACTCATTCCACCACATGGCTGGAGCTCACACCTCCCCCCCCCCCGCACTAGACACAATATATTCTGGGGGGGGGGCGGGTATTGATGACGGTACAATGCCCCACTCTTGTTGGCCTTTAATATATTATGACAGAATTTTAAACAACAGGCCCATACATTTTTTTCTGAGAGAACTCATTTCAACAAGCCATCCGTGTGGCTGCCAACAGGAGAGGGAGCTAATGAAGTCACAGAAGGTCGTTGATAAGGTCACACGACAGCCGTCATAAACTCTTCATCATCACATACGCGAAGGTAGAAAATTCGGTGTATATACAGGGGCGTAACATATGAGGTGCGACCCCTGGGTGGAAATGTCATCTTCATTCTTATTGATGGTATATGAAAAAAAAATTAAAGTGCAGTTTAAAAAAAAAGTTATGTTATACTGGCAATGCCAATACCCTGGCAATTTAAACCCCTGTTACCCTGGTAACGCCAACCTTAGTTACCATGATAATGCCAATACTCTTGCCATAACAACCTAAATATCCTGGCAATAGCATTCTAATTTACCCTGGCAATACCAACCTAATTTACCCTGGCAATACCACACTAATTTACCCTGGCAATACCAATACCCTGGCAATACCAATACCCTGGCAATACCAATACCCTGGTAATAACAATACCTTGGTAATACCAATACCCTGGCAAAACCAACTTAATTTACCTGACCATTCTTATTTACCCTGGCAATACCAACCTAATTTACCCTAAAAATGTTGGTCCCCATGCCATAGGTTGTGAGACTCAGTGGGGGAAGTCAGTTTTTTTTAGCGCCCTAATTTTGCTTGTAATAAAAACACAGCACTTGAAGATATCACGTGAAATGGCAAGACTTAATTGTCCCTCTTGCAAATCATTTACAAATAGTAATGAAAAAATCACTTTTTGACCTATAGTGGCTAGGATTAAAAGCATTATGACGTTACGTAAAGCAATTACTATTTGTTTTTGTTTTTTTTAATTTAATTTTTAATTTTGATTATTGGAATCATATTTTATCACACCAAGCGTGTTATATCTGAACTGTTAGCAGCATGGTTTAGAGGATATCCAACTCTCGGATGTAAAGTTTACTTAAAGAGTTAAATGCAAATAACTATTTGTCTTGTTATCTTGTCATTATATCCATGCGCTGTTTTATTGTTCATTTGAATAACCTATTGAACAGATAGGGCATGGATATCAGGAGAAAGCTAATTTCATATCCACTGGATATGGAGTTGTTTTTTTTTTTGTAGTTTACTCCCGCAAAGAGAAATTAATCCCAAAAATAAATGTCTCAAGTGTGATTAAAATCAAATACTGCTATAAATGTCTCAAGTGTGATTAAAATCAAATTTTACTATAAATGTCTGGCGGTATGATTCACATCGCGTTTGTCAGCGTGTATCCTGTGATTCATTTGCAAGCGATTGCAGTCACTGGAAACATTACAACCACGCGCTCTTTCTTCTCAACAGTGTTGTAGATAAAAAGTCGCAATCTCGTTACATGTGTTTGTGTCTATCAAACTGATGTCTTAAAAGAGGCACGACGAAAATTATTTTCTTTCTTTTTTTTGTATCAAGGGCCGTTTAAATAAAATAGCAGATGTCACGAAAAATCTTATTTTTGGGAAAATCAAAGTACTAAGGAAAAGTTCACTTTGTACGATTATAAAAAAAGCGAACAGTTTAAGCTTTTAAATTGACCTCTTATCGTACCAGTAGCGTGGGGGAAGGGTGAGGGGTGCGGACTGCACCAGGTGACACCCTCACACGGGGGGGGGGGCACCATCACACGGGGTCACACCAAAATGTAAAATTTTATTTCCCCCGTCCATAATCCCACTGGAAGACTCGGAGGAACACTATTGGTTAAGTCATGAGCTACCACACTGGTTGACACCAAACCTAGCGACGCCTCTGCAGCATACATTGATTGGCAGTATGAAATTTCGCACATGCGCGGAAAGTACTTTTAGTTCTAGGATGCGCTTCAATTTGTTCATTTCCTTCGAAGTATCTCTATATAAAATGAACGTAAACGACAATGTACTAATAAGCATGACGAATGACCCCACTGGGGTCGAAAGGTCACAGTGGGCAAGCGGAGTGTGATTAAAAGAAAAAGAAGATTGGGGGGGGGGGGGTTGTGGCAGCAATGCTTCTTGCGTTCAGTTGCGTTGTTCCTTGACAGTATATCATATGATTCGGAGTGTAATGGTCATCCCGTCCGCCTTTCACGTGCGTTAAATTCCAGATTGAACAATTTTAAAACAAAATTAAAAGTTTTTTCTGCCTGTTTTTTGCCTAATTTTTTGCGAACATGACTAACCCTAGGGTCGGGAAATCACAGTTTATGGTTGGCAAAGGTGGTAGTAAAGGGTGGGGGGCAGGTCACAACAACCGCTGTGCACATGTCTCCACGTTTACTCGCTTTTTTTTTCATTACATCATGCTGCTATATGTATCCACTCTTTCACCCCCCCACTTCTTTGCATTATCTGTGATGAGCAAGTCTGCGGCGCATGCTACACCACGGGTTATCTTGTATATTAGAATTAATCTTTCTGTGTGTGTGTGTAATACTCAGTACGACACTCCATGTAGTCTACGTTTTTTTAAAAAAAGTTACAAGACATCAACAATCGTCCGGTGACCAGTCGTTACAAGACATTAACAATCGTCCGGTGACCAGTCGTTACAAGATATTAACAATCGTCCGGTGACCAATCGTTACAAGACATTAACAATCGTCCGGTGACCAATCGTTACAAGATATTAACAATCGTCCGGTGACCAGTCGTTACAAGACATCAACAATCGTCCGGTGACCAGTCGTTACAAGACATCAACAATCGTCCGGTGACCAGTCGTTACAAGATATTAACAATCGTCCGGTGACCAGTCGTTACAAGACATTAGTCCCCACTCTGTGGCCAGCTAACATCTTTTAACCACAGGAAACTTCGGTACCAAACACAGTGACAACAACCGTACGCACCCCCCCTCAATCCTTAAGCCCAAGTTTACGGTTGAGACTTTTCACCCGACACAGACCTCGTATAAATTATGCACAGCCGTGTCACGTGACCGGCGCCATGGGACAGATGAAAACACAGGACGCACAAGTGTTTTTTGGCCTCACGATCCCCCCGGGGACCGAATTTACATAGGACATCAGGCAGCAATTATTGGTGGCCCTGCACCACACACTTGATACTCTCGCTAGCAGTCACCGAGCGATCGATTCGGTGGTGAGGTGAGGTACATTAAATCAACAATTACGGATACAACCACAACACTAAGGCCAAGTCACCATTTATGGATACTGACTTACAGCGCGCTAAGTCATTGACTGTGGATACAATCATGAGGTCTAGCCATGCAGCCATTAACTGTGGATACAGTCATGAGGTCTCGCCATGCAGTCAGTAACTATGGATACAGTCATGAGGTCTGGCCATGCAGTCAGTAACTATGGATACAGTCATGAGGTCTGGCCATGCAGTCAGTAACTGTTAATAAGTCATCAGGTCTAGCCATGCAGCCCAGTAACTGTTGATAAATCATCAGGTCTGGCCATGCAGTCAGTAACTGTTGATAATTCATCAAGTCTAGCCATGCAGCCATTAACTGTGGATACAGTCATGAGGTCTAGCCATGCAGTCAGTAACTGTTGATAAGTCATAAGGTCTAGCCATGCAGCCATTAACTATGGATACAGTCATAAGGTCTAGCCATGCAGTCAGTAACTGTTGATAAGTCATAAGGTCTAGCCATGCAGCCATTAACTATGGATACAGTCATAAGGTCTGGCCATGCAGCCATTAACTAATAATGGCTACATTCTTAAGGACAAGGTCTAGCCATGCAGCCATTAACTGTGGATACAGTCATAAGGTCTAGCCATGCAGTCAGTAACTGTTGATAAGTCATAAGGTCTAGCCATGCAGCCATTAACTATGGATACAGTCATAAGGTCTGGCCATGCAGTCAGTAACTGTTGATAAGTCATCAGGTCTAGCCATGCAGCCATTAACTAATAATGGCTACATTCTTAAGGACAAGGTCTAGTTATGCAGCCATTAACTGTGGATACAGTCATAAGGTCTCGGCATGCGGGCAAAAACCAGTCATCAATTAAGTTAACAGCTAAACAGAAAACTTAGAAGCTAGTTATTGATACAGCTGTACGGTACCACTAGACAACAATTAGTAATTAGGTATGCAGCCAGTGGTGTAGCGAGGGGGCTTAGGGGGCGAATGCCCCAGGCGGCACTTTTTCGGGGACGGGGGCCAAATTCAGGCTAATTCTTGTCGTTTTTACATCGTTCCTAACAATGAAAACTTATAAGAAATTGGAGCTTTTAATCAAACGGAAAGTAAAGCCAACTAAGAAATGATAAAAAAGAAATTCAGGAACAATCATAAAGCTTGTGTTTGTTTTAATTGCAACAACATCTAAACATTCTTCTGGTTCTAATGCTATTACTCTGAAAAACCAAAACCTGATTTGGTATCAAATGAATTGATTCTTAAAATTTGACAGCTGTTCCTGTGATAAAAGTAAATCTTACTGTACCCGGTCAATTTGAAACATGAGCAAATCAAATTCTCTGAGCGGAACATTGGNGGGGGGTGGGGTGGCAAATATCTCGTTGTAAATTAGCGACTAAAAAGAAATAATGCTATAATAAAGTAAAATAAAAATAAAAGCCAAGTTAAAAAGGAAAAAAAAAAAACTACGTTAAAATAAGTTGACTTTCTAATCCCAAAATTTCAAACTTCAATTCTTGTATTACTCTTAAAAACTTCTGATACTAAGGCCACTGAGTAGAAAATCATAGGGGCTGCAGAAGTGTCTGAACATGACATTTATGAGCTGGCAGACTGAATCGAATTTAATGGAACAAAATTGTTGGCGCACTAATATGTTGTTTTTTTTCTTTTAAATTATAATTATTTTTAAGTTAATCTACTTATTTTACGGAATAAAAAACAATAAAGAATTAAATTGCTTATCTACTGAATTAAAACTTGGCACACATTAATACAAAGGTGGCCACTCATGAACAAGTGCTCAACATTAACAAAGTTTTTTTTTGCAATAGGAAAGATTCAGAAAATGATTATAAGAATGGACCATTAATAAAGAACAAAACAAAGTGGCAAGAGATCCTTAAGACATTCCTGATTTGATCTTAAATAATGAAGAGCTTTAAAAATATGCAAAGTTTAAAAAAAGATGCAATAAGTTTTTAAAAAATGTCTATGAAAAATCTCACCCAAAAAGTTCATTATATTTATTTGTATCCGAAACGAACGATTTATTTTAGTACATTAAAACATTGTTTCGCATTCTTTTCCATGTCCATACACATATTTGATTATCTAATGATTTTTTAAAATTGCTTCTACAAGTAAGGCGTTAAACAGACTTCAGGATGCAAGATAGGAAATATAAAATTAAACTATTTTGAGTTTATTTTTAAAGGGATGGAAAGAACTGATAGATGTAAACACAAAGCTCAACGCTCGAACAGACGCAGGAACTTTGCTGGCCTCAATGAAATCTTTTTATTTTCTTAATTATGTCAAAGATGCCCAAAATTATTTATAAACGTAGTGCTAAAAAGGTTTGGCAGAGGCTTCTCACGGAGAAACTAATGGAATACTTAAAGGATGCTTTGACATTTAATAAAAAAAAATTTTTGTGTGGAGACCTCATTCTTTTAATCGAATCTTGTAATCAAGAACGAGAGAGCAAATGTTTGGTGATCGAAGCGACTATATATACATGCTGTGAAGAAAAATTGTATTCTTCATAACATGAGATTATTGTAGAAATTCGTGTGAGTTTTTGGTAGTTATATCGAATTTAGAAATATGATTTTCATACACCAGGTAATATACTGGACTTTGAAATTTCGGCTTCAAATTAGAGTATACAAAACACCTCATGCGTCAATGTCAAACACCGGATATGTTAATCCCATTGGTATACATACACACAAAATTTAATAATTAAACACATGTTAATTTATTCAAGTTTCTAAAGATAAGGAGGCTAGAAGTTACAATGCCTACATGATATCATTTTTTCGAACATTGTCTTGAAAAATGCAAGGTGTTAAAATTAAGTTATTAAAAAAAATTAATTAAGATCAATAACGAATTCTCCAAGATTGACTAATCTATAGCTAATTTGCCCATTGAGCATGGAATGGCTGAAAGCATTGATCATGAAAGATTGTGCTATTTGGGAAAAAAAACAAAACTTCAATTTTATTCAAGAAATAAAGCTTTCCTTTTCATTTCTAACATTAAAATGCGTTGTGTCTTTATTATTCCTTTTTAAAAATAAAGACTAGTTTTACTTTATAGCATTAATAAATCAAATTTGAGTTCTGCCATGGGCGCACACACCCATGCTACGCCGCTGTAGACAGCCGTGGCCGTACGGTACCACATGAATACAGCCGTACAGTTTCTAGACAACATTTAGGTATACAGCCGTACAGTTTCTAGCCAACATACTACTTATTTTGGTATTTGTCCCGAATATACCTGTTTATGGTCTTTAGACTTACATCTTGCTCACTTCATGATTTTAGATTTACATCTTACATTTGCCAACCACCACAAACAATAAATTGTTCTCTTTAAATATTTTTTGTGTATGATATTTTATTTAGTCCACTCCAACTGTGCAATCTGATTAAAAATAAAAGACGGTGTCAAATAAAAAGCCTTGAGGGGGTAGGTTACATAGAAATCGATATAAAGTGTAACGGAAAGTTGGTATTCGATGTGATAAACCCTTTACTATTATTGGATTTTGATTTTAAAATGTATCCAGTGTGAAAGTGTGTAATGTAAAGGTACACAGTAATATGTGTGTTAAATGTTACGATACTTTTTCATCGTGTGTAGTAAGTGTCCCGCAAACATGAGGAAGGATGCAACGTCCCTAAAGGATGTTTTCTTTTCTTATACATTATAGACACTCCTTCACTTCAGAAGATTATTGCGTGGTACGCATATACTTGGTTCATATCTAGTCTTGGATTGGGAATCCTTGAGCTTTTTGTAACGAGTTGTATAAACTTAAACAACAGTCTTTAACTGAAAGTGCTGAAAGCCAGTCTTTTATAGTGTGACAGAAGCATTTAAAATCAGTTTCCAATGTGCGTACGCTCTATTCGTTGCGTTCGTTCATAGCTGGCGATGACTTCAATGGCCGGAGAGGAACAGAAAAACAATCTCAACAGGATAATTTCATGTATGGAAAATATAATGTGTTAGTGTTCAGAATTGTTACACTGTTGAACTTTTCATTCATTAGTTCCGAGTGCTTGGGGAATGAAGTTGTAGGTGAGGGGAAATGGAGGGAGGGGTATGGTTGAAGGTGGGGGGGGGGAGGAATAGCTTTAGATGGCTGCTGCTTATGATTAAAGTAATGTTTCAAGTGTTTAAAAGGAAATTAAATGAAACGCACGAATGGATTTTTTTTTCTTTTCAATTTGAAAGTTCTGCTTCCTACAAAGAAATGACGATGTGGAAAATACAAATCGTTTGGTGAATTTTATGGGACGCTGGGGGAAAAAGTGTTTGTGTAAATATGCATATGTTTGTTTATTTATGGGACTGTTGGTTTATAGTGTGTGGGGTGAATTAGAATTCTGTGGGGTTATTATTATTTTTTTTGTGTGGAATTTTCAAACATGAAATTCGTTTAGACCAGGGGCTCTCTGCCTCATGACCATGGGTCACTTCGGTTAACTTACGATCAAAAGTTGAGAAAGACACAAAAGCAGCTTGCACTGGGATCGAACTTAAACAAAAAAAAACTTGCCCTAAACGAAATCGTTCCAGCACTAACCTTAACGCAAAACCAGCTCTAGCATTAACCCTAAACCACCCCTAGACTTAACCCTAAACCACCTCTAGCCTTAACCCTAAACCACCTCTAGCCTTAACCCTAAAACCACCTCTAGCCTTAACCCTAAACCACCTCTAGCCTTAACCCTAAACCACCTCTAGCCTTAACCCTAAACCAACTCTCGCCTTAACCCTAAACCACCCCTAGACTTAACCCTAAACCAACTCTCGCCTTAACCCTAAACCACCCCTAGACTTAATCCTAAACCAACTCTCGCCTTAACCCTAAACCACCTCTAGCCTTAACCCTAAACCACCTCTAGCCTTAACCCTAAACCACCTCTAGCCTTAACCCCAAACAACTTTAACCATAACCATTAACTCTAAATCAACGTTAACCCTTACTCTAATCATGTTTTAACTGCAGTCATAACTGTTAACTGAGATGTGGGGAAATAGTTGTAATTAAATTTCGTGCCGACCGTTGACAAGTGTTGACAAGTTTTTCAACGTTACAGGTACACACTCACGGACAAATTGCAAGCCTATAATTTTTTTAAAAACCCTCAAACTCATGCCACTTTAGCTGAATGACCATTTCCGGTTATTTTCCATACGCTAACTGGCCACCAGGAAACAAACAGCAAATTAGTAATAACAACACGTAAGACAATTAATTCTAATTTGGAAATAAAACACTAGGATAATCTAATACAACCGTTCGATAGAGATAAGGATACATATATTTTTTCTTATGCCGTATGCAAGAACAACACATTCAAAGTCTCAACATTCACGCCTTAAATTCGGGCATGGAATAGGTTGCATGCCTGTAGAATGGGTTGCATGCCTGTGGAATGGGTTGCATGCCTGTGGAATGGGTTGCATGCCTGTGGAATGGGTTGCATGCCTGAGGAATGGGTTGCATGTCTGTGTTATGGGTTGCATGACTGGGGAATGGGTTGCATGCCTGTGGAATGGGTTGCATGTCTGGTCAATCCTGGAAAAGAAAGAAACGATCAACATTCTAGAACTGTAATAAAAACGCAAGACTTGCTTATAAACTTTGGATAAGCACAGGGCGCCATAATCTTCTATGTAGAGAGAACGTCTTTGATAGATACTGTAATGATGACCGCAAATGACTTGTTACAAACACTTTCAGCCGGTCCTTCCCACACACCACCCCACTGACACATCAACTCACACGCCCACCCACATACCCACCCAGCCTCCCATAAAGCCACTCACACACCTACTCACCCACTAACCCACCAAACCATCTACCCACCCAGACACACAAGCACCCACACACCAACCCACACACCAAATCACACATCCACATCCCACACACACCCACCCACTAACCCACCCACACACCCACCCAACGACACACCCACCCACACACACCCACACACACACACCCACCTTCCGCTGAATCGTCAGCTGTATTTATCCACCCACCCATGTTGACGTGGATCACGGGAAGATGAAGTTCATATAGAGATTAAGCAGCTCAATGGTCTTACGATGTCACCACTCAACTTCTCCAACATTAACTTCTTAACCTTGAATAAAACCATGGCTGTATGAGGAACATCAGAAATACTTCCTGAAGGTATTTTCTCAAAACAAATAATCGATTTCGTGACGAGTTGTTTCCACCACTTCGATTATATATTTTTTTTTTCAAGTGGGCAAAAAAAATTGAAACGGAAACTGAATACATACATTTGTCCTTGGCGTTTCTACAATATTCTTCGTAAATATTCTTCCTGCTTAAGCTCATAGCTTCACGGCAGGTGGCTCTTAACATGTCATACGTCATCTGATACGCGCCCCGTGTCATACGTGTCATTTCCTGAGTCAGATGACTTACGAGCCATGTTTATGTCATGCGTCACACGAGCCATGCCCTACGTGTCACATCTACCTACTGTCTCCCAATCATCTTACTTTATAAACACAAGGGAAAGATTTCAGCAATTTTCAATAACGTTTTTTATATCTTGGAATATAGTGAAGATTTGTTGTTTTTTGTTTGTTTCATTCGACTTTTCTCCTATGACCGGGAGACATGGGTCTGGGAAACAACACATAAAAAGTAAGCTAATTTCTTTAAATGCATCCAGCAATGCCAGTTAAGAAAAACAATCTTGGCAGAAGAAAATCAATTACTCCGGAACTGCTAGTGAGACGTTTAAAAAGCGAAGACGTTAACCTTTACATTTCGCAGAGAATCGGGTTTTTGTTGTTGTTGTTTTTTTCCCGCAGTAACATAACCTCTAAACTATTCCCGTGATGGAAGAAACTTCATAAAATCACAAACATAAAACCCAAAACATGTCTCAAAAGAGCGTCTGTCGGTTAAGTCTTTTCAACGCCTTTGCCCTAGGCTAAAGTCTACAAAAATATTTTGTATATTAAAAAAAAAAACCAATGACTTGGCTCAACAAACAATTGTTTGGGTTAACAGACAAGTACTTACTTTGACAAACAGAAACATGGTTTTAAAAAAAAAACAAGAATTCCGTTTAACAACAAACAAATAGACTATTGGTGCAATAGACTATTGGTGCAATAGACTATTGGTGCAATAGACTATTGCAGTAATAAAGTTTAACAAATCGTCAATTGAAGGACATAATAATAATACTAACAAACCGACCCAAACACGCCTCAGAAAAGAGGAAGACGCAGTCATGTCCTCCCGTCCCCTTCCTGCCAAACGTTGGTCTCGAGACATGCGCAGTGGGGTTGAAATACCGCTCCCTCTCCTCCACTATCCTCGCTTGCCAAAGTCTTGCTTGCTCTTGGGTATTCTTTGTATAGACTACGGCTTGCTTGCTTGCTCTTGTGTATTCTTTGTATAGACTACGGCTTGCTTGCTTGCTCTTGGGTATTCTTTGTATAGACTACGGCTTGCTTGCTTGCTATGGGGTATTCTTTGTATAGACTACGGCTTGCTTGCTTGCTCTTGGCTATTCTTTGTATAGACTACGGCTTGCTTGCTTGCTCTGGCGTCTTGTTTTCTCAAGTTTCTAATTTGATAATTTATATAGCGCTTTATCCAAGCACATAGCTGGGTTCAAAACGCTTCACATAAAAAATAGTTATATGCGTATAATAATCAATGCACTGAATGTAAAACATTCATAGCATAGCAACCACATACAACGAAATTACATTGAACATAAGCCACGTTTATCATTTTAAGTCATTTTTGATAATTTTAAAATTAATTTTTGTAAGTAAAGTTTGCAGAGATTTTTTTTTAGTGCAGTCTTTAAGGCAACAGGAGTTTTAAATAACAGATTTCTTTAATTTGGGACAAACTCGCATGGCAACTAGGATGTGGTCCCAGACCCGACTCAGGAAACTGCAGGAGCTGAAATACGTTTTCATTACATTTCTCCCACAATTCCCCCTGGACGGACTGATCCATTCACAAGGCCGCGACCTGGAGATGAATACATTTACTGGGATGGATATGGCAATGTGCAGCTTGAGCTGTGCACCCGAATAAAAGGTGTGCGTGTGTGAGTGTGCGTGTGCGTGGGATGGGGGTCTTTTTCATTAGCTTAAAACGTTGAATGAAACCGAATGATTAACATGGCGGAATCGCAGTCCATTAGGAAATATTAAATCAAGTCGTTTGCCACAATAGTTGGTGAACTTTGGCTGCTGGGTGAGTCTCACCACAATTTAAGTCTCACCACAATTTAAGTCTCACCAGACCAGTCGGTCTCGCCATCACACAATTTCTCCATAGTTAAATGACCCGTCTCTGAAGAATGTCCACCGTGTCTCCACGTGATGTCACACCAGTATGTCACACCAGTATGTCACACCAGTATGTCACACCAGTATATCACACCAGTTTGTCACATAACGTCTTTTCTCCGCTTCATATCTCCCCCAGTTTACCAACCTCCTTCCTCCACGTCACATATCCCCCAGTTTACCAACCTCCTTTCTCTACACCTTTTATCCCAGTTCTCTCCGTGCATCGTGTCTCAACCTCCTCTCTAAATCATCTAGAAACAAAATCTTATTGCCTTTATTTTCTTTACCAAAGCTTTGATTGTTGGAGCATTACATATTAACGCTAAAATGCTATCTGGATCAACTATATTGTTAACACTGAAATGTATACTCCAGGAATTTCTAAGCTTAATTAGTCCTATTATATTATCTACATACTTGAGTGTACCTATAGAACCGATTGTTAGCGCATGCGAATGAGGAAACTACTTCTGCTTTCAATGCCAGCCATGTTGCCATGCTACAACGGGGTGGGTGGTAAGGCATCATATTCCCACTGAAAAGGATAATTATGCAAAAGCCAATCCCTTACCACGCCGCGGTGATTAAATATTCATTAGTCCAAGTTTTCAACAGGGGCAGCGCACCCCTTCTTTCCCAGTCTGTGTCGTTTCCCTAACGGGTTTTTTAATGTTCCTAGTGACTGCCTGGCTTTATGCTAAACTGTTATTGAATGAAGCCATGTATTGGAGGAGATTGTTTTCAAAGATACGACGACAATGAAATTCTTATCATACATCCATATCATTCATGGGTTTTACAGTATCTCGAAAGTAATATGTTATGTGTTGACATTTTTTAATGCTTCTGAATTTCTGCAAACTTTAAAAGGTATTTTGCACGAAAAAATTCTATGCCAACATTAAAGTGCACCGTTAAAAAAAGTCTGTATTGTGATTTTGAGTTCAATGCTGAATACAATACAAACAGAAATAGAGTTTTAAACAAAGGAAAAACCTCGTTTTTTTTAACGGGACTGAAAGAAGAAAATAATTTAAACTTAAATGTTCAAGTACTTTCATTTAATATAACCAAAAAAAAAAAAAAAAATTAATAAAAAAATAAGGGTGGGCGCTTGGTATAGAAATTAAAGATTTATTATTTAGAGGGCAAAAGAGAGCTCTATAAGTGAGAGAATGAGTGAACTGTGTATGTAAGACCTGATAAGCACCTACCCCACGTTTTTAGTCGTATCAAATGAAAGTACATGAACTTATAAGTTTCAGATTATTTTCTTGTGTTTAGTCCACTTATAAAAAAAACGTGGTTTAAAACAATCTTGTTTACCTCTATCTTTTTTATTCTTTTTAGTCTAAGTGTAAAGTCACAGAGCATATCGAAAATTGTATTTATATTAATTTTATTGTTTAAAAGAAAATTCATTAAATACGAAATTGCCTAATTGGTGTCCAAATATTATGCATTGCCAGGTCTAACCGCGTGGAGGTAAACTTTAATTTTTAAACCCAAATACCTCTTAAGCGCCAACCCAAAGTTTTAATACCACGGGGACGCGGTCACGGGGTGAACTCCGTTGGCACGTGGATCTCAACAATAGCAGACTGATCTAGATGCAATATAGAGATCAACTAAAAATGAATTTTTTTAATTTGATTCGATCGATCTGAAATTTTGATACAATACATCAGTGCTTTTTTCAGTGGAAACTCATGGGAACTGAGTTCCCATACTTTTTTTTGGCCAGATTCGTGTATATTTAAATAAATAGTCGGCATTTTACCAACTGTCAGTCCTTTTTACAGTGGGGACTCACGTGAACGACGTAAATTACAGTTTACAAATAAACAAACCAAGTGGGAAACGCTGTTATTCTACTAATATGATATCTATGGACCATAGATATCATATTCGTTATTATTAGTAGAATAAGAATAACAGCGTTTGCCACTTGGCGTGGCCTACTTCTTTTTTCCGGGGGGGGGGGGGGC
>MUZC01000203.1:101955-119838 GCA_002072015.1 Radix auricularia | reverse complement strand
GGGGCTGATTTTAGTACAAACTTTGGTAAATAATTTTTCGATGTCATTTTAAAGTCTAGAAACTAATAACAATTAAACAAGCAAAAAAGCGTTAAAATGAAAATAATCTCAAGCTTTTTCCCATCTGCTGCTCCGGTAAACAAACATTTTAAGCGAGAAGTTGCGGAAGATAATGTCGATATTTTACAAACGATTCAAACGACAGTGTCAGAACAAACGTGTGTAGGCGATCATGGCGATGTAAACATAGACTCTGACAGTGACCTGCCAAGTTGTTGGACATTGGAGCAAAAACTAGACTTCTGCGGAAGATATGAGTGGCTGTGCGTTAGAAGAAAAAAGGTCGGATGTACAGTCTGCTGAAAGGTTGGAACACTTGGCATAGAAGCAAAAATGGGCATGAAAATATCGAAAGAATGGACTGATGGCACATTATCTTGTTATGGAGATGAAAAAAAGAAACAGCAGAATTCACTCCGAAAGAAAATTTTGCTTCACAAGGAATCTGCTGGACATCAAGCTGCTGTAAAGATAGTAGCAGAAGTAGAAAAAGAGAAGCTTGAAAGCGTAGTTTTAAAGTAATTGACTCGTGAGAAAACAGTGACGGCTAAAAATTTTCGCACTGCACACAAAGTTGCGGTTTTTATTGTAAATAAACTCTTTGAGTCTCTCATTTTCTTATAAAAACGTTTATTTCTTTAAATATCTGTACAATAAAATTTGTGTTCAGTGGAAAATTCAGTTATAGACTATTATAGTATTTTCTGAGATAAGTTAAAAAAAAACAGATGTGAAATGAGTTCCCAAACATTTTTCGCTAGAAAAAAAAGCACTGCAATGCATTGTCATCCAAGATCTATTTTTGTAACATTTTGAGATCTCTAAGACCAACAGAAGTGGAAAATTTGAAATTTTGTGGACCGGACGAAAGTAAGTTATTAAAAAAAACGTGTAATTATAAATAAACACAAATCTCTGCACTTTCCATTCACCTAATGGATCTTGTTGACTTCTCATAGCGCACGAAACTTTTTTTTTTTTTTTTTAGGTGGGTTTTGCCAAACATCCCGAAACAATGTGCCTACTTGAGTATTTTATGTACTGTTATTTTTACTGTAAAATAATATATTTCCGTGAGACGACCTAATGCCCCCCCCCCCCACCATATCCTGGTGCTCGTGGTAACATAATGAGACCTTATTGGCTTTAATCAGTAATACGTAACAGTTTGACAAGTGCCATTACCGTGACATACAGTTTGACAAGCGCCATACCCGTGACATATAGTTTGACAAGTGCCATACCCGTGACATACAGTTTGACAAGCACCATACCCGTGACATACAGTTTGACAAGTGCCATACCCGTGACATACAGTTTGACAAAAATAAAATAAATTATTCTGTTGTAAACCACGCCGCCATCATTTTCCACCTACAAGAAAGCCCTTATCACAAGGGGCACGTGCCACCTCTTGGGGCAACTTTGAAAGATGAGTCAGCACAACATAAAAAATACGTCTTCACTTGTCACAACACTTTGTCCTCCCCCCCTCCCCTCCCTTCCCTTCCCCCGCCCACTCGGTGTTCGTTGAAGCGATCGTCCCTGTTGAGCTATCATTAAATAGTACTCTTAAACCCCATCAGTTGTACTCGGCCCAGCCACAGGAAACTTAGCTTCGACTCTTGGTTTTGTTTTGTTTGTTCTTGTTATAACGACGTTACCTTGTCTCTGTTGATGAAATATAAATGTCTCTTGTCTTTGATGTTTAATAGACACTCCAAACACGACAAATAATCTCAACGCAGGCAGTTTGTTTGTGTATATGTCATTGTTTTTAATGACAAATCAGGAATATGGATCATCAAATATTTTTTGTTTACTTAAATGTCAATTTATAACTGTATTAAACGATGTAGGTTAGAAGAGAATTTTAAAAAAAAATACTGCAAAGATTGGAGATAGAAGCCCTTAAACTTAATAACGGTGAGATTGTAACAATTTACACAATGTTCCAAATGTTTTCCAACTTGAAATTATGAAATAAAATGACAAAGTTAAGGGCTAGTTTAGGAAAACTTGTTAAATAGCTCTAGAATATAACCCACTCCGGGTACTTTCAATCAATGTAACCAGCTTACAGGTACTTTCAATCATTGTAACACACTCCAGGTACTTTCAATCAATGTAACCAGCTTACAGGTACTTTAAATCATTGTAACCAACTCCAGGAACTTTCAATCAATGTAACCAGCTTACAGGTACTTTCAATCATTGTAACCAACTCCAGGTAATTTCAATCAATGTAACCAGCTTACAGGTACTTTCAATCATTGTAACCAACTCAAGGTACTTTCAATCAATGTAACCAGCTTACAGGTACTTTCAATCATTGTAACCAACTCCAGGTACTTTCAATCAATGTAACCAGCTTACAGGTACTTTCAATCATTGTAACCAACTCCAGGTACTTTCAATCAATATAACCCACTCCAGGTACTTTCAATCAATGTAACCAGCTTACAGGTACTTTCAATCATTGTAACCCACTCCAGGTACTTTCAATCAATATAACCCACTCCAGGTACTTTCAATCAATGTAATCCACTCCGGGTACTTTCAATCATTGTAATCCACTCCAGGTACTTTCAATCATTGTAACCCACTCCATGTACTTTCAATCAATGTAACCAGCTTACAGGTACTTTCAATCAATGTAACCCACTCCAGGTACTTTCAATCAATATAACTCACTCCAGGTACTTTCAATCAATGTAACCCACTCCAGGTACTTTCAATCATTGTAATCCTCTCCAGGTACTTTCAATCATTGTAACCCACTCCAGGTACTTTCAATCAATGTAACCAGCTTACGGGTACTTTCAATCATTGTAACCCACTCCAGGTACTTTCAATCAATATAACCCACTCCAGGTACTTTCAATCAATGTAACCCACTCCGGGTACTTTCAATCATTGTAATCCACTCCAGGTACTTTCAATCATTGTAACCCACTCCAGGTACTTTCAATCAATGTAACCAGCTTACAGGTACTTTCAATCATTGTAACCCACTCCAGGTACTTTCAATCAATATAACCCACTCCAGGTACTTTCAATCAATGTAACCCACTCCTGGTACTTTCAATCATTGTAATCCACTCCAGGTACTTTCAATCATTGTAACCCACTCCAGGTATTTTCAATCAATGTAACCAGCTTACAGGTACTTTCAATCAATGTAACCAGCTTACAGGTACTTTCAATCAATATAACCCACTCCAGGTACTTTCAATCATTGTAACCCATTCCAGGTACTTTCAATCAGTATAACCCACTCCAGGTACTTTCAATCAATGTAACCCACTCCAGGTACATTCAATCATTGTAACCCACTACAGGTACTTTCAATCAATGTAACCAGCTTACTGGTACTTTCAAACAATGTAACCCACTCCAGGTACTTTCAATCGTTGTAACCCACTCCAGGTACTTTCAATCATTGTAACCCACTCCAGGTACTTTCAATCATTGTAACCCACTCCAGGTACTTTCAATCAATATAACCCACTCCAGGTACTTTCATTTAAGTAACCCACTCCAGGTACTTTCAAACATTTTAACCCCTCCAGGTACTTTCAATCATTGACACCCACTCCAGGTACTTTCAATTTTTGCAAACCACTCCAGGTACTTTCAATCATTGTAACCCACTTCAGGTACTTTCAATCATTGTAACCCACTCCAGGTACTTTCAATCAATATAACCCACGCCAGGTACTTTCAATCAATGTAACCCACTCCAGGTACTTTCAATCATTGTAACCCACTCCAGGTACTTTCAATCATTTAAAACCCACTCCAGGTACTTTAAATCATTGTAACCCACTCCAGGTACTTTCCATCATTGTAACCCACTCCAGGTACTTTCAATAAATATAACTCACTCCAAGTACTTTCAATCAATATAACCCACTCCTTGTACATTCAATCAATATAAATTCCAACATTGTACTTGTCCAAAAAGTGCCTTCCACCAAGATAGTTTAAACATATATATACATTCCAACATGGCACACTTTTGCATAAAGATAGGAGATTTAACGAGAGCTTAAAGATAGGAGATTTAACGAGATACAGACAACAATATAACATAAAGATGACATTCAAACTGAGATAAACCCACCACTATAACATAAAGTTAACATCCAAACGAGATACATACACCACTTTAACATAAAGATAACAAACAAACGAGTTGCAGCCACATCTAACAAATAACATAGAAATAAAAGAAAAAACCTGCCTCACCTACGAAATTACTTTCACCAAAACACCCCAGAAAACATCACTCACCAACACACCTCAGAACGCCTCACTCCCCAAACACCAAAGAACTCCAAACTCACCAAAACACATCAGAACGCCTCACTCACCAAAAAACCTCAGAACGCCTCACTCACCAAAACACATCAGAACGCCTCACTCACCAAAACACCTCAGAACGCCTCTATCACCAAAACACCTCAGAACGCCTCACTAACCGAAACACCTCAGAACGCCAAACTCACAAAAACACCTCAGAACGCCTCACTCACAAATACACCTCAGAACGCAACACCTAAACACCTCAGAACTCCTTACTCACCAAAACACCACAGAACGCCTCACTTACCTAAACACCCCAGAACGCCTCACTCACCAAAACACCTCAGATTGCCTCACTTACCAAAACACCTCAGAACGCCTCACTTACCAAAACACCTCAGAACGCCTCACTTACCAAAACACCTCAGAACGCCTCACTTACCAAAACACCTCAGAACGCCTCACTCACCAAAAAACCTCAGAACGCCTCACTCACCAAAACATATCAGAACGCCTCACTCACCAAAACACATCAGAACGCCTCACTCACCAAAACACCTCAGAACGCCTCTATCACCAAAACATCTCAGAACGCCTCACTAACCGAAACACCTCAAAACGCCAAACTCACAAAAACACCTCAGAACGCCTCACTCACAAATACACCTCAGAACGCAACACCTAAACACCTCAGAACGCCTCACTTACCAAAACACCTCAGAACGCCTCACTTACCAAAACACCCCAGAACGCCTCACTCACCAAAACACCTCAGAACGCCTCACTTACCAAAACACCTCAGAACGCATCACTTACCAAAACACCTCAGAACGCCTCACTTACACAAACACCTCAGAACGCCTCACTCACCAAAACACATCAGAACGCCTCACTCATATAAAACACCTCAGAACGCCTCACTCACAAAAACACCTCAGAACTCCTTACACACCAAAACACCTCAAAACTCCTTACACACCAAAACACCTCAGAACGCCTCACTTACCAAAACACCCCAGAACCCATCACTCACCAAAACACCTCAGAACGCCTCACTCACAAAAACATCTCAGAACGCCTCACTCACAAAAACATATCAGAACGCCTCACTCACAAAAACACCTCAGAACGCCTCACTTACCAAAACACCTCCGAACGCATCACTCACCAAAACACCTCAGAACGCCTCACTCACAAAAACATCTCAGAACGCCTCACTCACCAAAACACATCAGAACGCCACCTTCACCAAAACACATCAGAACGCCTCACTCATAAAAACACCTCAGAACGCCTCACTCACCAAAACACCTCATAACGCCTCACTCACAAAAACACCCCAGGACGCCACACCAAAACTCCTCAGAACTCCTTACTCACCAAAACACCTTAGAACGCCTCACTTACCAAAACATCTCAGAACTATTTACTCACCAAAACGCCTCAGAACGCCTCACATACCAATGGACCACAGAACGCCTCACTCACCAAGACACATAAGAACGCCTCACTCAACAAAACACATAAGAACGCCTCACTCAAGAAAACACCTTTAGAACGCCTCACTTACCAAAACACCCCAGAATGCTTCACTTACCAAAACCTCCTCAGAACGCCTCACTTACCAAAACACCTAAGAACGCCTCACTTACCAAAACACCTCAGAACGCCTCACTTACCAAAACAGCTCAGAACGCTGCACTTACCAAAACACCTTTAGAAAGCCTCACTCACCAAAACACCTTTAGAACGCCTCACTCACCGCTACACCTTTAGAACGCCTCACTCACCTAAACACCTTTGGAACGCCTCACTCACCAAAACACATCAGAACGCCCCACTCACCAAAACACCTCAGAACGCCTCACTCACAAATACACCTCAGAACGCAACACCTAAACACCTCAGAACTCCTTACTCACCAAAACACCTCAGAACGCTTCACTTACCTAAACACCCCAGAACGCCTCACTCACCAAAACACCTCAGATTGCCTCACTTACCAAAACACCTCAGAACGCCTCACTTACCAAAACACCTCAGAACGCCTCACTTACCAAAACACCTCAGAACGCCTCACTTACCAAAGCAACTCAGAACGCCTCACTTACCAAAACACCTCAGAACGCCTCACTCACCAAAACACCTCAGAACGCCTCACTTACCAAAACACCTCAGAACGCCTCACTCACCAAAACACATCAGAACGCCTCACTCACCAAAAACACCTCAGAACGCCTCACTCACAAAAACACCTCAGAACTCCTTACACACCAAAACACCTCAGAACTCCTTACACACCAAAACACCTCAGAACGCGTCACTTACCAAAACACACCAGAACGCATCACTCACCAAAACACCTCAGAACGCCTCACTCACAAAAACATCTCAGAACGCCTTACTCACCAAAACACATCAGAACGACACACTCACCAAAACACATCAGAACGCCTAACTCACCAAAACACATCATAACGCCTCACTCACCAAAACACATCAGAACGCCACACTCACAAAAACACCTCAGAACGCCTTACTCACCAAAACACCTCAGAACGCCTCACTTACCAAAACACCCTAGAACGCCTCACTCACCAAAACACCTCAGAACGCCTCACTTACCAAAACACCTCAGAACGCATCACTTACCAAAACACCTCAGAACGCCTCACTTACCAAAACACCTCAGAACGCCTCACTCACCAAAACACATCAGAACGCCTCACTCACCAAAAACACCTCAGAACGCCTCACTCACAAAAACACCTCAGAACTCCTTACACACCAAAACACCTCAGAACTCCTTACACACCAAAACACCTCAGAACGCCTCACTTATCAAAACACCCCAGAACGCATCACTCACCAAAACACATCAGAACGCCTCACTCACAAAAACATCTCAGAACGCCTCACTCACCAAAACACATCAGAACGCCACACTCACCAAAACACATCAGAACGCCTAACTCATAAAAACACCTCAGAACGCCTCACTTACCAAAACACATCAGAACGCCAGACTCACCAAAACACATCAGAACGCCACACTCACCAAAACACATCAGAACGCCTCACTCATAAAAACACCTCAGAACGCCTCACTCACAAAAACACCCCAGGACGCCACACCAAAACACCTCAGAACTCCTTACTCACCAAAACACCTTAGAACGCCTCACTTACCAAAACATCTCAGAACTCTTTACTCACCAAAACACCTCAGAACGCCTCACATACCAATACACCACAGAACGCCTCACTCACCAAAACACATAAGAACGCCTCACTCAAGAAAACACCTTTAGAACGCCTCACTTACCAAAACACCCCAGAATGCTTCACTTACCAAAACACCTCAGAACGCCTCACTTACCAAAACACCTAAGAACGCCTCACTTACCAAAACACCTCAGAACGCCTCACTTACCAAACAGCTCAGAACGCTGCACTTACCAAAACACCTTTAGAACGCCTTACTCACCAAAACACCTTTAGAACGCCTCACTCACCGCTACACCTTTAGAACGCCTCACTCACCTAAACACCTTTGGAACGCCTCACTCACCAAAACACATCAGAACGCCCCACTCACCAAAACACCTCAGAACGCCTCACTCACCAAAACACCTCAGAACGCCTCACTCACCAAAACACCTCAGAACGCCTCACTCACAAATACACCTCAGAACGCAACACCTAAACACCTCAGAACTCCTTACTCACCAAAACACCTCAGAACGCCTCACTTACCAAAACACCACAGAACGCCTCACTCACCAAAACACCTCAGATTGCCTCACTTACCAAAACACCTCAGAACGCCTCACTTACCAAAACACCTAAAAACGCCTCACTTACCAAAACACCTCAGAACGCCTCACTTACCAAAACACCTCAGAACGCCTCACTTACCAAAACACCTCAGAACGCCTCACTCACCAAAACATCTCATAACGCCTCACTCACCAAAACACATCAGAACGCCTCACTCACCAAAAACACCTCAGAACGCCTCACTCACAAAAACACCTCAGAACTCCTTACACACCAAAACACCTCAGAACTCCTTACACACCAAAACACCTCAGAACGCCTCACTTACCAAAACACCCCAGAACGCATCAGTCATCAAAACACCTCAGAACGCCTCACTCACAAAAAGATCTCAGAACGCCTCACTCACCAAAACACATCAGAACGCCACACTCACCAAAACACATCAGAACGCCTCACTCATAAAAACACCTCAGAACGCCTCACTCACCAAAACACCTCATAACGCCTCACTCACAAAAACACCCCAGGACGCCACACCAAAACACCTCAGAACTCCTTTCTCACCAAAACACCTTAGAACGCGTCACTTACCAAAACATCTCAGAACTCTTTACTCACCAAAACACCTCAGAACGTCTCACATACCAATACACCACAGAACGCCTCACTCACCAAAACACATAAGAACGCCTCACTCAAGAAAACACCTTTAGAACGCCTCACTTACCAAAACACCCCAGAATGCTTCACTTACCAAAACACCTCAGAACGCCTCACTTACCAAACCAGCTCAGAACGCTGCACTTACCAAAACACCTTTAGAACGCCTCACTCACCAAAACACCTTTAGAACGCCTCACTCAACGCTACACCTTTAGAACGCCTCACTCACCTAAACACCTTTGGAACGCCTCACTCACCAAAACACATCAAAACGCCCCACTCACCAAAACACCTCAGAACGCCTCACTCACCAAAACACCTCAGAACGCCTCACTCACCAAAACACCTCAGAACGCCTCACTCACCAAAACACATCAGAACGCCTCACTCACAAAAACACCTCAGAACGCCTAACCAAAACACCTCAGAACTCCTTACTCACCAAAACACCTCAGAACGCCTCACTTACCAAAACACCTCAGAACGCCACACTCACAAAACACCTCAGAACTCCTTACTCACAAAAACACATCAGAACGCCTCACTCACCAAAACACCTCAGAACTCCTTACTCACAAAAACACCTCAGAACGCTTCACTCACCAAAACACCTCAGAACGCTTCACTCACCAAAACACCTCAGAACGCCACACTCATCAAATACCTATACCAACATTAAGCGAGATTTGACCACCATGACGCCATCCATCTAGTTCCATCCTTCTAGTTCCATCCCCATAGTTCCATCAATCTAGTTCCACCCCCTATCTCCACACATTAGTTCCATCCCCCTAGTTCCATCCTCCTAGTTGCAACCACCTAGATCCTCCTACCTGCTTCTACCCACCAAGATACACTCACCGCGTCTCGTCACGCTCGGCTAGGTGCCGTGTTGTCCTCGTCCAGTGGAGCATCCCCAGGGATGTGATCATTGTTTGATGCTCTCTGTGTTCGGAGGAAAGAACATACCCAACTATCGATTGGTGTGGTGTGCTGGACTTCCGTTACAGTGTATAGGGTCCCAAACGCTCGGAGAGACCGGTCTCATGAAAGTGATGAAATATTGATGGTCCAAGAAGAAACCTCCGTTTGTCTAAATTCATCAGTCGATTCCATTCACGTAACGCTAGTCAGCATATCTGATGAACACATGTAAGGCGTCTAATCAATAAGTGAAAGGTAACTAATCCTATATAGTAAAAGGCAATTTCCTGTCCGGTCATCGATAGCGATTGGTCACTAAAACTCCTAAAGACTCCCACAGCCATTCAGAAAAATTAAATGGCATTTACATATTGAAAATGTTTACACGGAAGTTCAAGGCGAGTTTTTTTTTTTTTTCTTTTTTTTTTCCAGTATTTTTTCCCAGACTTTATTTTGAGCGGTACGCGTTGGGATTTAGAGTAAAAAACTTTGTTTTTTTTTTGGGTTATTTATTATAACTACAATGAATAGTATTTTTGACGTGATGCACATTTATGGCCGGTCGAGTCGGCTGTTGGAGGGGAGGTACAACAGGACAACCTAACGACGGCGGGATGTCCTTGAACGAGATTTATTGCTCGTATATATATATTGTGGAATTGTGCACACTTGCACCGCAACGCACATTGTGCACCGCACTGAGACGCCCTCTTTCGAAAAAAAGAAAGTGGAGAAAGAAGAAAAATATGTCTGTCCGTCTGTCTCTCTGACGGTCTGTCTGTCATCTAAATCGTTCACCAGAAATTAGGACAATGACAAGATGTGAGCAACCAAGCGTGACGATTGACTCTCGCCCGGTTCGACCAATCACAGTTTATCGTTGCCAATCTGGGCTGGTTCAGGAGCCGGGGGGGGGGGGAAGGTAAAAAGAACCGTAGTGCGCATATCTCGAGATCAACAGTGCGTCGGTGGTCAACCCACCCCAAAGTTCACTAGCGTTGTTCTAATTTCTTTGTGCTGCTGTTTGTGTCTGTTGTTTTCTCCCTTTCTTGCACTATATAGGAGCAATTCTGCGGGGTAGGCTACGCCTCGGGTCGGATCCAGTATATTACAGTAAACGAGTGAGTTTTAATACAAATTATAAGATAACGAAGATAATAGTGCGCTCACCTAACAAGCTGAGGGGCGTGGGATCAAGCCCACGTTAAATCCCTCCAACCCCCCAAAAAAATATTGATGAATCAATATTGCTAGAAGTAAAAAGTGCTGACTTGGAGAGGAGAAGGGCGCCGCAAAGTCTAACAAACCCCGAGAAACATTAGAACCCCCTTCGACCACAAGGCTATAGGACACAAAAAACATATTTTTAAAAACGTAAAATTAAGATGCCACCTGCTTTGAAAATGTTTTCATCTTTGCTCACAAGGTCATGCACAAAACAAAAATATCATTTCCTAAGCTTATCATGCTACACCCCCACAAGGTCATGCACAAAACAAAAATATCATTTCCTAAGCTTATCATGCTACACCCCCACAAGGTCATGCACAAAACAAAAATATCATTTCCTAAGCTTATCATGCTACACCAACCGTGTTAAATTAAAAATAATAATAATCAAATATATTTTTAAAAAAAATTGCTACACCTTTTTAGGCGACTTAAATCAGTTATGCTATGCCAAATATTAATTTAAAACAAACGGAAAAAATGGAGGTTTTTTTTTCCTTTGAACTTTGGGCTTTTATTTTAAAATGTTACAATATCAATAACAGTAGAAGAATCGAAGCTTTTCAAACACTCTGGTTCATTTCATTTCGAGCTTAAATGTTCTCAAACCATACTTGAAACCAATCAAGAAGGATTACATTGCATTTGTTTCTTCATAGTTTTTCTCTTTCTGTTAATGTGGTTGAACCGTGGGAGTAATACAAAAATGGAATATAAATTAAAAAGTGCCCTTTAGATTAAAAGAAGATATCGACTTGAACAAAATATTTTTCTAAGTTCGGAAATAATTTAGTGTCTGAACATCATGACGATATTGCAAGGCACAGTCCAGGGAAGAAGGAAAAGAGGCAGGCCAAGGAAGAGTTGGGAGGGCAATATCAAAGAGTGGACCGGCCTGTCATTTAGCGATTCCCAGAAGGCAGCTCAGAACCGTGACACATGGCATGAGATAGTGTGAAGCTCAAAATGGTGCCCCAACGACCCAGCGTCGGGTTAAGGGACAGTTCAGTTCAGAGCATCATGAACCCACAAGCCTAATAAATTCGAACTCAAATTTATGCCACATTGTTATCAAAGCCAAACCATTTTTTGTTCAAAGTCCAGAAAATTTATGCTAAAACTCTATTATGCTTATTGAGCTCTGGCTCGAACAAATATAAGCGCTTGATGGACATGGTTTTAGCCAATATTCTGTACCTTTTAGAAAATATTCTATGATTTGTTTAAAAATAACAACCTAACTATTAAATAATCTGTACTTATAATTTGGCTAAGCTATTTCTGAGATCGTAACTTAGAGAGCAAACTTTTATTTTTATCCATAAAAATTTTAGGAGAAAATTGTTTTTAGTTTAGTCTAGAATCTAGAAAAAAAAAGCTGAACTTACTGAGACGAACGCAGCAGCAGTTGATTAGTGACTTTTGAATGATGCTAACACTGCAAATGTTAACACACTGCAAATGTTAACACACTACAAATGTTAACACACTACATATGTTAACACACTGCAAATGTTAACACACTACATATGTTAACACACTACAAATGTTAACACACTACATATGTTAACACACTACAAATATTAACACACTGCAAATGTTAACACACTACAAATGTTAACACACTACAAATGTTAACACACTGCAAATGTTAACATACTACAAATGTTAACACACTACAAATGTTAACCCGCTACAAATATTAACACACTACAAATGTTAACACACTACAAATGTTTATACACTGCAAATGTTAACACACTACACATGTTAACACACTACAAATGTTAACACACTACAAATGTTAACACACAACAAATGTTAACACACTACAAATGTTAACACACTGCAAATGTTAACACACTACAAATGTCAACACACTACAAATGTTAACACACTGCAAATGTTAACACACTACAAATGTTAACACACTACAAATGTTAACACACTACAAATGTTTATACACTGCAAATGTTAACACACTACAAATGTTAACACACTACAAATGTTAACACACTACAAATGTTAACACACTACAAATCTTAACACACAACAAATGTTAACACACTACAAATGTTAACACACTGCAAATGTTAACACACTACAAATGTCAACACACTGCAAATGTTCGAATGATCACTGGTAACACACTACACTTTTATATCGGACATAACAATGGTGTTGTTGGGATTAAATGAAAATTTGGGTTCGATGCGCCCCAAGCAACTAAAACACATTGCATAATATTATAGCAAATGTAACATAGGCCGCCGACAGCAATAGCTTAGCGGCATAGCACATATATAACATTATCTCTGTTACATTAATCACAGGATATCAACATATTTCACCTTCTTTAAAGGTATTTTTGTATTTGAAAAATTAAAAAAAAGGAGCTCTCAAAGCCTCATAATCTTTAACAACACATCAAATTTTTGTTTTAAAAAGAGAATTCTTTCTCTTAAATTAAGGACGTAATGGCATAAAAATTCATCTCAGTAGATTTATTAAGGCGCTCTCAATACTTGTATCAAATACAAAATTACAGTTATAAATTCAATACTTAATTAATTATTAATGCCATTGAATTTCTGCGCTTTCTTAAAAACAGATGTGTTACACTGATAGAGATTTAGTGTTTAAATTCGTAAGAATGTTTATTGGCTTGCTGAGAACTATTTGAGACATAATATTTTGAAACAAGTCAAGATAATGAATGAAACAAAGAGGATCAAACGAAAGAGAAATTCCACCCTACCAACTTTGTTTATAGCTGTTGACTGATGTTGCATCACTAGGCTGCCCTGCTTGTTGGCAAAGATGTAGACACAATATTTAAGGAGTATGTTTGGAGCATGAAATGTTTATTTTAAAAAATCAAATCTTGTTGTGGAATAGAAATTGTAAGAAATTCTGTCGTTGATGACCGGTTAAATTCCAATCCGAACCAGTATAAGCGCCAGAGATCAGTGTTGTATTTGCAATATTGAGACAAGAAGACACTTGAGTTTCTCTGATTTAAGTTTTTTTGTTTATTCAATGAGTTGTTTGTGTAATAACTGCCCGTGTTTCAGACACATTTTTCATCACTCATACCGAAAGAAGATACTTTTTTAAAATAAAAATATCACATTGATTGGGCTTACTACTAACAATAATAAATATAATTTCGGATAACGTACATTTTATTGAAATACTCGCCCCTCCCCACCTGAAGTCTATGAAGATGGTAAAGAAATAACCTGCCCTTGAAGAATGAAACGATTTGAAATGTTTTTTTTCTTGAGATTTCTCCATTAACCCTACGATCGCCATTATTTCTCCAAATAAGAAATTGTCTGTACATTAACCCTACGATCCCCATTATTTCTCCAAATAATAAATTGTCTGTACATTAACCCTACGATCCCCATTATTTCTCCAAATAAGAAATTGTCTGTACATTAACCCTACGATCCCCATGTTTTCTCCAAATAAGAAATTGTCTGTACATTAACCCTACGATCCCCATTATTTCTCCAAATAAGAAATTGTCTGTACATTAACCCTATGATCGCCATTATTTCTCCAAATAAGAAATTGTCTGTACATTAACCCTACGATCCCCATTATTTCTCCAAATAAGAAATTGTCTGTACATTAACCCTACGATCGCCATTATTTCTCAAAATAAGAAATTGTCTGTACATTAACCCTACGATCGCCATTATTTCTCGCACTCGGCTGCCGAAAGTAATCGTCTCATTACTCAAGCGCCGCCCAGACCGCCCCTTAATTTCTTAACCGCATCATCAACCGCCCGTTGAATTGGCCCCCCTTTAATGCATGTTTTATTGGGTGGCCTTACCCTTTGGCACGCAACCGGGCAATTGGTTTTGTTGTGTGTGAGGGACCACCAATAACTAGTGGAACTTTAAAAAAAAAGTCTTCCCGCGTGATTGCGCATGCCAGGAATCGAAGGGTGCCACACACATCGATGGATTCAGCATCGATACCCTTGGTCATGGCCTCGAAGATTTTGTTAATGAAGTTACCCTTTTGAAGAGTACATGAGCCAGCTCTGGGGCGATTGCCAGCACAGATGAATTGTGGGTAAAGCTATCTGTTTGCGCTCCGAGAGCGAGCGGAAATCCCCGTTGTTTGTGAAGTGACGCTAATGTGACGACATATTTATAGGAGAACTCTGTAACTTTCCTGTTACTTGTCTCCCTTCTAAGGCCCAGCAATCCAAACATTAGTACGTGTCTGAAAGGAATTTATGCCTTTAATAAGTTTTTAAAAAAAAACAACCCACCGACTGTCAAACTTTTTAAATATTTTCACTGATAGAATCTGAATAAATTGTAAAAGCCCACGATCAATGCTTTTATCATTCTATATGTAAGCAAGGTTTTTTTTAAATACCAAGCTTTAAGGGTTATTAATTATAAATATAGTCTTTTAGTTTATTGCTCTATATTTGTTAACATGGCCTACAAGGTTTTTTTAAATTATTACCAAGTTTGGTCAAGATCCAACCATAACTTAAATAGTAGACAAAGCTTAAAATAATTTTTCTATTGCTCATATTAGTAAAAAAAACAACAACTAGATTTTCGGAAGGCGCCTGTGCCCAAGTAAGTGGTAATTAAAATTTCGTGTTGCTAATTATCACCGTAAGAGTGTACTCAACAAGTTCCCAACGTTTTATGCTTCTACCTACACGAGAAGTTGTAGACATAGTGATGAGTAGAGTCAGCCAGCTAGCCAGTCAGTCAGCCAGCTAGCCAGTCAGTCAGCCAGCTAGCCAGTCAGTCAGCCAGCTAGCCAGTCAGTCAGCCAGCTAGCCAGTCAGTCAGCCAGTCAGCCAGTCAGTCTGGCCATTGCCTTTTATTAGCAAATATTATATTTTAATTAATGTCTGTCTATCTGTCTTTGACTCCTTACTAAACAATTCATCCGATACTCATGAAACTGTAGGAACTTATCGAGTAAACATTTCGTGAAGGTTTCTGGCATTGAGACCATTTTTAAAAAAAATCCCGTCTTAACAGTTTCTTTGAAATTAACTTCTTTTGAAATCCTTGGACAGTAAGACGTGTCGGCTATATCTTATAGTTTATTAATTTAATTTTTTTTTTCGTCCCATTACCTCTTTTTTTTTTTTGAGGTCTCAGGGGGGTTCTAATGTTTGCATTATAACATTCTCGGGCTTGATAGACACTGGCGGCGCCCATCCCTCTCAGCGGAGGACTTTCTTAGCGTTAGTCATTCCTGAACATTTTTATGGTGGCTTTTCGTAGACTCGATCCCACGCCCCTCAGCTTGTGAGCCGAGCTCACTGTTGACCTCGCTACCCAGCCGCCATTATTTTATTAATTTATTTATATTTTATTTACGCAATTTTATCACAATTTAATATTTACCTTTACGCTATGGCTGAGCCATCCCAATGAATTAGGTGATTAAATGGACCTTGCTTATTTAGTGGCTCAATGATACACTGAGAATAAAGCTGATCAACTTATTGGATATTTTGGCTCTTAATGTGTTTGGTCTAAAGGCCGTCATTGATGTGTTTGGTCTAAAGGCCGTCATTGATGTGTTTGGTCTAAAGGCCGTCATTGATGTGTTTGGTCTAAAGGCCGTCATTATGTGTTTGGTCTAAAGGCCGTCATTGATGTGTTTGGTCTAAAGGCCGTCATTGATGTGTTTGGTCTAAAGGCCGTCATTGATAACTACGTCCATATTTTTAAAGTTGTTCGGGCACCAATTTTTTTTACGTACGGTTATTTTAATGTTATAAGTAATATCACCTGGTGACTGTCAAGTGTTAGAAAATGTCTGGTTAAGAAAATGTGAGATCACCTGATTCAACCGATAATCTCTAATAGAAATGAAAGTATGTGAAGCATCGTTGGCAGAACGTACGTGGAGGGGCTCAGCACGAGGATGGTGATTTATATCAGTGCTTCTCAAAAGTTGTGGTCCGCAGGGCCATCCGTAGCCGGACCGCACAACTTATCAAGGAAGGACGGAAACATATAATTACAATCCCTTATTTGCAACCATTTAATATTAACCCTATACAGTGTGTCATTGTTTCTTTAATGAGCGCATACAATGAAACAAATAAAAATAAATAAATAGCATTTATTTAGGTCATTACTGTGAAAATACCTCACCGGTCCCTGGTTCTTTGGAAAAATTTCTGACGGTAGACCATACTAAACAGTTAAAGAAGCACTGATATGCAATAAGTAATTAACCAAAAAGTTGATATGGTCTTTCTATGAAATATATTGTAATCTCTTACGAAACAAATCACATTTTATCTGAATATATTCTAGCCGAGTGATGCTTTTTAAAAGTAAATTATAAATTATTCCGATTTTTATCAATAATAACTGATAAATAGGTTTAAAGTGTAAAAAAAACAAAAACATCTTCTTTATTTAGTAAATAATAAACTTTGCAAGTATTAACCTAGCAAATTGCAGATGAATTTATCTGGGGCAATAAATAAAACAGTCATACTGTCACCTTGACACAATAGCTTTCTTTAATCTCAATCGTTTATGTGGCTATTGCAATTAAACTAGGTTTCATGTCTTTGAATGGCTGTATTTCTCTGTATAGACTCTCGAGTATTAAACTGAACCTCATCAAAGTATTTATCTATAAGATCCATTGATCAATCAATCAATGTATATATGTATCACTTTATTTATGTATCACTTTATTCATGTATCACTTTATTCATGTATCTCTTAATCTACGTTTTTATGTTTCAACGCACCTGTTTCTATTCATTGATAGTTGTATCTCTTTATGTATCAATTCTATGTATCTATTTACCTTGGTATCCATCCACCCACTCATCCATCCATCAACAATACATCTATCTAACTATCCATCCACCCACCCACCCACCCA
>MUZC01000203.1:91886-101937 GCA_002072015.1 Radix auricularia | reverse complement strand
ACCCATCCACCCACTCATCCACGCACTCATCAATCCATCCAAACATCCATCCATCTATCCATCCACCCACCAACCCACCCATCCACCCACTCATCCATCCATCCAACCATCCATCCATCCATTCATCAAACCATCCATCCATCAAAACATCCATCCATTCATCCATCCATCCATCTATGCATCCTCCAACCATCCATCCATCCATCCAACCATCCATCCATCCAACCATCCATCCAACCATCCATCCATCTCTGCCCTTTCCTTACTCTATTATCATTTATACTTGTATATTTCGCCACCACATAAATACCTACATCTTGTTTGTTCAATCTGTGATTGCGGAACACACTGACTCTTAACTTCTCTGCTTCAGATGTATGCCCAAAATCTTTTTAAAAAATTTTAAATTGATAAATCAGATTCCCATTCCCCCCCCCCCACTCCCACAGTTCAAAAAGCCAGACTGGTTCAAAGTCCAAGCTGCTTTGAAGAAGAAGTGCTCTAGAATCTAGAAAGTATTGTAAAATATCGTCCATTGTCTGATATGATTGTAGCGCTTTTATGAACGCTTCGCCGAGTGGTGCTGAACTAGAAAACAACAGCTTGGTTTATGCCCATTTGATTTCAAGGTTACAATATAAGTTAGTATTCGAAAAGTCATATTGACCTATCGGGCTAATCGTAATCGGGGTCAATTGGGATTAGGCAATGGAAGTCAGTATTTTGGATTCAGTTTAAAAATAAATAAATTCCTGCTAATTTTGCATACCCTAAGTGTACACAACTTGGTAAACAAAAATTAAAGTGAATTAAACTTCTGATACACATACCTTCTCGGCCGACGGCTGAATTTCCAACTTAATACAAAATGTTAAGACTTTGTTACTCTACTAGCTGTGCGGTCGCTCTTTGAACCGATATAAATGTTAAGACTTTATTACTTTACTAGCTGTGCGGTCGCTCTTTGAACCGATATAAATGTTAAGACTTTATTACTCTACTAGCTGTGCGGTCGCTCTTTGCACCGATATAAATGTTAAGACTTTATTACTTTACTAGCTGTGCGGTCGCTCTTTGAACCTATATAAATGTTAAGACTTTATTACTCTACTAGCTGTGCGGTCGCTCTTTGAACCGATATAAATGTTAAGACTTTATTACTTTACTAGCTGTGCGGTCGCTCTTTGAACTGATATATATGTTAAGACTTTATTACTTTACTAGCTGTGCGGTCGCTCTTTGAACCTATATAAATGTTAAGACTTTATTACTTTACTAGCTGTGCGGTCGCACTTTGAACCTATACAATGTTAAGACTTTATTACTTTAATAGCTGTGCGGTCGCACTTTGAACCTATATAATGTTAAGACTTTATTACTCTACTAGCTGTGCGGTCGCACCTTGAACCTATATAATGTTAAGCCTTTATTACTTTAATAGCTTAGCGGTCGCACTTTGAACCTATATAATGTTAAGACTTTATTACTCTACTAGCTGTGCGGTCGCACTTTGAACCTATACAATGTTAAGACTTTATTACTTTAATAGCTGTGCGGTCGTTTTTTGCTACTATCTCAGCAAAAGACAATTCAAAGAAACCAATGAGTCTTATTTCAAAACGCATCGGATTTAAAGTTGGATCATATTGGACATTTAAATCTATAATTTTCAAGATCTTATAAAATCGAATAGGAAATACAGTCTTTAAGCTTTACAAAATAAAAACCAACTGATTTGGTCAAGATCCATCCATTAAACCAGACACGAATGTTCACATTTTGATTTAGCTACTAATAGGAAAAGAAAACAACCTTTTGTGCAACCGGCCTGTATTCGATGTATTATAAAAACATTGTTATGTCAGCATATACAACAATACACAAACACATTGTGGAATGAAAACAATACATTTGAGCTTTATTCAACTAACACGACCGTTAAAATAACATAAAGAACATACGTACGTAAGTAATAAAATTATATTTAAATTCTTACGACATACTATGTCATAAAATAGTTACGTAAAATAAAAAGAAAGGAAAAACAGCAACAAAGAATGATGACACAGTTTATAAGGAGAAGCAGGACGTATGAAAAGTTACGACGAAAACTACAAAGGGAAAAAAATTCTACAGTTAAGGTGAAATTGTGAAAATTGTATTATTTCATGCGGAGCCGACGTACCAAATTTTTATAAGTCTATTTTCCATGCAGATCGTATCATTGGTATTTCTCGCCTAAAAAACACCAGCTACTGCAAAAAACTGAAATTCCGCCCTAGTCAACATTTTAGCACAGTCTTATTCTATATGATATTTTGTGTCAGAAACAATTGCTGTAAAGTACTCAACAACTTCTCATAGTGTTATAGGACTCGGGTAAGTACCGGTAAATAATATGTGTATAGGTTACATAAGAAAAAAACGAAATAAAGGGCGCCCGGGGCACATTCGCTACAAGATTTTATATTTAAAATACCTCTTTTTCTGTCAATCTGGATCCTAATGAATATATTTATCATATTTATCAAGATGGTGTAAAAAATCGAATTGGAAATAAAAATTAATAAAATGTTAAACGTTTACGAAAACAAAAAGACATTTGGGGTCCTCAAGCCCGAAGGAATGAACATTCGGAGTACAGTGCCCTTATCGAAGTTGAATATAGGCTCTTAAGCTTTTATTTTTAAAAGGTTTGAGTAAAATCAATCCTTTTACTCTTCAGATAACGCTTAAACTAATTTTTGTATAGCTCATGTAAGCAAAAACGACATCATGGTCTTCCGGCGCCCCGCGAGTGTTAAATTTAATTTGAACAAGCCGAAAACAAAGTTGTTTTTAACTATAAATAAGAATAAATCTCTTGTGTATGAGACATAACTGAAAGTATTGGTTATTTTCAATTTCAAAAGTTAACGATTAAAATATAAGTGTGAGCGTGAGTTGTGCGTGTGAGTATAGATCTATATATTATATATTTATTATTATTATTGATTTTTTGAAGAAATAAAAAGAAGAACCAGAGATGAAAACAGCAATAAAGAAAAACAAAACAAAGCAAAACCACAACAAAAAAAAACAAAACAAAAAAAATAAAAAAATAAAAATGAGCGCATCATTCAAGAAGATTGTTTTGAAGCCAATTGTTTTCTTATAAAAACCTTGGTAAAATGCTGGCCAATCGATTACTTGTCCTCTGTGTCCGCAAATTGAGGAAATACTCTATGTCTTTATGTGTTATCGTTGATAATCTTAACGTATGGGAATAGCGCTGTTGAATTGTTTTGTTAGCATGCTTGGTAAGACAGAAAAAAACACCAACGTTAATAGTGAATCCTTAATGATTAAGATGACAATTAGATCGGTTAGAGCGAAATTCGAATGTTAGGTATATTTTTTGTAAACAACGTTTTTAACTTTGGAGCCGAGATCTCCTTTCGTATCTTTTCTTTTCTTCTTCTTTTTGTATTTTACGGCGTAAAACGAAGGAATGTTGTTTCGTAAGTCAAGTTTTTTTAAAATGAAAAAGATTCGTTTCTCAAGACACAGCTGTATTTGACTAATAAGGGGCATTTAAATTATAAATGGCGTGTGGTTTATAAGGGCATTTGACTGATAAGGGGCATGTGAATGATAAAGGGCTTGTGGCTTATAAGGGGCACATGAATGATAAAGGGCTTGTGGCTTATAAGGGGCATGTGAATGATAAAGGGCTTGTGGCTTATAAGGGGCATGTGAATGATAAAGGGCTTGTGGCTTATAAGGGGCATATGAATGATAAAGGGCATGTGAATGATAAAGGGTTTGTGGCTTATAAGGGCATGTGACTGATAAGGGGCATGCGAATGATAAAGGGCTTGTGGCTTATAAGGGGCATATGAATGATAAAGGGCTTGTGGCTTATAAGGGGCATAAGAATGATAAAGGGCATGTGAATGATAAAAGGCATGTGAATGATAAAGGGCATGTGAATGATAAAGGGTTTGTGGCTTATAAGGGCATGTGACTGATAAGGGGCATGCGAATGATAAAGGGCTTGTGGCTTATAAGGGGCATATGAATGATAAAGGGCTTGTGGCTTATAAGGGGCATAAGAATGATAAAGGGCATGTGAATGATAAAAGGCATGTGAATGATAAAGGGCTTGTTGTTTATAAGGGGAATGTGACTGATACAAAAATCTTCGCGATTAACTCGCTTTTGATTAGCTATTGGCTATTAACTATTGTGTAAAAATAATAGCATTATTTCAGCTCAATCAAGTTTTACCTTATCTTATCTTATATGTTACAGACGCTCCTTCTGTACAGAAGTTTCCTGAGTTTTTGTTTATAAACAATTTCTGGTAACTGCTTGATGGGGCAGTAGTCACTGTCAGGATTTATACTGTTCTCCTTGAACAAGTCGCTATATTTAGTGTGATATCGCATGAATGAATGCATCAACTTTACATGTCATGCGTCTTATTACAGCAGAATAGTAGAGCGAATAGAAATATTAACAAACAAACAAACAAACAAATAATAAATATTTAATTTAAAAAAGAATTAAATAAAAAAATCACATGGAAATCAAAATCGAATACGTTTATTTTCCCCAAATACTTCTAATAGTGTCAGAGGATAAAAGAAAAAAAGTAATTGTGCTCTGAAGGGGCATGAAGTTTATTACTTAGGTTAGAATAAATAATTACTTTCTGACAACATTGTCCACGATAAAATAGAATAACCCCTTTTCAGTCCCTGTGGCAAGTGAAGTAGCGTTCGCAAGTTTCATTAAGCCACAAGTAACGAGCAAAGGGATTGCGTGGCTAGCACAATGCACCGGGGGGGGGGAGGCTGCCAGCACAGAGGCTCTAACCCATGACTCTCCTTTGCCTCAGTTCGGTAGTCCAGCAGCGCTACCGCTAGACCACCTTGCTCGTTAGTGGTGGCTAAATGAAACTTGCGAGCGCTACTTCACTTGCCCCATAAGCCGTCATGGTCTGAGAGGTGTTTCCATTTTATTTTCTATAATAGAATACCGTTAAACTTAGTTGACGGCGCCAGGGGAGTCTTTGATTAGTCATAAACACCGGAGCTCTCCAATGAGAAGAGAGCAGTCCTCCGGAAAGCCCACGAAGACCAAGCGAAACTGCAAGGGGAAGTAAGAGCTCAGACTCAGTTGATTTTTGACAGCAAATAACTTTAGAAATAACGAAACCCTATTACCATTGTCTCCATATCACGTTATCACATTTGATGAAATTCTCAATTTACACATATTTTGTTCTCCATAATGGTCACATTTTAAAAGTAAAGTAAAGTACCCCTTTCAGACCTTGATGGACTTGGGGGGGGGGGTATTAAAGCTGCATTCACGTGTTTTTGTTAGCCTCGGCCTACGAGCAAGGCATTGTGTGGCTATCACCATGACAACCTGCCTTTACCTTCCCCATCCAATGCCAGGTATCCATTGGATTTTTTTATTGTGATTATTAAAATTTAATAAAATCCCATTTGTAGTAAAACGCATGCACAACCTTTGTTTAAAGATTATTTGGCCTTACTATCCAACTCGTATATTTATATAGGTGATGTCATTAAGTAATTCGACACGATGAGAGAAACTTATTAAATCTCTGGCTATTAGTTCGTTAGTTGCGTGTAGAAACCCATGTATATATTATATTGAGTTAACTTCTCGCAGTCATTAAATGAATGGCATAACAACAATGGTCTATAAATGACGTAAACTTTAAACACTGACATATACGCGGTTCAATCGAGGATTCTAAAGTATTGTATTAACGTACGAATGTGAAAATCTCTTCCGTGGTGACCCAAGAAAATCATAGAGGGCGGGTGTTGAATATTCTGTCATTTTAAAAAAGTGTTACTTGAACACACTTATTGTCATTTAATATAGACTACATCCGACCCCGCGGAGTAGCATAAGTCACAGAATTGATCATATATAGTGCAAAGAAAGGACAAAAACAAAAAACAAACGATGGTCATGCCTGCTTACTCGCGTTTCCGGAAAATTATATATATATATCTATATATATCTTAGATATACAGACGCTCCTTCTATGCAGAAGCATAATTGCGTCCACAGACCATGAGAGATGATCCGTTGGGAAGTGATGCAGCGTTCCAAGCCACGGCTGTAAGGGTTCCACGCATTACCCAGCCGCCTAACTATTGTCTAGTATTGTCTATTGTCTAGTTAGGTAACCATTCAGAGCTAGTTGACTCGGGCCCCTTCGCGTGGATTCGAACTCGTGACCATCGGTACGCCAGTGGAGCGCGCTACCACCCAACCACCGTGTCCCACCGATTTATATATATATATATATTCTATGTGTAGCCAAGTGGTGGCTGTAATTTCAACAGCTACACACTAAACAAAAAAGTGGGGACTACAGCAGCACACTTTTAATTTCACAATGAAACTCGCTTCTTCTTCTTCTTCTTTCGTTACTTCCTTTCCTTCTGTATAGTTCATCTCAGTTCGGTGCGCATGGTGCGGCGCGGTGCGGCTGTGCTCACTACTATTTATATAGACTGCGTCTTCTTGCAGGCAATAGCTTTTGGCGAGTTTCATACGGATAGGTAGATGGGGAAGTCATCGTCATGACAATTTGTTTATACCCGCCATTATTGGGCGCGGTATATTATCCAGTCTCTCACATAGGTGGATTGTGTTAATATCGACCCGTCTTGTATTCCCGTATAAGTGTGTAGCTCACAACTGCGCGCTGGCCCGCTAATGGAGTGGGCTCACATGAAGATTAACTCCGTCTTTCACCCCGTTGTGTGTGCGCTACACGCGGCCATAATTTATTTATGCAGATCGTCTGTCCCCAGGGGTGTCGGGGAGCCGCCCCCAGTCAGGGCCGATAACACACCAGTCAATGGACGCTTGGCCTCCTGGACAACGTAACGTGGACCTCTGCCAGGGAGATGGTCCTGGCGGGGATCGATGTCACTATGCTGGCTATCTTAGGCTATTAATCAAGGTCAATATCAAACGAAAAATGGAAGCTTATCATTCCGACATTTATCTTTTAGGAATCATAATGTCAATTCGTAATTATTAATATTAACTTTTTGATAATTAACTATAGCTGGGTTCCGAGACGCTGGGATTTTTAATGTGCACCTTGCTCAAATGTTCCAACGAGTAATACTTACCCTTAATGTAACTGATGCGCTTGGAATGTGTTCAGTTTCAGCAGTGACATCTTACTTCCTACAGCGCTGAGAAATAAGTGCTGGACATAAGAGAGAGAAAAAAAGAAAAAGAAGTCTACTTGAACGAGAATGAATAAAACATTAGGAAGCTCTTAGCTTTCCTTCCTCCTGATGTTTTCATTTTAAAAAATCTCAATAATCGGGCTGATAATGCTTTTCTCAATGAAGATTAATATAAGTGGGGGTACCTAATAAATGTCTTTACAACACAGAGAGGCTGTGTTTAACTCTGAGGCCGCTTTTTAAGTTCCTTTAGGCAAGGTTCTTTGTTATTCAAGATTAATCGTTCTTTGTTACTCAAGATTAATTACAACAGAAAGAGTTTTCCCTGCTTAACTTACCCACTGAAAAATAAATGAAATATCTGAAATTAAAAAAAGAAAATTAAATAATGAACATAGGTTGTATTTTTTTTTTAACTTTCAAATTTTGGTGACAATGAGGAGACGCTTTATAAATGGCCTTTCTAGGCACGATAATCATTATAATCATGATAATCATGAAATCAGATTAATTGATTGATAGCTAAATAAATGGAGATATATCTCGATGAACTTGAACGTGTTTATTTTGTAGACATTAAATTCAAATGCTAAAGGTAAACACTGTGTTGAGATATTGAAGATAAAACTTGTAATATCAAAGATAGAGTAAATATTCCGTTATAAATCACACAAATCTCTGGCAAGTAATGGTATTCGTTTCGAGTTGAAACGATAAGGATATAACAAAATAATACACTTAAAACATTGTATTAACTCATTTCTGTAACGGGGGTTGGTTTCCCGGTTTTCTTGTAGGCCTTATTTAACAACAATATCTATCTGACAATAACAAGTATGAATTCCTCAATATTCAATAAATAAGTTTGATGCTTCAACTTGTGATGTATATACAATTTTACAATATGAAACTTGTCAGAGACACTACAACAACTTGTCTCTCTCTCTCTCTCTCTCTCTGTCTCTCTTTCTCTCTGTCTCTCTCTCTGTCTCTCTCTCTAGTGCAGGGGTGGCGAACAAGTTCGACAAAAAGAGCCAAAATTTTAAACTGTGAGAGTCAGAGAACCACACCACACAAAAGCATATAATTTTTACAATAATATATTAAAGACATAATATAACATGCTCAGTAAAGTGTTTTTTGTTACCTGGTTGGAGTGATTGGATGATAATCTCAATGGGATTTCTGGCATCTTTTGTTTTCAGTAAACTTCTGCAAATCAGGTTTGTATTCAGTTGTAGCCACTCGGAGCAGTTCCTTTACATGAGTGTCAGTCAGAATGGACCGGTGCTTTGATTTTAACACAAAATTAAGATTTTAGGGGTTTAACCTGTCCTTAAAGAAAAGAACTTTAAACTGCACTAGCTCGCGTCCGGGAAAATACTGAGCCTCTTTATTTTTAAAACATTATTTTAAAAAGGTTGGGAGATGCAGGGACTCGACCTAAAAGAGGGGGTTTCCCCGAACTCATTAAGGAACATTGACTTTCAGAGTGACGGAAGTCTCTTTGCAGGGGTTTTCCTAGAATCTAGAAAGTACTCAGAACTTACACCTTAAGAGAGGTTTCCCTTTCCACTAACTTGTGACATAGGAATGAGTATCGAAAAAACAAAATCCAAACTTGGCAAAGAGCCACAGTATACAAAATAATGATAAGAGGCAAAGAGCCGCATTCATTTTGGCCCGGAGCCGCACGCGGCTCGAGAGCCGCGTGTTCGCCACCCCTGCTCTATTGTCTTCTTCATTCTTCTCTCATGCATTCTAGTCTATCACCTACTTCCGTCACGTGACCTACTCTCAATCTCGCATTTTCTCACGTGACAGTTTTGTATACTGCCAGATAACGTGCCTTGACGCAAGGTAATGAATATTGCCACACTATTGTACACAATAACGCAAACAATATGCACCATGACGAACCATTTCACACCATGATGCAACTTGACGCACAATATACACCATGACGCACCAAATGCACCGTGCTGCACCAAATGCCCACCTCGCCAGACTATATATACGACGTTCAATACTCGTCACCGTGTTTACCGACCAACGGGAACAAAAAAAAAAAAAAAGCAACAACAAGGAAATGTTGACATTCTCTGATTGGCTGTGGAAACCACATGAAAGTCATCGATCACAGATCATTTATCGCAACCGATACGCCAGTTTAAACAGTCGGCACGGAGGTATCCCCACTGTACGCCATTCTCCCCGCGCCTCAAGCTGAGAAGTCGCCTTCGAGCTGACACCTAGCGGGTGCCGGGAAATAATTGGGTATATGAGGGAATCCCCAACCGATGTGAACAGGAGCGACAAGGCAAAATTGCCGCCATCATATCCCGTGCTACGCATGTCAGATGATGTTGAAAAAAACTGCACAAATTTCGAAAATAGAGAATTATCAAAGTGGATGTGAGTTACATAAGAGAAAACTGATAGCTGCATTATATTTATATTCGGCAAACTCAATTTATTGAATTTTTTAAAATAATACTTTGAGGGACAGAAAGCATCTCTTGGTGTTATTTCTAGGGCATTTGTTGGGGTGAACATCCTGGGTTGTACTTCTGTAAGCTCAGTAGAAGTTGTACGGTAATCTCTTCTCTCTTTCGTGTTTGTTCCACGTTCTCAGCACTGTTCAGGGATGTTGCCTCCTTTCGGTCTCCGGTGTGCTAGGGATTCTCTACCATTTTGTGATTGCTCTACACTTTTAGGATTGCTCTACACTTTTGTGATTGCTCTACACTTTTAGGATTGCTCTACACTTTTATGATTGCTCTACACTTTTAGGATTGCTCTACACTTTT
>MUZC01000203.1:64644-81255 GCA_002072015.1 Radix auricularia | reverse complement strand
TCCCCCCCCCACACACACCCCACCTTCCCTCGCAAAGTTTCCGTCGTGTTACACGTGTCTCTCCTTGTTCGCCAATGTCCCAGTGCATTCATGGGTACCTGGGCGGCCGTTGTTCAATAGCGTTTAACCAGCACATGAAAGCCCCATTGTCCTCTCGCCTTTTGACATGTCTCGGGCTCGCGCCTTGGTCGATACCAGAAAAGGTTTTTGAGTTTACGACTGGCTGTGACTGTGACTGTACTCTCGTGGAATGCAGCAGATACGATAATTGCTTTTTGAAGAGATCAAAAGATGTGATTTAAAAAAACAACACGCCTGAACAAAAGTGCACACGTGGGTAAAAAAAAAAAAAAAAGGGAGGTGTTTGCAAGTTTCTACTTGGTTGTTTCTCTTCTGCCCACGTTTTACCATCTACATATCTATGTATATTTCACCAGAACACGGACAAGTGCGAACAAGTATGACGAAGGACCATCGGTTGTGTCGGCCAGTCACAGTTTATGGTTTGGAAGCTAGCGTGTGGGTGGCAGGTAGCTAGCTAACCGCAGTGCGCATGTCTAGAGACTAACAATGCCAGAGCTCTTCACGTTCCACGGACGTTTCACTCGTGCAGTAGTCTGTGTCCGTTCTCCCCCCCCCCCTTTCTTTGCACGACATATGAGCATTTACGCGGCGTATGCTACTCCATGGGTCGTATCTAGTAGTGTATGTTCAGTGTACCACCCAGTTCTAGAGTACAGCCCTAGAGGATGAAATACATAACATTGAAATATATCACCAGGGAATAAATATATCGCTAGAGAAGGAAACAAATCACTAAAGAATGAACCACATCACTAGAAACTAAAATAGATCATTAGAGAATGAAAAAGATCACCAGAGAATGAAATAGCTCACTAGAAAAAGAAATAGATTAATAGAGGAAGAAATAGATCACTAGAGAATCAAATAGATCACCATAGAATCAATAGATCACCATAGAACCAAATAGATCACTAGAGATTAAAATAGATCACCATAAAACCAAAAATATCACTAGAGAATCAAATAGATCACCATAGAACCAAATAGATCACTAGAGAACCAAATAGATCACTAGAGAACGAAATAGATAACTGGAGAAACAAATAGATCACTAGAGAACCAAATAGATCACTAGAGAACCAAATAGATCACTAGAGAACCAAATAGATCACTAGAGAACCAAATAGATCACTAGAGAATGAAATAGAAATAGATCAGTACAGTTTATAAACACATAACAATAAATGTGGGCTCTAGTTTTTAATTACAAGGGATTAGATAAAATAAAAATTAGAAACGAAAAAAGAAATGTAAGAGAAGAGAAACAAAAAAAACATTCAAAATAAATTGAATTAAGCTAAAAACTGTTTAACAAGGAGTGAAGTTAACGACAGGCGCATAAAACTCAACTCAGCCCCATTAATATTGATTGCGTTTAAATCCTCGCTGTGACGAACGCAAACCAGCTTTAGTGCCCGGCGGAGGTTTGGGCGCGTCCACTGTTATTGTTTTAGAATTAGCTTGGAGAGCTTGAAAACGTTCCAACAATGACCGGAGTTCTGCTTGGTACCGTTCCGGTGGCTAGCATTGTTTCACTGTGGAAACTTGGCGTTAGTTGTTGGGCCAATCAATACTGATATCTCCCCCCCCCCACACACACACCACTCACACGACTTCCTGGAGATGTTGAGTTTGTAGAATCCGTTGTCTCGGCCGTAGAGTGAAACGTTGAAATTACTTGTCTTAAATACGAATTTGTGAGAACGTTTAAACATTGAAATAATGTAGTTCTTTAATAGCTTTGATTTAAAACAAACGGTTGTGGCTGGACCTTGTACTTGCAGATGGTTAACCCGAGCACGGAGTAGTTGTAAAGTTATAAATGATCTTTACGAAAACTTCCCTAAATCCCCAACTATTAACACAGGCAACTGTATTTCTCAAATATACTTAACACCTATTTATCAAAAGTACTTTTCCAAAGTCTAAAACTTATTCTATGATTTGAATTCTTTCTTTCTCACAACATCTTAAAACTATCATACCACTTCTATGCTACCTAGTGTACAACTACCTTACCATCTTTACCCTATCTAATGTACAACTACCATACCATCTTTACCCTAGCTAATGAACAACTACCATACCATCTTTACCCTATCTAATGTACAACTACCATACCAACTTTACCCTATCTAATGTACAACTACCATGCAATCTTTACCCTAGCTAATGAACAACTACCATACCATCTTTACCCTAGCTAATGAACAACTACCATACCATCTTTACCCTACCTATGAACAACTACCATACCATCTTTACCCTAGCTAATGAACAACTACCATACCATCTTTACCCTAGCTAATAAACAACTACCATACCATCTTTACCCAAGCTAATGAACAACTACCATACCATCTTTACCCTAGCTAATGAACAACTACCATACCATCTTTACCCTAGCTAATGTACAACTACCATGCAATCTTTACCCTAGCTAATGAACAATTACCATACCATCTTTACCCTACCTATGAACAACTACCATACCATCTTTACCCTAGCTAACGAACAACTACCATACCATCTTTACCCTAGCTAATGAACAACTAATATACCATCTCTACCGTAGCTGATGTACAACTACCATACCAACTTTACCCTAGCTAATGAACAGCTACCATACCATCTTTACCCTAGCTAATGCACAACTACCATACCATCTTTACCCTAGCTAATAAACAACTACTATATCATCTTTACCCTAGCTAATGAGCAACTACCATACCATCTTTACCCTAGCTAATGTACAACTATCATACAATTTCTAACCTAGCTGATGTACAACTACCATCTTTACCCTAGCTAATGAACAACTACCATACCATCTTTACCCTAGCTAATAAACAACTACCATACCATCTTTACCCAAGCTAATGAGCAACTACCATACAATTTCTACCCTTAGCTGATGTACAACTACCATCTTTACCCTAGCTAATGAACAACTACCATACCATCTTCACCCTAGCTAATGAACAACTACCATACCATCTTTACCCTAGTTTATTGTACAAATACCATACCATCTTTACCCTAGCTAATGAACAACTACCATACCATCTTTACCATAGCTAATAAACAACTACCATACCATCTTTACCCTAGCTAATGAGCAACTACCATACCATCTTTACCCTAGCTAATGTACAACTATCATACAATTTCTACCCTAGCTGATGTACAACTACCATCTTTACCCTAGGTAATAAACAACTACCATACCATCTTTACCCTAGCTAGTAAACAACTACCATACCATCTTTACCCTAGCTAATGTACAACTATCATACAATTTCTACCCTAGCTGATGAACAACTACCATACCAACTTTACCCTAGCTAATGAACAACTACCATACCATCTTTACCCTAGCTAATGAACAACTACCATACCATCTTTACCCTAGCTAATAAACAACTGCCATACCATCTTTACCCTAGCTGAGGAACAACTACCATACAATTTCTACCCTAGCTAATGACAACTAACATACAATTTCTACCCTAGCTAATGTAAAACTACCATACCATCTCTACCCTAGCTAATGTACAACTACAATACAATTTCTACCCTAGGTAATGTACAACTACAATACAATTTCTACCCATGCTAATGTACAACTACCATACCATCTCTACCCTAGCTAATGTACAACTACAATACACTTTCTACCCTAGCTAATGTACAACTACCAAACCATCGTTACCTTAGCTGAGGAACAACTAGCATACCATCTTAACCCTAGCTAATGAACAACTACCATACCATCTTTACCCTAGCTAATGAACAACTACCATACCATCTTTACCCTAGCTAATAAACAACTGCCATACCATCTTTATCCTAGCTGAGGAACAACTACCATACAATTTCTACCCTAGCTAATGTACAACTAACATACAATTTCTACCCTAGCTAATGTACAACTACCATACCATCTCTACCCTGACTAATGTACAAATACAATACGATTTCTACCCTAGGTAATGTACAACTACAATACAATTTCTACCTATGCTAATGTACAACTACCATACCATCTCTACCCTAGCTAATGTACAACTACCATTCACTTTCTACCCTAGCTAATGTACAACTACCAAACCATCGTTACCTTAGCTGAGGAACAACTAGCATACCATCTTTACCTTAGCTAATGTACAACTATCATACCATTTTTACCTTAGCTAATGTACAACTACCATACCATCTTTACCTTAGCTGAGGAACAACTACCATAACATCTTTACCCTAAGTAACGTACAACTACCAGACAAATTTTACCCTAGCTAAAGTACAACTACCATACCATCTTTACCCTAGCTAATGAACAACTACCATTACACATTTTACCATAGCTAAAGTAAAATTACCATACCATCTCTACCCTAGCTGATGTCCAACTACCTTACCATCTCTACCATAGCTAATGTACAACTACCATACCATCTTTACCCTAGCTACTGAACAACTACCATACCATCTTTACCCTAGCTAAAGTACAACGACCATACCATCTTTACCCTAGCTAATGTACGACTTACTACCATACCATCTTTACCCTAGGTAATGTAGATCTACCAAACCATCTTTACCCTAGCTAATGTAAAATTGCCATACCATCTTTACCCTAGCTAATATAGAACTAACTACCATACCATCTTTACCCTAGCTAATGTACAACTACCATACCATCTCTACCCTAGCTGATGTACAACTACCATACCATCTCTACCCTAGCTAATGAACAACTACCATACCATCTTTACCCTAACTAATGTACAGCTACCATCCAATCTTTTATCCTAGCTAATGTATAACTAACTACAATACCATCTTTACCCTAGCTAATGTACAACTACCATACCATCTTTACCCTAACTAATGTACAACTACCATACCATCTCAATCCAGACTAATGTACAACTACCATACCATCTCACACACCCATCCATTGCACGGCTAAGTTACCTTCTATTTTTACTTGTTCAAGAACTATAATGTAATCTCACTCAACCTCTGGTTGGACGAATGCTTCAATCAGTTGACACATTTCTTTGATGTCATTGATGACTGAATCAGTGCCATGCGTGTCATGACGGGACGGTCGAATCTTGATGTGAGACAATAGCTGAGTTAGTGGGAAATGTTTCTGTCAGTGGGAAATGTTTCCGTCAGTGGGAAATGTTTCTGTCAGTGGGAAATGTTGCAGTCAGTATGAAATGTTTCTGTCAGTGGGAAATGTTTCTGTCAGTGGGAAATGTTTCTGTCAGTGGGAAATGTTTCTGTCAGTGGGAAATGTTTCATTCAATTGGAAATGTTTCTGTCAGTGGGAAATGTTTCAGTCAGTGCAAAATGTTTCTGTCAGTGGGAAATGTTTCTGTCAGTGGGAAATGTTTCTGTTAGTGGGAAATGTTTCGGTCAGTGGGAAATGTTTAGTCAGTGGGAAATTTTTAGTCTGTGGAAAATGTTTCTATAAGTGGGAAATGTTTCTGTCAGTGGGAAATGTATCAATTAGTGGGAAATATATCAGTCAGTGGGAAATGTATCAATCATTGGGAAATGTTTCATTTAGCGGGAAATGTTTTAGTCAGTGGGAAATGTTTCAGTCAGTGGGAAATGTTTCAGTCAGTGGGAAATGTTTTAGTCAATGGGAAATGTTTCAGGGCTGGTACTGCTTTAAAAATGTTGTTTGATTTTGCCGGGAAAATTTTAATCGATTGATTTATTTCGATTAATTATTTTTTTCTAACACAAATATATTTACAGTTGAGTAGCGATTCATTATTTCGCGAACACGGTTAAATGCGGTAATTGAATACTCCCAAATTTTGTGACGTAATACAGCAAATTCTTTCTGCTATGCAAGAAATAAGCAAGAAAAACATTTTTGTTTACGTATGCTCGTCTGAATAAATTTTAAAAAATGGGAGGAAAAAGTATTTAACAAAAAAGATAAATCATTTATTAATTTGACAAAAATATGAGTAAATATTTTCTTAAATTTTGATCGAATACTAATGAATCAAACTAATTTTATTCGATTAAAATTTTTAAGGATTAATCAATGCGTCAATCGTTAATTTGTCAGTGTGAAATATTACTGTCAATTGTTAATGTTAGACCACACAGTAGTGCTACACCAATTGTGCTACTGTCAAATAGAATATATGACGCATGTGATGTGATACTCTAAGTGTTTTTATTATGCTCATCAGTGGAAACCTACTTTTTTAAAAGAAGCTATTGTACGATAAATATTTATTATTTTATGCAACAGACACATCATATGTTTATAGGCTACAATTAAAGATTTCTTGAAATCATTTTACTTTTAAAAAAAATTGTTTCCTATACGGTCAAGATCAATGGCGGATTAAGGGGGGGGCTGAGCGGGCTAAAGCCAGGGGCCCCCGATGGTTTAGAGGCCCCCAAACTTTTTATATTTATAATAAAAGTGTACAAATGTTTGCACAAACCCTTGAAAATATTTAAAAAAAAAAAAATAAATAATATAAAAGCCCAGGTCACTCACTCACTGGATGTGGAACGCCGCGGAACGATGTACAACAGTCTACAGCAGTTAGTTGAAAATTCGTGTAGTGATTAGCGCTGTAAAAATATTTAAAATGACGTCATTGTTTGGTGTGCATCGGTGCGCAAAATACAACCCCTATTATTAAATACTTTGCGTACATTTCATAAAGTTTAATATTTCGTATTTATCAAAAAAGAACAAGTTAGTTGGGCTTTTGAAAAAGGTTGGCGCCGTAGGCGCCCTAAAAAAAGTGGGCGTCGCAGGCGCCACGGCGCCCCGGCACAATCTAGTTAATAAATATTAACTATACAACTGATCGCGAATCAGACCGGATTCTACTGATAGTGTTAATAATCGATAAAACGTGATTTAATTGTCTCACTTAGAGAACATAGTATGAAGTATAGTTTATTTTTTAAAAATTTCTAATTTTAGTCATGCTCCACTGGCCGTGTGGAGAGAGTACAGGCGTATAATGCAACCGGTGTGGGGTTCGATTCCCAGCAGTGGAAGATAAAACTTTTCTTTTCACACTCAATTGTGATATACCACAAACACTTCAGTTATTTCTTCGTGTTCGTTTATTTTTTTTATTTTTATTTTCATCATAAATATTTAGTTACAGTCCTATATTAGCTGTTAACAATCATTTTATTTTAAGGGAAGCTGGCTTGATAGGGCCCCCGTTTCATTGCAGCCCGGGGCCCCGTGCAGTCTGAATCCGCCCCTGGTCAAGACTATTGACCCACATTTTTCTCGAAACCATGACTCTAACACAAACAGTTTTCATAGTTAGAGAAGCCGCGGTTCTAGCAAATTGATAAAAACTGTTAAGCCGCTATATGTCAGTGGTGCTGTGGCATCGTCCCGATCGATGGCCATTTTAGAAAGTCAAAGGTTTTTGTTGCTGAGAGTATTCACAGATTCATACTCTCAAAGCGCTTTGTTTGGTGATCAAATAACCGAGATGACAATCTAGTCTTGTGTTGCTATTACTTACCTTGTGGTCCAGTGTGTGTGTGTGTGCGTGTGTGTGTGTGTGTGTTGTGTGTGTGTGTGTGTGTGTGTGTGTGTGTTTTGTTGTTGTCATCATTATTTTCCTTTAAATTATCAGTATTCTACATTAGTGATTTGTTTTTTATTTCTTGCGTTTCGTTTTTTAAAGAGACTACAGAAAAAGACGCAGCTGTATATTGGTATATTTCTAAAAATGTTTTTTTTAAAAACGCAAGCGAATATCTATCTATCTATCTATCTATCTATCTATCTATCTATCTATCCATCCATCCATCCATCCATCCATCCATCCATCCATCCATCCATCCATCCATCCATCCATCCATCCATCTATCTATCTATCTATCTATCTATCTATCTATCTATCTATCTATCTATCTATCTATCTATCTATCTATCAATCTATCGATCTATCTATCTATCTATCTATTTACGAGATATTTATCTGATTTGACGAGTTCACAAAGCCCCCAATAACATCGCCAAAGTCCGGCTATTCATTTGGTCTCTTTTTAACTTGGCATATAGATCTATATTTTTTCATTTAGACCTTGGGGAACTGTCTAGCACGACTGATTTCACATCTCTCTCTCTCTCTCTCTCACATACACACTCACATCCACACACGCACACACACAAAACTGAGAATGCGTCCCCCTTGTTTTAATGATCTTCTCTTCGGTATGAACGTCGTATATTTGAAGCTTTAGGGTTTCATTTCCCGTTTTCCCATTGTTATCATCATTATGACTCTCCGGTGCTTGTTCTTGCAGGCTGGTGACCAAACAAACAGACGAGAAGAGCCTGGTCAAGTATGACGAGCTGGACGACGCTTACACAGAGGCGGATGAGGTTCCCACCAAGTCTGAAAAGTCCTTCATCCCCAGCAAATCCTATATCCCAAAGTGCTGCCCGTGTCTCAGGTATGTGGGGGGGGGGTAATATGAAAAGTCCTTCATCCCCAGCAAATCCTATATCCCAAAGAGCTGCCGGTGTCTCATGTATGTGGGGTGGGGAGATGAGATGAGAAGTTCTTCATTCCATGCAAATCATATATTCCAACCCCCCCCCCCCAAAAAAAAAAAAAAAAAACAGCAACAACTGATAGTTAGTCTGTTAAATTTCAGCACCATATGATCAGTGGAAAAGGGTTATAACATTATGTTTAATATAGTGCGCACCGTTCGACGGACTTGCATACACATTTAAAGCGTGGGAATATATTTTTTAAAAAGTATCGTTAATATAATACGCACAGCACCGCGCGGCAGGAAAGTATTAAAAATGTTGTTCAATATAAGACTTACCAAGACACTCTTGCACAAAAAATAAGATACTACATAGAGATAATCTAAAAATCCCAATTACACTACATTCAAACGATCTGAAATTTTGATAGATCATTTTTATCTTTGGAACGAGTCTGCCTGCTAAATTTCAGTTCGCTAGCATACGGGGAAGTGGACTAAAAATCATCGATCCAAAGTTTTTTCTGCAAGCAAACAATCAAACAGAGGTCACGTGTCAATATAAAGGGTTTAATAAAATGACTGAAATAAGACATAGGTTGTTCTCAGAGTTGGGAATTGAAAATTTCCGTCATTTACGAAAAAGCTCTAGGAAAATTTATTTATTTTCCATACCACAGTATTTTCACGACTGGTTGCCAAATTGAAATAGGCGAATAATCTCTAACCTCCAGTTTTGTGAATTTAAATACGTCTCTATCTTTTTGGCACGGACAAAGGAAATCATATTTCAACATGTCATAAAGATTTTTAAAAGAGTACACACACAAAAAAAAAAAAAGAGTTAATGTCATGTTAAATTAAATTTCAAGTTGTGGAAAAAAAATTGTTTGAAAATTGATTTAAAAAAAAAAAAAAACCTTAGATTTAAAAGAGAGAACGTCAAAGAATATTTCAACATAGCTAAAGAGGTCTATTCGGAGAAGAGCATTTATGTAAGTTTGGCTGTACCAGATTCATAATTTTGAAATCTGGCCAGAGCCGGATTTGGCCGGGCTTTTTAAAAAATGAAATCCAGCCAAAGCCATATTGTTAAAAATGGCCGGATTCCTGATTAGTCGGAGCCGAGATTCGTTACACCTATATATATATATATATGAGTCACTTAAACGTGATGTATCAAATAAACACGGGTCCTGGAAGTATTTTGTATCATGATAATAACATGCAACACAGTCAAGATACCTTGTACAAAACGCTGCGTAAGGTTGCCAGGTAAACTTTCACCAGAAGATATCTGCTGGTGATTTCCTTTTCCGCTGGTCAGCTTGAGTGATAGCTAAGAACAAAATTTTCTTGTATAAAATCACGCTACATTTTAAAAATTATTGTTTGAGAGGTCAAAGGTTTTTAAATTTTCTATTTGTATCAGTTCATTTGAGGTAATTTCCAAATTTACATTGAAAGAAAGTTAGCAGACATTTTCAGGCTTGTAAAAACTGGACACTTTTTAATTATCCCACAGAAAAAATTCAAATTTAAACATGTAGATATATTTTTCATAAATATTTTTTTTCTAAAAATTCCTTAAATTACTATCTCGTTACGTTAAAAAGAATGTGGAGTGATTATATTTATTTTGAAGTAAATCGACTGTAACTACTTCACCCGAAAATACCTTGATGAAAATAATCAATTTGAGCCAACTCCGAGACATCTTTAGGGTGACACTGAGACAAGTCTGTTTCTATTTCCACAGATGTAACGTGGCGAAGAGATACCAAATAGCCCTACTCAGCTCAGTCGGATTTCTTCTATCGTTTGGTATCCGGTGTAACATGGGAGTTGCCGTTCTTGATATGACCAAAAATAGCACACGGGACCTGGACGGGGACGGAGTGATCAGCCTCAATGATTCCATCCAGGTATGTGGTCAGTAGGACATTTGATGGGAGGGGAGGGTAAGAGTCCCCAACATGGGACCTGGACGGGGACGGAGTGATCAGCCTCAATGATTCTATCCTGGTATGTGGTCAGTAGGACATTTGATGGAGTAGGGTTATTTTTAAGGTCATAATGTAGCAATGTTGCAGAGCTCGGATGGCTTAAGCTTACATCAACTGGTCAAAGTAGTTTATTAACCGACGTCAGGGTCATCATGGGTAACTTTAAAAATAAAACTTCGTCCAGGCCCTGGGGTCAAGGACTTTTATTGGTCACTAGACTTGGACTGAAACTTGGTCCAGGCCCTCGGGTCAAGGACTTTTATTGGTCACTAGACTTGGACTGAAACTTGGTCCAGGCCCTCGGGTCAAGGATTTTTACTGGTCACTAGACTTGGACTGAAACTTGGTCCAGGCCCTCGGGTCAAGGACTTTTACTGGTCACTAGACTTTGGACTGAAACTTGGTCCAGGCCCTCGGGTCAAGGACTTTTACTGGTCACTAGACTTGGACTGAAACTTGGTCCAGGCCCTCGGGTCCAGAACATGGTGGAACATTGCCTTTGAATGTATTACCTGGTCAAGGTCATGATAGGGCACTAGTCTTTGGGCTGAAACATGACCCAGGCCCGGGTCACGGTCATGACTGACCCCTGGTCAAGGCCTCTGCATAGGTCTATGCTCAACCCGTTTGAACAATGGCAAAGTAAATGGAAAAGACGTAAATAGGGTAAGGGTTAGCCTGACAGGACGTAACAAATCACAGCGTACGTTACGGCAAAATGCCTTCCACAACGAACAAACAATACACCAATAAAACGAATGTTAAAAATAATAAATAAAAACTTAGATGCCGTGAAATCCAAAGTTTGCTGTTTTGTTACGTCCTGTCAGGCTCACTAAACCCTGTTTACGTCCTTTCAATTTACTTATTTATAAGCCTGATTGCAGTCTCACCCCCATTTTGTTGATCAATGACACTTGCCTTTGATTTCGAAATTTCCACTTTATTTGAATATAAAAACATTAGGCCAGCTTGCTTGCTACCGGTAATGATCAATATAGAACCAGACATTCAAATAATGAATATTAACTACATCCACATTAGCAACATCATTGTAAATAGATATGTACGCTGTCTCGGAACAATTACACCAAAAAACGGAAGATAGCACACCCTGTTTATACCAGATGGGGACAAACTAACTAAGTTTTCCTTTAGATCTAGATCTATGTGCTTTTCACACTATTTTTTCAAAAAATATGTTTTTTTTTAAAATGTAGGGCAAGGGTAGGTAAACTTTTTTGTGTGCGAGAGCCATAACACCACATATTTTAAAAAAAGTAATTCCGGAAAAGCCATACTAAAACTAAAAATTAAAGTAACTTTATGCAATTTGTTTAATTTCAACTCTAAAAGCATAATAATTATGTTCCTGAATTCTTTTTAATAACATTGTTATGCTGTTAGTATGTAAGCCTAGATCAAAGGAGTCTGAATAATTTTATATAGCCATCAATAGAGACATATCTGGATCGCAAGCCATGCCTTCGCGACCTTTTTGTAAGGGGGGGGGGATTGGGGGAGGATTTATTGGAACTTTTGGAACTGTTGTTGTTTTTTTCAAAGAGTTTTAGTTAAATAAGTACTGAGTGTTTCCGGTAAATAAGTACTGAGTGTTTCAATTAAATAAGTACTGAGTGTTTCAATTAAATAAGTACTGAGTGTTTCCGGTAAATAAGTACTGAGTGTTTCAAATAATTAAGTACTGAGTGCTTCAGTTAATTAAGTACTGAATGTTGTCCGCTAGATAACAATGAACAAAATAATTGAAATTAAATAATTTTTTCTTTATTTTGAAACACCAGGGCTTGCATTCTTCACAGCCCCCACCCCTCTCATCAGGTTTAATATGTTGATATCGATTGCGGCTTCTGTCAGTTGTGTGAACGTCATAAAGGGGCGTGGTGTCAAAAGGTGGACAACTGTGTTGTGATTGTGTTTATTGAGTTCGAACAGCTATCAATGTCTCAACTTTGATGCCATAGCATTTAATAGGGACCAACCGGAAATCGTTCCGGACATTTGCCCCGGGCCGGATATCGTTTTTTTTTCGGAACTATTTGCCTCGACAAATAGTACTCGGTTCGTACCCGGATCCGTCAAATAGTACGTCTAACTGTTCGGATTCGGTACCCGGTAGGAAAATGTCTATCCGGTTGGTCCCTAGTATTTATCGCAACTGCTGCTACACACAATATACCATTCCTTCATCACACACTAATTTAAACACAGGAGCCCATGACTCCTGTATGTAGCACAGGACTCTGGCACATCAGATGTAGACAGCTATATCTAAATTTTCTAACCCTGATCGAGAAAAAAGCACCAGCTTTGACCTTACTTAAAGAAAAGGTCCAAGCAAATACAGCATTCTACTTACAACTACGCATGTTCTTCTTTGTTAATTACTATACGAGTGGGATTGGGGGGGATGAGGTTGGAGTGGTTTTACATAACGATGTCCACAGAGAATGGCCTAAATTCAATTAGTGGGAACTGAGGATGGGGGAGGTGGGTGGAGAATACCCTACCCAGGGGCGGGGATAGGTACGGTCACTGGAAGAGTGTAGCTGAGCTTGTCTTGTCCCGAGAGTCAATGAGATGCGCCTCTGTTGTGAGCAATCGATGCGATTAGCGAAATGAGCTTTGACTACATGAACACGCACGTCCTGGCTGGCTGGTTGCTGATAGGATTGGCTCGCGGCGTCATGGCAAGATGGGGGAGTACTGTCATGGGAGGATGGGGAAGTACTGTCATGGGAGGATGGGGGAGTGCTGTCATGGGAGGATGGGGGAGTGCTGTCATGGGAGGATAACGGAGTACTGTCATGGGAGGATGGGGGTACGGTCATGGGAGGATGAGGGAGTACGGTCATCGGAGGATGGGGAGTACGGTCATGGGAGGAAGGGGAGTACGGTAATGGGAGGATGGGGGAGTACTGTCATGGGAGGATGGGGGGTACTGTCATGGGAGGATGGGGGAGTGCTGTCATGGGAGGATAACGGAGTACTGTCATGGGAGGATGGGGGAGTACTGTCATGGGAGGATAACGGAGTACTGTCATGGGAGGATGGGGGAGTACTGTCATGGGAGGATGGGGGAGTACTGTCATGGGAGGATGGGGGAGTACTGTCATGGGAGGATGGGGAGTACTGTCATGGGAGGATGGAGGAGTGCTGTCATGGGATGATGGGGGAGTAATGTCGTGGGAGGATGGGGGAGTACTGTCATGGGAGGATAGGATATTACGTTAGGGTATAATGTTAGGGTATAATGTTAGGGTATAATGTTAGGGTTTAATGTTAGGGTATAATGTTAGGTTATAACGTTAGGGTATAATATTAGGGTATAAAGTTAGGGTATAATGTTAGGTTATAACGTTAGGTTATAACGTTAGGGTATAATGTTAGGGTGTAATGTTAGGTTATAACGTTAGGTTATAACGTTAGGGTATAATGTTAGGGTATAATCTTAGGCTATAACGTTAGCGTATAATGTTAGGGTATGTCCATGAAAGAACATTCTCCATAATAACTAACCTGACAGTGTATGTGTTGGTAAACTTTCCTTTCTACGCTAGACGAGCATTTTGACTGAACACATTGTTTTTTGGTTTTACCATAGCTTCTAGTAGTGAAAATATTATGCCAGAAAGCTATGCAAGTTAAACGGAGACACTGCTGTTAAAAATCTGGCATGACTAATATTTTTATAAATGGCAAAGACGAGTTCTAAAAACAATACTGGGTGGATAATTTTAAAAAAAGGAATTTTAAAAAAAAGATGACTCATAAAAATAAGAGTAAAATATTCCTTAAATGTCAGCCAGGATTGTCTGGGTTTTCACCAACAAGACGTACGACTCACCCTGTCATAGAGCAAGGTCTATTGCAGCTACTTACAACATAGGAGAGTGTGGTTTTTAGAATACAAGAATGAATTAACATTTCAACAGAGAAAGTAAAGGCTGTGTGAAGAGAAAATATGGAGAAAAAAAATGGCAGAACAAAATACTGAAAGGTGAAAGTGACAGAAATAGATGAAGACGAGAGAGAGAGGGACAAAAAGAGAGATAGAGAGAAAGAAAGAGACATAGAGAGAGACATAGAGAGACATAGAGAGACAGAGAGAGTGAGACAGAGAGAGACATAGAAAAAGAGAGACAGAGAGAAAGAGAGAGAGAGGGAGAGCAAGAGACAGAAAAATAGAGTTTTATAAAAAAAATGGTAGAGTAACCAAAAAACAACAACAAAAAAACTGAAGGCAAGGAAACAGATGAAATACAGTTAGACGAAAAGACATGCATACAGACGGACAGGTAAACAGACAGAGATACAGAGAGACAGACAAACAGATAGATAGATAGATAGATAGATAGATAGATAGACAGACAGACAGACAGACAGACAGACAGACAGACAGACAGACAAACAGACAGACAGACAGACAGACAGACAGATAGATAGATAGATAGATAGACAGACAGACAGACAGACAGACAGACAGACAGACAGACAGACAGACAGATAGATATATAGACAGACAGACAGACAGATAGATAGATAGATAGATAGATAGATAGATAGATAGATAGATAGATAGATAGATAGATAGGTGGGTAGGTGGGTAGGTAGATAGGTGGGTAGGTATGTAAGTAGGTGGATAGGTAAGTAGATAGGTAGGTATTGTGGGTAGGTAGGTTGGTAGGTAGGTGGGTAGGTAGGTAGGTGGGTGGGTAGGTAGGTATGATTGTTTGATTCTATTGATCTTTCAATTAAACATCATATGTATATGTACATACATTATTGTTGAATATTACGTTAGCAGTACAGAGCAATATTAATTTAGCTATCATGTAGCATTAAAAAGAAATATTCCTATAGCAGAATAAGCTTTACTTTATAACATTCTTATCAACGCTCTATTCCTAAGCAGTTGGAGGGGAAAAACGAATTTAAATACATCAGCAAAGCAAACACAGATTTTTACCTCCGTAAAAAGTGCTTTTGGTATGGCAAAGTGTAAGATTACATGAAAACAGAACAATTATAATAATAATGAAAACACCTTTGAAAACTTTAGGAAGACAATAAATAACGCGATGGAATTGTCAACTGGCTTATTCTGTAACCATTAGGCGTGTCTTATTTGATTTGTTTATAATGACAAAACTTGATATCTATGACTTTAGTTGAACCAATGCCATGTCTATATCTTTAGTTGAAACAATATCGTATTTATTACGTTTGTTGAAACAATATCATTTCTATGACTTTAGTTGAAACAATATCATGTCTATGACTTCAGTTGAAACAACATCATGTTCATGACTTCAGTCGAAACAATATCATGCTCATGACTTCAGTCGAAACAATATCATTTCTATGACTTTAGTTGAAACAATATCATGTTCATGACTTCAGTCGAAACAATATCATGCTCATGACTTCAGTCGAAACAATATCATTTCTATGACTTTAGTTGAAACAATATCATGTCTATGACTTTAGTTGAGACAATATCATGCTCATGACTTCAGTTGAAACAATTTCATGTGTATCACTTTAGTTGAAACAATATCATTTCTATGACTTTAGTTGAAACAATGTCATGTCTATGACTTTAGTTGAAGCAATTTGCTTCGATTAGGTTATCGGCGATTCAATGGAGTCTATGGCTATAGCCTTAACAACTAGGACTTTATGACTTAGCAGAAGCAATTTGGTGTCTATGACTTTAACTTAGACAATTTAGTGTCTATGACCTTACTATATATATATATATATATATATATATGTATATAAATAAAATCTTCTCAGCAAGGTAAACTGAAAAGGGAGGCTATCGATCAGGCGTGTCATCAGAAACAGACTGACTGTTCTAAAGGGAGCTTATTCCGCCTGACACGTAGCTCTTGAAGCTAAGGTAAACAGAATGCGGCTAGTTATTTCGACATCATTTGATCGGCTCTGAGGAACCTGCCTGAGAACT
>MUZC01000203.1:33531-64552 GCA_002072015.1 Radix auricularia | reverse complement strand
AAAAAAAGGAAAAAACAATCCCGTGGTCGCACTACAAATTTTATCGCCAATTTTAATGGTTCAGTGTCTGGTTTTTATTGCTGTACCCTCAACTTGAACTGTGTCAACATTGTGGCGAAACTGTCTTAACTGCTCTGTGTCGTGACAGACTTGCGGGCAGTTTAATTGCTCAATTGTCTAAGCCTCAGTTCAAAAATAGAACTCAATCGCTCCAGATTTTTCATAATGTATAACGACAATAGCGCTATCATTCAAATGTTTGCTTTGTTCTAGAACTTGACAAAACGCTGCTAATGGTCGAATCACGAGGCTACACAGATTAGCTAACTTCAGCACGGCGGTTCTAAAATTTCTACGATGAGTAAACTTTTAGAAGGTACCCGCAGCTCATTTTTTTTTTATTTCGCACAGGCAATGCGTTTTTACTTATTCTTCCGATAGTATAAATAAAAAATAATTTGATGTTTTATAAAGCGCTGTACCCCTGCGACTAGGTGGGCTCACAGCGCTTCACATAACAATAAAATCACTTATCAGTGCATTCAAAGAAAAACATAAATATTATAACCACGATATATATGTACTAGTGTATTACCCGTCAGAAATGACGCGTTTTCAAAATGAATGTGTTTCAATTTCAGCTGAAATCTATTAATTTTGAAAAAAAATACACATAATATTAAAAATAATGTTTTACAGAACTTTAGGTTTATTTTACTTATTTTTATTTTATTGATTTATTTCCACAATGAACAGTTTTATGCGGCGTTCGAAAAGAGTTATTTTTGGTGCGGCTGCTTTCTAAAATTATTGACATAACAAACGAATTGACGGGACATAGCATAGTCATTTATGTATTTTGATTAGGGCAGGTACAGATTAAAAAATTTATTCGATTAATCTATAAAAATTAATCGAATAATCTGTTAATTAACTATTAATCTTAACACATATCTAATAGATACAACACAAGTGAAAACTTCAAAGGAAAAACAAACACATAATTGACATGTTTTGTTTTAAGGAGTTATTTCCCCTGTCATTTGTCGCCATGTTTGTTGACGTCTGGACGTCTTAATAAATTATTATGATACGCCGGAAAAGCTTGTAGCAAAAATAATACATGGCTATTAACTATTTATTATGAAATAGAAAAAAATAAATAAAAATCATTAAATTTTAATCGAATTTTCATTAATAAAAATATTATTCGAAAAAATAATTGCTATTTTCCGCAGCCTCCCATATATATATATATACGGAATTTTATATACCTTCAGTTGTGTTAGTGTATATAATTTAATCAGTGTTAGTTTATACTTCTTGAGCAGTTCTAGTTAATGTACCTTCATCATTAATAACTGTATAATATTTAATGATGTTAGTCGATGTACCACTAGCCAAGAAGCCAAAGTGATGTGTTGTCAGCTTATGTCAGTACCTTTGTATTTAATGAATTATTATCTTTTTTTAAAAAAAAAAAAAATTAACCGATCTGAATGAGTGTTAATCTATGTTTTTAACCAGCGATCCCGAGTAATATTTTATTGGCTCCTTTTATAAACACGAAATGTCTACAAACTGCACTTTCACTGCCTATACTTCTCCTCCGACTCATGCCCTTTGTATCTTCTTGTACTTCTCTCAGCAATTTCCCCTTTTCGTCGTCTACGCGTTTCTGCGATCGCACACGTATGCCTTCTTTCTCCAAGAAAAGCCTCCAAAACATTATGTGAACAGTTCTTTCATTTTCCTCCAAAATAACGAAATTCGTCATATGACTTATTCGTGACATTCAAGTAGTAAGTAAATGCTAAAAAAGTCTGCGGCGTATGCTACGCCGTGGGTCGTATCTTGTTATAATGTTTTTTTTTTGTTTGTTTTTTTAAAATTAAATTTGTTAGAGATCCCATGATGACCTTGCATCGGGTAACAGTGTTCCAAAACAGATTCCCTATTTCCCGTACTATTTTCGATGCTGTTTTCCCTATTCTCAGAAAACGTTCCACCATCTAGCCCGAGGCGCATTCGAAGCATAAAATCGTATTGAAATTATCGGAATCGGATGATAAAAAGGTAACCCCACCCGCTCCCCCCGCCCAACCCAACTGTGTCAACACCCATGTTAGACATTCAGCTTTGGAGCTAATGGGTATTTGCTTAAAGTTTCAAGGAAACAAAGCGAGCTGTGATCACAATGGGTCTCAACAAGCCAGCAAATACGGGGACGGCTTTTATCCGCCCCGCCGTGGTCATTACGACATATTCTCAGCCAGAATGGAGTAGCCGAACAAACATAACGTAACGCACTCCTGCCTCGTTCTGGACTTACACGTAACATAACGCACTTCTGCCTCGTTCTGGACTTACACGTAACACAACGCACTCCTGCCTCGTTCTGGACTCACATTGCGAAATGACTGAATCTGTCACAAGGAAGACACACAAAAAAAAATCATGTTAAGCCTGGTCCCTTTTGGAACTCAGGACGTGTTAGCGCATTTTCGTATTATGTATCAGTACTTATGTTAGATATCAGCATTATGTAGTTATCAGTAATTGTGTTTAGATTTTAGACATATTTTTATGAATTTTCTTGTGTAATGAATATACCTGACATTTATTTTATTTAAAAGTCATTTCTTTACATTTAAAAAAAAATTATTTTCTCTTTAATCTAACTACAAGTCACCACAAATGATGACGTAAAACTCTCTAAACTTTTACACATATTCTAATGACGTCAACAAAAAACAAAACAAAAAACAAACTAATTCTTTTGCACGCCTTCGCACCACTCTTGAATGCTTGAAAAATGATGTATTCGACTTCCGGCAATGGCGGCCGTTCCCTGCGCCAGTGTTACCTCTCGATTCGCAAAGTTTTTTGGTAGTTTTAACGGGGTTTTTTAACGGATCGAGTAACTGAGTGTTGATGCACAAATGGCAGGTCAGGACATACAAAAAAACATATATACATCATGGGTCTAGGACTTATGGATGCTGTGATCAAAGGTGATGACAGACGGACAAAACGGGTGCAATAGCGCATTCGACTTCTCGAAAATGCGCTAAAAACAACCTTCGATTTAGTCCTCACATAGACTACACTAAAGAGTGTTTTATAAAATAAAAATCGGGGATTCCCTCTTTAGTTGAATTGATTTCTTTTTGTATTCTAGAGGAAGTGAGTTTTAACGAAATTTAAAAATACATAAAAAGGATTTTCAAATATCATTGTCACTAAATATATTATTATAGTCTAGTCCCGAATAAACGCTCTAAATCTCCTGTATGCAGGGGCGGATTAAGACTGCACGGGGCCCCGGGCTGCAATGAAACGGGGGCCCTATCCAGCCAGCATCCTTAAAATAAAATGATTGTTAACAGCTAATATAGGACTGTAACTAAATATTAATAATGAAAAAGAAAGAAAAAAAGAACACGAAGAAATAACTGTGTGAAGTGTTTGTGGTATATTACAATTGAGTGTGAAAAGAAAATGTTTATCTTCCACTGCTGGGAATCGAACCCCACACCGCTTGCATCACGCGCCTGTACTCTCTCCACACGACCAGCGGAGCTTGACTAAAATGAGAAATTTTAAAAATATAAACTATACTTCATACTATGTTCTCTAAGTGAGCCAATTAAATCACTTTTTATCGATTATTAACTCTATCAGTAGTATCCGGTCTGATTCGCGATCAGTTGTATAGTTAATATTTATAAATTTTTAAATTTTTTATATTTGCAAGGGTTCGTGCAAACATTTGTACACTTTTATTATAAATATAAAAAGTTCGGGGGCCTCTAAACCGTCGGGGGCCCCTGGCTTTAGCCCGCTCAGCCCCCCCCCCCTTAATCCGCCATAGCCTTTTTTATTTTTCTTTTGCCCCTGCTTTATTTTCCCTTTTGGAGTAATTAATACCAGATTATTTTCTCTTATCAGCGTTATTTTTTTTTTAATTCTAAAAAACCTTTGTCGGTATATGAAATAATTTTTTAAAACTGAAATTGATATCTTTGTAATTTTTTTTAATATATTGAATTGAATAACACTGATGTTCGTCACCAAAAAAAGTGTACTTTTTTAAATTACATATCACAAATTATGTGTTTTAAATGTATTTTAAACTTGAAATATACTCACACTTCATACGAGAGTAAACTGCCCCTTTTTCTAGTATTAGTTGCTGTATATTACATTTTTTACTTGTCAATGATTAAATAATCCGTATTAACCTAGAAAGTGGTATTACTGTATATTATTTTAACTTAATTAAGGTGTGCTACATTGTGTTAAATAATGTTTAAGGCATGAGTCTGCACCATTAAAACCTTCTATTCATATAGGAATTTTAAAACTTTTGTGATAAGTGATTGAGGAATTAGGCTGTCATTAGTATAGAAAACAGAAACACCACACTAAATGAATCAAGAACATTAACAAAAATTCATAATAAAAAGCTACTTATACAATATAAACTTCGGCAATAGACTCTCGCTACTCTCGGCTATATTTCTAACCTATAAAATGAAGAGACTACCATTACAAAAGGCCACTGCTTTGTACTGCAAAGCAAAACCAAATGTGTTATAATAATATGACACAGCTCAATTTGAAAAGCGTAAACGAAACTATGAGCACCGTAATCAAGGAATAACAGATTTTAGAAGGCGCACCGCTGAAAAATAAGTATTGGAAAAAATACTGCACTTAAAATAACTGGTTTGAACGCCCGCCTAAAGTTGTTCAATATGGAAATGATATTTAATTTTAATGCAATTTCATTGGGAAAAATTGCGTGTGTATATTTGAAATGTCAGGCCTGTCTGTTCGAGCAATGAACAGGATCTCCTCCTGGATCATAAGTTAAGGAAATCCCAAAGATGTGCACGGGCCAAAAAAAAAACCGAAAAGGTTTACTGGATTTTCTGGAAAATTTTTAAAAAACGAAAAAATATCAGTCTTTTCTCCATTTCTCAACAACCAAAAACCGCTTTCGGGTTGAAACAAACGCCAAACGATAGCTAATAATATTAAGATCAATGTTGGAGAAGGATTTTTCAAAAATCTATTTTGTTCGACTCCCGTAATTTTAGCAGGAATTTGTAGATATCAATTGTTTTGTTTACTTTCAAAATTATTGATTTGAAATGACTTTTAATGAAGCAATTTTCCCCATGTCAAATCCAGAATGATTTCCCTTGCATTAAAAAGGATGTGAAAATTCTTTTTTGAAATTGCGTTTATATACTCATTCGAATTTTTATAACTTGTTTTCTCTTTGACTCCACATTTTCTAATATTTAAATCTACGGTATTCAGGCAAAAGGGACAATTACAAAAGCTATACTCAAAAAGCTTCTCAAAAGCATTTGACAAAGTTCACCACCTTAGTTTACATAAAAAGCTTAAATACTTTGGAATCTCAGGTCCCTTACATCACTGGATCCAAGACTTCCTATTCAGTAGGGAGCAAACTGTGATAATTAATTGATCTAAATCTACACCAATAAAGGTTAACTCAGGAGTTCCACAAGGAACTGGGCTAGGTCCCTTACTATTTTTAATTTATATAAATGATTTACCCAACAATATCTCAACAGGAACAAAAGTTAGGTTATTTGCTGATGATTGTATAATCTATAGGACAATCAAGTCAGAACAAGATAGCAAAATTTTACAAAAAGACTTAGATGAATTAATAAAATGGGAAACTAACTGGAGTATGTCCTTCTACCCAGAAAAATGTCAGCTGCTAAGAGTAACAAAGAAAAAGAAACAAATAAATTCAAAATATTTCATTCATGGAAAAGAACTAACCCAAACTAAAGATGCAAAATACTTAGGAGTCATAATAAATGAGAAACTATCTTGTAATCCCCATGTCAATGAAGTTATTAAAAAATCAAACAAAATCTTAGGCTTTATAAAAAGAAACTTTTACAAATTTAACAAAGATATAAAACTAAAATGCTACCTCACCCTGGTGAGACCTATACTAGAATATGCATCTTCTGTATGGGACCCATCCACCAAAGAAAATATTGATAAGTTAGAGCAAATCCAAAAAAGAGATGCCAGATTCATTAATGGGGAATATTCAAAACTGACAAGAGTAACACCATTAGTTAAATCATTAAACCTTGAAACACTAGAGGATAGAAGAACCAAGAGTAAATTAGTAATTATACATAAGGCAATTAATTCTAATTTAGAAATACAACACAAAGATAACTTAATACAACCCTCAGATAGACATAAAGATAAAACACACCTTTCTTATTCCATATGCAAGAACAAACACATACAAGTTTTCTTTCTTTCCGTCCGGTATTCGGGCGTGGCATGGGTTGCCTGAAGAAACCAGGAAAGCCAACACTTTATCATCATTTAAAACTCTAGTAAAAATACAGGACTAAACAAAAACCATAGAAATACGTAGGACGCAATAATCTTCTGTACAGAAGGAGCGTCTGTAACATATAAGATAAGATAAGATACTAAAATCATCTCCGGGTTAAAAGAAACCGTCCTGACAAATTTGGTCCCTGTCCATTATTTATTTTATAATCTCTCGTTACTTTGCTTCGTCCAACAGGTAATTCTTAAAATAGAGGAATTAAAATATTTATTTTTTGTTTGAGTAAAAAAATAATTGTTTTTTTTAAAAAAGCGGAGAAATTTAACCACACAAAAAAAAAAAAAATAAATAAAGGAAAAAAAAGTAAAAGAATAAATTTGTAAAAAGAAAAAGAAAAAAAAAGTTACACATTGAAATCCTCCATTTTATTGTCTTACATCTTTAAGCCGCCAACGCGTTCGTATCAATAGAAATGAAAGCACATTAAACAAGCGTTAATCTTCTGTTGACATGTTGACAGATCATCACCTGCCCTTAATGCGTGGATATAATTTTAGCCATTGGGATTTTGGAGAAGGGCGGTGGATAAATTCATCAAACGCCCACAGTGAGTCTAACGCTGGAGAGCGCACATCAAAAGTCTAATGCCTCAAAGAGATTCAACATTTAGAAACAAAACATTGTATTTAATAGCTAATCTACCCGAGGTAGACGTATATGAAAATTATTTATTTCTGCATTGTAACAATTATTTCATGGCAAGCACAAATATTTCAAGTTATCCGTAACGCCGAATCTATGGATATCTGCCATATCTTTGTTCATTGAGACGTTGGCGATCTCCTACAGCGATAATTTACAATGCACTGAAAATCCTACATGTGGAAGAAAATCAGCAGTCCCGAGCCTGCGCTCTTCATGGGGCTTCCCGGAAAACCCCCTCAGCCCTCTGGCCCCCTAAGGGACATAAAGACTGAGAAGCCCCCCCCCCCGGAGCGGTCGCTGCTACAAGCGGCCGCCTGGGCGTCCAGGGCACTGGGCCGAAAACGCCTCCCACTAAAGTGTGCCTCCCGAGGGAGGTGTGGAATTTACCTACTGTGACTCGCTATCAACATAGTATCACTTTGGCGCCACCACGGCAAAGCTTACGAGTCTATATAGTTTAGATCGCCGCAAAGCGTGGGGATCATCACTGACCTAACTAGGGTTTAACCCCCACCGGAAGGTTTCCTCAGAGCTGGCGACCAATAGCGTTTCCTAGCGGTACCTTTAGCTATTCCGTACTGGCGCTCCTGGCCCTAAACCGGCACCGCTCAACAGCGTTGCTAGTTAATTGAGGGGGACGAAACGGTCACTTCGGAGTAACCCGACCCTCAACGGGTACTTTGGTTTTCATCATCGGCATTGCATCTAAATGCTTTGCTTAAGATCCGTACAGCGACTGTAATCATATTTGACTAGCACCTAACGCCTAACAACGGCCTTCGGCTATCCAAGCCTGGGGTTTGTCGGTTTCAGGTCGCAATGCGCACCACGACCTTACTCGTCTGTCGAACCACGTAGAGGTCACCCCATCTCGACAATGCACTAAGCGACGTGGTTGATTGGCTTTCGTAACATGTTTTTTTTTTTTTAATTGCTTGGGTTGTTAACCCTGCGCACAACCGTCTATGGGGTTGCCCCTCACATCTTTCTGGGTAGCTGCCTTTGTTCGGGTTAGGTCCCTAGTCTTTTTGGATCCCTCGACTTCCTACAAGAAATGCATTGATTAGGACTGAGTTGAAGGAGGTCGTGAGGCAGGCCCAAGCCCTACATGGGTTTAGCGCCACGGGGATGTATGACTAACCCACGGGGAGCTACAATACCTATTGGCTTATTGTGAAAAAAATACATTGTTTCATTGCAGTTGACATTTTATTTCGCAGAAGATATTTTGGATCGATGTTTTGGAATACTAGAATTTGGAAATGAATTTTAATTTATCAATTCTTTCATCTTGGAAATTTTTTTGAAGCAAGAGATACGCCTTTCTTCAGGCTACTGGCAAAACATTTTTTAAATTTGATTTATATCTGCTTTTAGAAACAATATTTAATCCATCTGTTGCTCTCAAAATTGAATCCACATACAATTTCATTGTGTGCCGGTGTTTGCACTAAATAAATACGATTTTTGAAATCAAATTTGACTAAACGCACATTATAAATTTGACTACGTATATATGGCATTTTACCAGGTCCACAAAAGATATGACTAAGTAAAAATTATTAACAATAATAGATCATGAAATGTGATATTGAACTAATTTCACGCTATTTGTTTGTGTCTTAGTATACACGATAGTTAAACAAGTACCCCCGAGAACTTCCTAAAATACGATCACGATTTGATTAAGAAAAACGAGATTTGATTAAAAAAAATTGCGAATACTGCGTTCTAAACGGTGATAAAACATAACTTTTTACGATGAGCTCATCTCTTACTCCGTCACATACGATCAACGCTGCTGGCTTCTCTTTTTGGCAATCTCCACCAAATATGTCATGTCCCGTAGATTGAAGAAATATTCTTAGTGCTTCGCCCCATCCATTAGATTCAACGAGGTAGAATGCAAAGTGTGTGAAGCTGTAAAGGTATTTCCTTATATCTTACCACACGATTAAATCCATTGAATAATAAGTCGACTGTGACAGTCAAATCATTCATTGAATAGCTCAACTGTGAAAGTCAAACCATTCATTGAATAAGTCAACTGTTACAGTCAAATCATTCATTGAATAACTCAACTTTGACAGTCAAACCATTCATTGACTAAGTCAACTGTGACAGTCAAACCATTCATTGAATAAGTCAACTGTGACAGTCAAACCATTCATACATATCCACTACAGGAACCTGAATTCAACTGGACGCCGGAAACAGTGGGTGTTGTTGACAGCTCGTTCTTCTGGGGGTACATTGTGACCCAGATACCTGGTGGGTACCTGGCGTCTAGGATCTCCGCAACAAGGTGAGCCAAGATTTTTTTTCTCTCGATACTTCTCTGCTATTTTTACTTGCTCGCTCTTGCCCTCGGTAGCTCAACTCTAAAGATATTGTCTCTCTGCCGTTTATGCTTGCTTGCTATAACAAATTTTAAGATGTTCCCTCTCCTCCTCTTTAATGTTCAGACTCTTCTGTAACTCTCCTTTCAGTGTTAAGTATTACTCTAATGAGTACATTGTGGACATTTGGAAGTGGAAAATTTCCAGTAATAAAAAAAAAATCAAAGTTTCCGTCAGCTAAAGTTAATTTACTAAAATATAAGCAGCACAAGATCAATTTAAAAAAAAAAAAACAACAACCAAACATTATTGTCATTGTAATTCTAATTTACTGTATCAGCCCAAAACCAGTCATTCTATAAGTAAATACCCCCCTCATTCCCATTAGTTGGCAATGGCTGGTGTTAGGGTTAGGGTTAGTATAGGTAATGGCTGCTGTTAGGGTTAGGGTTAGTATTGACAATGGCCGCTGTTAGGGTTAGGGTCAGTATTGACAATGGCCGCTGTTAGGGTTAGGGTTAGTATAGGTCATGGCTGCTGTTAGGGTTAGGGTTAGTATTGACAATGGCCGCTTTTAGGGTTAAGGTTAGTATAGGTAATGGCTGCTGTTAGGGTTAGGGTTAGTATTGACAATGGCCGCTTTTAGGGTTAAGGTTAGTATAGTTAATGACCGCTGTTAGGGTTAGGGTTAGTATTGACAATGGCGATGTTAGGGTTAGGGTTAGTATAGGTCATGGCTGCTGTTAGGGTTAGGGTTAGTATTGACAATGGCTGCTTTTAGGGTTAAGGTTAGTATAGTTAATGACCGCTGTTAGGGTTAGGGTTACTATTGTGGAGGACTTGGTTGAAATAATTGAGAACCTTGGTTGAAATATTTGAGAGGGGAGCTGACGGTACGTAGAGAGACAGTTAGTAATGGCAATGGCAGCGGCGTAGCGTCGGTATGTGCCGCCCGGGGCAGAACAAAAATTTGCCGCCCTCCCCCCCGAAAAAAGATGTTAGCTCTGTAAAGTAAAGATAGTTTTTGTTAGAAATTAATAATGGTGCTATATATTACAAGTGTTTATGTTAGAGATTAAAAGAAAAGCTTTATTTCTTTAATACAATTGAAATTATTAACGAAACAATGCTTTTCTTTTTATCTATAAAAATTCTGTTTTTCCTGATGGCACAATATTTCGTGTTTCAATGTTTTCAGCCTTGCCATGCTCAATTGACAAAATTGAAGTAACAATAGATTAGACACATTTGGCGTGATCGTTATTAATTAATATTTCATTAACTTAATTTTAGAAAAGCTATTTTAAAACCTTGTAATACTTAAGACTATTGTAAGCAATGTTCAAATTAATTATATTATTTTAGGCAAGGTAACTTCGAGCCTTAATATCTTAATAAACTTTAATAAATCAACTGGTCTTGAATTCCTGAATTCTTTTTTTTACCCATCGGGTTAAATATTCTTTGCTTGACAATGCCATTGGAATACTCTAATTTGAAGGCAACATTTCAAAGACCAGCAGATTGGTTGGTGTACGAAAATTGTATCCGTTTTCTAAATTCTACATATCTCCCAAAATCTCACATGAATTTCTACAGTGATCTCATCTTATTAATAATAGAACTTTCTTCTCAACTGTTTTTCTAATTAACATGGATACATATTTTGGATCAACGAAAATTTCCTCTCTGCAACTTTGACTTGAAGATTCGATTAAAAGGATGAGATCCCCATATAAAATTGTATCAAATGTCAAAGCATCCTTTAAGTATTCAATTAATTTCTCTGTTAGCATAATCTGCTTGGCATTTTTTTTATAGCACTATAAATGTATAAACAATTTAGAGCCTCTTTGACATATCTTCGAAAATAAAAAATATTTTATTGTGACTAGCAAAGTTCCTGCGTATGTTGGTGTGATGAGCTTTTTTTATACCTCTGTCAGTTTCTCTTTAGCTTTCAAAATAATCTCAAAAGGGCTCTATGGTATATTCATTATTTTGTATTCTGAAGTCTGTCTTGTAAAATAATTAGATATTCCAAACGGTGTATGGGCATGAACAAGAATTTGTAACAACGCTCTAGAATATTAAAGTAGAAAATTCGTTTCAGTTGGATTATCATGTATATATTTAGATATTATGAACTGTTTAATCGAGATTTGACAGGGAGATTTTATGTTATTGCGTCTTTCTTAAACGCCTGTATACTTCCAGCCATGAAGAAGAACTATTAACACATGATGATCCTTTGCAGTCAATTATTCTAAGATTGTCATTCATTAAAAATCATTTCAGAAATGTCGTATTCTGATTGACTTTTACTTCAATGAAATATTTGAATGATTCTACCATGTCAACTTTTTAAAATTTTCAATCGTTACATATCCCACAACTTAACTTGTTTGGTGATTATGTGAAATATAATTATGAAGAGCTATCGCATACAATGGAAATATTGGGTATCTAGTTTTTTAATAAAAGTTGATTTTTCGCGATCTATATCTCTTAAAATTGCTATGAGCTCAGTTTGAATTTTAGATGACACTTTTCTAAAACCTTTGTTTCACACGATGTTTTGGAGTGCTCGATCGTCCTTGGCAAGCAAATGCATTGGTTCCGGGGTACTGCCTTTATTTGCAACAGTATTAGCCTCTCTGTGACCACCAAGAAAAAAAAATAATTGCTAGGATTTAATGACAAAAAGTCTAAGAAAAACTTCCTCCCAATTTGTTTTGTTTTCTTTTACAACTTTTTGTTGTTTTTGTCAATTATTTTTTATCCGATTTCTGATCCTTTCCAATTAAAAAAAAAAACTTTGGAAATGTTGAGCACTTGTTCATGGGTGGCTACATTTTGATATATGCGTGCAAAGTTTTAATTTAATTAAATAAGCGATTTTGTTCATTATTTTTGTTGATGTTTCAAATCAAAATTAAAGTAAAAATAATAATGCTTTGGTAGAATAAACCATATCAGTACGCCAACAATTTTTTCCAGTAGTTTAATTACGTTAAAATCAATCTTGAACCAATTATATATAGCAGAACTATATTGTCATATTCGTTCACAAATTAAGCCCCTATGTTTTTCACTTCAGTAGCATTAGTAGCAGGAGACTTAAGATCCATAAAGGAGTTTTAAGTTCTGGCATTAGAAAGGTTCACGTTTTTAATATTGTTTCTTTATTTCTTTGAATTTTTATCTTTGCTTATATTTTATTAAACTTTACTCTAACTCTTTTCATTTTTTGAAGCTTATTAACGAGGAATTAGCCGCCCGCCCNCCCCCCCCCATACACACAATGTGCTGCTCGTAGCTTTCGATTAGCTCATGTTTCATGTACAGTAAGTTTTACTTTTACAACGGCAGCAGCTGTCAAATTTTAAGAATTATTTAAGCTACCATCACATCAAAGTTACATTCTCATGCTAATTACGTACTTTTCCGTACAGTAGCAATAGTATTAGAAGAATTTATATACAATAAAGAGTTTGAAGTTTAAACTTTTGAAAAGTTCACATGCCTTAAAATAGTTCCTCTATTTCTGTTATATTCTTATACGTTTTTTCTTTTAGTTCGATAAAAACCTCGACTTTTTAAATAATTTGTTTCTTAGAAACTAATTAATGACCAGGAATTTGCCGCTCCTGGCAAAGTGCCGCCCGGGGCATTTGCCCCCCCTTGCCCCCCCTTGCTACGCCACTGGGCAATGGCGCCTGTTAGGTTTAGTGTTAGTATTTGCAACGACCACTGTTTTATTAATAATGAAAACATGTTTAAAGGAAAAGCTGTTCTTCCGCAGTGTTGAAATTTAATCATTTTTACAGCCTCCTTTAATCATTTCCCATTCCGCTAGACTCGTTATCCTATCATGGGATGTTTCAGGTATTTGTTGATAGTAAGTCTTTTATGATGGGACCGTCCATGGTTATGATGTTCCTTCATTGGTTAAACAAAATTTTTTTATGGTTAAACAACGTTTTTTATGGTTAAACGTTATTTTTTTTGTGGTTAAACAAAATTTTTATGGTTAAACAACATATATTATGGTTAAGCAACATTTTTACGGTTAAACATTATTTTTTATGGTTAAACTAAATATTTATGGTGAAACAATATATTTTATGGTTAAACAATATTCTTTATGGTTAAACATTTTTATGGTTAAAAGTACTTATTTTGGGTTAAACAACATTCTTTATGGTTGAACAACATTTTTTATGGTTAAACAACATTTTTATTGTTTAGCAACATTTTTTATGGTTAAACAACTTCTTAAAGGTTAAACTACATTTTTATGGCTAAATTACATTATTATCGTTAAACTTCATTTTTATGGCTAAATTACATTATTATCGTTAAACTTCATTTTTATGGCTAAATTACATTATTATCGTTAAAACTGCATTTTATGGTTTAACAACATTTTATATATTAAAGCAATAGATATATACACAGTTGTAGTGCTTATTTATTGACACTAATTATTAGTCTCTTTTTCATATATACATACTTATATATATATATATATATATATTAGGGCTTCGGAAATTACCGATTAATTTCTCGATTAATCGGTAAATTGTTTTATCGATTAAAATTATTTTACTCGATAAAATAGCAATTAAATTTGAAAGAAAATGTTTTTTTAAACGATTTATTAATAAATAATTAATTATTAATAATTAATAATAGTTTGTTGATGTTTTTTTTACGTACAAACTTCTCAATTTAAAAGTTAATGTGTAAATAACCTGTTTTATAAGGACAGTGATATAACAAACATTAATTTTACTTAATTAACAATAACAAAATTCAAATTCATTGACACTATATTGAACTACTTATATGGAAATATATCTCCTGACAATATTATATTTTAAAAATGAAACAACAGGCTTAAGTTATAGGCATTTTAAAAAATGCCTGAAAGGACACAACATATGAAAGAAAACAATGATTATGAGGTCTTAGAAAAAAATTCATAACTTTTGAACTACTTGGGATAAAAAGATGATCTTTATGTTTTTGTTAATCATCAAGCAATTTTTATACAGCTGTATTACTTTCATATTTTAAAATTAATTTGAAACTTTCATCCAAAAGCCTAAGTTTTAAGACGTTATTTAACTTATTTTTTTATTGCTAACAATGTTTTAAAAATCAATTGCTTTTTTTAGTACTTCCCTTGAAATTTTCAGGTTCATGGCGCCATACATCTATATTTTTAGCTTTAACAAAATTATCGATTAATTAATCGGTAATTTTTCAAAAGTTAACGATTAATTTTAATTTAATCGATAACAGCCCTAATATATANATATATATATATATATATATATCTAACAATGGAATAGTAGGAAAAATAAATTGCAATTATATAATAAAAAATTACTTCTAATAAAGTTAATATAAAATAATGGTTTCAGGACAAATTTTTCAAATGATTTTTATTTAGTTTTAAACACAATAAATCCAAAAGATTTTCCATGATGGCTTTAAAATTTCAATCAACGGCCAATCATGACCAAGATGCCCTCTCAACAAAGTGTCTCAGATGGTCTCACGTGGGCCCTACGTCACGTCCGTCTATCTCTTGCTCTCCACGTCCCGAAATCTCCTTTCGCGCCACCAGTGCCCGTTCTGTTTACCCGGGGAAAAGCCGCGATTAAAGCGCGCATGCCCGAGACAAAGGCGCGGGAACAAAGTAGATCTTCATCACGTGACTTCCCTAACGATGATGGGGGCGAGAGATCGATGCGCCAGACAAAAGCTGTTTGAGTTGGGTGATGACTTCTTGCTTTATGGCATGTTTTCTGATTTCCGGTTACCATGACCCAGTAACTTTGTTATCATTTATCATGCGAGTCAGTAGGAAATAGTTCAATTAATAATCCCATTCTCCGTTTATTAAATAATTGAGTTTTTATTCTATCTACGGAAGTGGGATTAATGGGCTATGGCTGACACTTCATCGTAAGAAATATTTAAATTTAATGTACGCTAGTTTATGCTATTCTTGGAAAAATAATTAAACAGATTTTTTAAATTTTATTACAAAGTCATTTTCTGGAAGAAGGGAAATAAAAGAGAACACTTTATTTTTTTTCTTTTCACTGACGTTCTCATGAAATTCTATGAAATTTATAATAGAAAGGTCATTAACGTTTGTGTCATCCTGCGCGATAAATAGACGGTGCAAACCCATCATTTCTGGACAACAATGACACCCCCGACGCCCCACACCCACCCCGAAGGCACCAGACCGACACCAAGTCATGCGAGATCGATTATAAGAATGACAAGGACATTTGTACATTGAGTTGGGGCAGGAGCAAGGAAATGATGAACAAAAGTTAAATTGTTAGACTCAAATGTTTCCCTGCACATCCAAAGTAAGAATAAATAGTTTAGCCTTAACTTCTTATCTGTTACAGACGCCCCATCTACACAGATGAATATTGCGTCCTACGCTTAACTTTGTTTCATTTTTAGCTAATGCCAAAGTAAGTAATTGCTGAAATATCTCTCTCTCTCTATATATATATTGTTTTTGTTGTTGAGCCTTCTCGTCCATGAGGGACATCCACCGATCATCGTCGGCGTCTGCACTTCCTCCTAGGACATAGGCCACCTGTAAGAGACCATCAGGCATCTCTATCCTGGGTCAGTTTCTCCAGGATCTTCCATTCATGGCCAATTCTCTTGATATATTATATTATTCACCAGAAAATACGACAAGCACATGATGCGAAAAATTAACCATGACAAATGACCCTCGCTTAGGTGGAACAATCAAAGGTTATGGTTGGCAATCGAGGATGGTTCAAGGTGGGGGATGCGCGTAAAAACAACCGCAGTGCGCCTGTCTCGAGACCATAGAAGTGCGCCAGTGGTCCCCAAACGTTCACTCGCATTGTTCACATTTCTTCGTGCCGCTGTCTGTATCCGTTCTCTGCCCCTTTCCCCCGTTTCTTTGCTTTATCTACGAGTATGTCTACGGCGTATGCTAGTCCGCGGGTCGTATCTAGTTTTAAATATTTCATATCATCGCTGCAAAACCAGGTGTTTTATAACTTTTAATTAGGTTCACCCCAGCTACATCGCTGTTTTTTCGGCCGAGATTTTTAAAAAAAAAATACTTGAAGCTGGTTGTGAATAATTAAATATCAAGTCCATTATTTTTTATTTGAAAATAAGTGCATGCGCTTGGATTAACAAATATTTTTTAAATTTTCGTTTATCTTAATGTTATTATTCATTAAAGTCATCGTGTAAATATGATTACTTATCTAGCGGCATCTACTTTTGGCAATTGTTTTGTAACATCTAATTTAATACTCTGAAACACCTTTTTTAATGTACCTTAAACAGCCTTTGAAGTAAGTATCTTTTAAAGTGTTTTTAAGGCTGCAAAGATTATCTACGACATATAGCTACTCAAACAAGTACACGACGTTTTATTTGGCTGCCAAAATCATATGAAGGGCAGATACTTTGTTTGTGCATCTCGTATTTTACATCTTTAAACGAATGTCTCAATCGATGCTGATGTTAAAAGTTTAGGATTATGGTAATTTATATTTCATTTCAACTTACTTAAAGAAAGTTAAAATCTTCACTATTATTTCAGCTCGAGACAAAAATATTACAATACACAACATTTCAAGTAGGATTCGATGTAATATATTTCAAAATTATAAATGTAATATTAATAGACGTTGTTTAAATATATTTAAAAATAAAATAATCATCACTTTTAATACAATTTGTTGTATTTCACTAAACTGGAAAATAGAGGTGAAACATCGTTTTGTTTACTTGATAATTTGTATTAATTAATTTTTAAAAAAATGATTTTGAGGCGCCCCACACGTCTACTGAATTATTGACGGAAATATAATACTGTTTGGTGTTTTCATTTGAAACTACGCTTGTACATTTTTAATGAAGAATTATTTCTTTTTAACGGTTTAATCAAGGAAAAAAAAATATAATGAAATCTTTTAGTGATACTAACTAACTTTTACAATACATATACATATACACACATACATACAAACATATGAGTCCCTCGGAGGCTATATAACTTTTTTGTAGTTTTGAGGTATTTAAGTTTTAAAGTTCAAAACACTACCGATTTATAATTTTTATTAATCAAATACATTTGAATATACACACACGCACACACACACACACACACACACACACACACACACACACACACCACAACGCCCGTGCTTTGCTAGAGATTGGTTATAAGAGTCTGTAGGAGTTTGAGGGACCAATCGCTATCGAGGACCGGACAGACAACTGCCTTTTATTATTATAAATATTTGTTTGTACAGCGTCATGCTTCCAGGTGTACTCTAGAGTGTTCATTTGGGTTATAGCGCCGAGACGTGCTATATTTTGTAAATTGCTGACGGTCATAGACTTACATTTTTTTGCTGTGAAAATACGTGGTTTGCTCTTCCCTACGCTTTACCACAATAATAAAAGTTCGATGGAGCTTTGTAACTATAATGTTCAAAAATTTATGTTTTTGTTTCCATATTAATCATTACTGGAAGACGATATATAGAATAATGATACTGTGAGACTGTGTCATTCATTTAAATTTAACCAAGTCGTACAAAATGACTTCCCTTGTTGCTCTCTCCTTTAAGTAAGGACGAGGCTCCAATTTATATATATATTGATGTTTAGACTATTATTATTGTCTAAGCCTTTTTGATGGATCATCTATTAAATTAAACCAATTAGCTGCGTGTCACATGGTTTGATTCTCCTAAAGTCGTATTGACAAGGAAGATAGTGCTTGTCTTGATGACTAGCTGTTCTACTTTATATTACGTTAAATCATTATTATATTATATATATTATTATGTAATGTTATAGTAATTTAAAAAGTCATAATTGTACGTTCAACAGGACTATAATTACCAGGGTCTGTTGTTATCATTGTATAAAAAAGGGGGCGGGGTCACATTAGCTAGATTCCGAAGCAGTGGAACTTTACAGTGGCTTATGGTGGCTTGAAAAAAAAGAAGTACTTGTAGAACTGGGGACTGTTCATTTGTTAGGTCGATCAGTAGGCTAGCTGGTAATTCGTCTGGACCATAAGCTTTGTTCGTTGAAAGCTTTAAACGCTGATTTAAAATATATTAGCAAGCACGACTGTACCGCTGAATTCTTGCTAAAAAATGTGAAGACATTAACCCTTAACGAACTACGTCAACTAACTAAACAATCATTTCATAGATGTCACTATATCTTGCTCTAATATTTCTCTAATTGAATCATAAAAAAACTTGTCATCGTTTGGTTTATTCTCGTTAGTGGACCATTAAAGATATATATATATAATTTATTTTTTAATTCAGAAGCTAGATCTGATACAGATTTTCAACAAAATAATTTTAAACTTCATTTTACCCCAACCTTTTAAATCTGCATGTCCTTAGACTGAGTACTCTTGTTAAATTTAACCAACGTGACACTGATTACCCACCTAAATAAATTACTTCACAAAGACTTAATCAATTTTATCTTATTTTACTCTGATTAATCACTAAAATTTCTCTTTTTTTCGTACTAACTCACCTAAATCTATCTTATTCTACATTGATGGACTCCCTGAAATCTATATTACTTCACACTGACTGACTCCCTGAAATCTATATTACTTCACACTGACTGACTCCCCGAAATCTACATTACTTCACACCCAACGTTCTCCCCTCTGTGTCGTGTACTTCACACTGACTGACTCACTTAAATCTATCTAACCTCGCACTCAGAGCCGTTGACGAGATCCCTAGCCACACTCCATGCTTTTGTCCAGGAGAGCTGTAGAAAGGAAATGGCCGGCCCGTTAATTGGCCATTAGGTCTGTTTGCGGTGTTGTCCTTAAGCAGAGAGATCCAAACGGAGGAAACTTTTTACACTGCTTCAGGGGGGAACAAAAAAAAAACAAAAAAACCCCGAGGTCTCAGATTTTTAAAACATTTTTCTTTGGGGCACAGCTTCTACTTTTGAAATGATTGAAAACCAAGTTCGAGATTCGACAAACGTGAACCTATAATAAAAAAAATAAAACATAAATAAGCCATTACATTGTAGAAACTATTTTTTTTTTATAGTCCTTAAACTTAAATTTTAAAATATCTCTACAGTAAATTAAAACTTTTTCAGTATTTATGTAATTTTATATGCATTTTACTAGATACAACTCTCCAGAATTTTACTGGCAAAAAAAAAACAACAACAAAAAAAAAACGGAACAATTCGCGTCATTTCATCACGATAAATTTCCCGTAATGTAATGCGTCATGAATGCTGAATGCTTAATGACCACCAATTGAGGCCTGAGATCTGATAGGTATTTACTTTCTACATTTGTGTAGGCAGTTAAAGGGTCGGCCAAATGTCTAATTCGATCAAGTATTCGATTTTCTCAGGGGCGGTGTTGAACTGTAGTGCGGCAAATGATGACTTGTGCATACGAATTGTGTAAATTACTGGACAGTAGTCAGGTAGCCTGGCGAATGCTGACTTCTGCAAACGAATTGTGTTAATAACTGGACAGTGGTCAACTGTAGCATGGCAAATGATGACTTATGCATAAAAATTTCGTGAAATGCTGGACAGTGTATTGCATCAAATAAATAATTTATAGCACTGGGCACCACACAATAAATACTTTATAACACTGGGGACCACACAATAAATCATACATAGGACTGGGCACCACAAAATAAATTTATTTTATAACACGGAGCACCACACAATATATACTTGATAACACTGGACAATAAACAATACACTTGTTGTAAAACATTAACAGATATATAGTCTAACTACAGACTTGTGTCCATGCATCCTTTACAAAAAAAACAAAAATAAAAACCTCCTGTATAATTAAATTGGCCATATGAACACCCTAAGAAAAATACATTTCTTAGTCTACGCTCTGTCCACCAGGGAGTCGAGTGGACATCTTCAGACGCTGCTCGTGGTGTCACATGACAGATACGGTTAACCTGAATGTCACGTGATAATCGCCCAGGACCTGGAAGGAGTCGCAGGGCTGGGAAATATTGAGCGATATTTGTCCCTCTGCGAGGCAGAGCAACAAACAAATTACCGAATTTATTTCTACAGAGAAATACTTTGGTGGCTTTTTAACGCTTCGATTATGTTAGGGGTTGGTTATAAAGTAGTAAGCTTGTATAAAAGTTGATTTTCACAAGAGTCGCTTCTAAAAGGGTTGGGTCATACAAAGGTTGGGTCATACTTGGGTTGGGTTGTAAATGGGTTTGGGAATACAAAGGGTTAAACTCACAGTGGTTGACTGATCGGATTAATTACAACGCATTGTCAACCCTCCCCCCCCCCAAAAAAAAAATGATCTCGTTCACCTTTCAGGACTTGCTTCATCCTCCCCCCTCCCCCTCCCACATTGAATTCACGGCCAATCAACCTACGATTCTTGCAACAACTTCTTTCGATCATGCGACTCAGTCTTATCACTCAAACTATGTCCCTAGATTACCTGACACAGGTTTCCCCCCACTTCAACCGCCCATTGAATCTATATTCCCAGATCATACAAAGCACGCTTCCCAGCTCTGCTACCCGTTGCCATCTATACACGATCTCACACCATCTCCCCACGACTCCGGCCCCCATAAATTTCATCCCCTTGTTCCACAATCACCGCGGCAAGAGAAGAACGTAATCACCTGCAACAAGCCGATCACGTGATTTCAAGATCCGTCTGTTGATTGCGCATGCGCCGCTGTGAAAAGTCGTCGTTCCGGCTTGAGGTGAACGGTGAACATTTGCTCTTTGCGTGTTTGATTCGCTGGTGTCCATGTCCCCCTCGTATCATTAGATCTCCCATTGAAATGGAGACCAGACTCGCGTGCGCAGAATTATTTCAGTTTTATTTCCTCGTTCTTGATCGAGGTATTCGGGTCGAGGAACTGTGAGCCCAAGGGTATGGAGATGTAACAGATGGGCTGTAACCATCCAAAATAGGGACACATACGAGTCTTGTCATGTATGCACCAACAGAGCACGGAGAATGGGGAAAGAGAAGGGGTATTAACATATTACATATCTGACTACATAGGACAAGTTCCGTTTTTTTTTAAAATACTCTCCGCTATGAATCGTAACATTTTTATATACTCTCAACCCCACCATGCACCGTAAGAATCTTCCCCTACCTGCCCCCACCCCTCGTTCAGACGCTCAAACACTACTTCCTTATTTCACTCGCTGTCCTTTCACTGTCGAAAACCTCCCTCCGCTTCTCCCCCCCCTCGCCCCACCAAAGTGATGATATTGAGCACGCAAGACCTGGTATTCTCAGTCCACAACGATCTACATTGATCCAATTTTAATCACATTTCCGCCTAATTTTCCCGCCAATGAATCTCGGCACGAAATGAAATTTTAAAAAGAAATTCTTGTTTTGGCACCGCCCCCTCACCCAGTCATCCCCACCACATCAACCTCTGCCTGTCAATGGGACTTTTAGGTGACGTCAATGGGACTTGTAGGTTACGTCAATGGGACTTGTAGGTACGTGAAAGGGAATTGGTAACGTCAATGGGAATTGTTGGTAGCGTCAATGGGACTTCTAGGTGACGTCATAGGGTCTTGTAGGTAACGTCAACATGATTTCTAAGTGACGTCATGGGCACTTCCAAGTGAGGTCAAACGGTATTTCATGTGATGTCTTTAAGGTATCTAGGGGAGAAAATGTTTTAGCGGCGGTCTGACCTCCACACAAAATTGATGTAAGACTTTCAGATGAGTGTTGCTCTTGTAACTAACACCAGCACAAATTTGTAATGAAATTTAATAATAATGTTGTCGACATCTGTTGTATTTAATATTTGCGCCTCGATCTTTCATGGGGAAAACAAGCAAATTCTTTATTATAACTGAGATCATAATGTGAGTTTAAGTCTATATTAAAAAAAAATTGTTATCTTCTTTCTAACGGAAATTTTAAAAGTTAATTATTTTAGTTGTATTCATAAGATTTAATAGAAAAAAACCATCTAGGATTATAGAGTTGACATCATTGGAAGGGCTCCACATAAATCAAATAACACTTAAACCATGCGCCGAATTATGTCGTTAAGCTAACACTCGTTTCCTTTCTTCTCTGCAGACTGTTCGGCATGGCTATCGGGATATCTGCTTGTATGAATCTCTTGTTGCCCGGGGCTGCGGAGGTCCACTACGGCCTGGTCATCTCAGTGAGGATCTTACAAGGGTTGGTTGAGGTGAGTGCTCTCTGTGTTCTATTTTACGCATAGCTAACACAAGGTACATGTTTAGTCGGGTACACTAGAGAAGATCAGTTTGATTCTTCTCATCGCCAGGTTTGAGGAAACCTAATGACAGGGGGAAACCCTTAGGTTGGTCACTTGGATGATCCCCTGCCTAGAAAAAGGTCTTGGATATTAGACTTGCTTGCTGAGCCGGGTTGGCGCCGAGGTTGTAGCGAGTAGAAGTAGAGAAAAACTACCCATCCCTTTTGAGGTCAACTTTCGTGGCAAGGATTTTCGACCGCGTTCTTGGATGCATTGGCGGCCCCTTAGAGGCAACCGTTCCATGTAGGTGGGGGGATCCCTAACCATTAGTACCTTTTGAGGGGAGTAGGGCCATGGCTCCTGGGAAATTTAACCTCAAAGACCTCTTAAGAGCCTAATGCTCATGGCTGCCGACTCCCTCCCATATGTAGGATTCTTTACATCATACTTAAAGCCCTCGACTGATGCAATAAAAACTCCATGTGATGCATATTGTGTGAGGACAGGTGTGGGCCAGAAATCAATTGTGTGAGGACAGGTGTGGGCCAGAAATTAAACGATTCAATGTCATCTCTGAATCTCCAGGTGCTGTAGGTAGCATTAATTGACACGTAAAAAAATGTAGATAGGAAAAGTTTTAATAGTAATACACGTTTTCCAGCACATGAGGAGCGGTAGTACCCCATAGTAGAATTGATCTACATCAAATGTCAACAATTTTATTTTTACAACTTTATTTTTGTCAGTCAAACTCTAAGATTGGAGTAACATCACAGTGTCTCAATTTGATATTCCGTTAAATGTTTTAAACTTTTTATTAGAGTAACATCACAGTGTATCAATTTGATATTTCGTTAAATGTTTTCAACTTGTGATTAGAGTAACATCAACATGAATCTATTTGATGTTCCGTAATGCGTTAAACGAGTTAACTTTGTTTCTACCTCTTGTAAACCCAGGGCGTGACCTACCCCGCCTGTCATGGAATATGGAGACATTGGGCCCCACCACTGGAACGCTCAATGCTGGCCACCATATCGTTTTGTGGTAGGTACATTTCCTCTTGCATCATGCTAACGTTCGATATTACGAGTCTCATCGGAAGTCATTGCTTTGTTTTAGTTGATTGGTCTTTATTAGGGCTGTTATCGATTAATTAATTTAAAATTAATTGTAATCTTTTAAAAAATTACCGACTAATTAATCGATGTTTTTGGTTTACACAAAATTACAGCTAAAAATTAAGACGTCATTAAACCGAAAATTTCAAGGGAAGTAACAAACACATCTTTTAATTTAAATATGAGTAGTTTAATATAATGTCAATGAATTTAAATTTTGTTTTTATTAAGTAAAAACAATGTCTAATTTTTACACTTTAAAAACCTTTTTTTTAATGGAGACGTCTGTACGTAAAAGAAGCAAACTATTGTTAATTATTAATAATTAATTAACTATTAATAAATCGACGACAACATTTTAAACCTTATTTTTTAATTTTAATCGCTATTTTATCTATAAAATAATTTCAATCGGTAACACTTTTTACCGATTAATCGAGAAATTAATCGATAATTTCCGCAGCCCTAGTCTTTATTTATATACATGTGTTTATTTATGGCTAAAATGGGGAGTGATCCAAGCGAGGTCTTTGATATTCGATCTCTGATGACTAATATCAATTACATGAACTCGGTATAAGGGAAAAACAACAACTTTCAAGTTCAAAGTTATAATGCTACGAATGTTAGAGTTAACGAAATGAAGCAATCTTAAATGTCGATTTCCATCGTTTAGTCATTTGTATTTGTATATCAGTAACTGGATCTAAGCATCAATATTTCTATCGAGTTTCATTCTATTAACGTCAGCGGCTTCTTATTTACATCTTACGGACGTGACAACAACTGAAGAAAACTATGAGGTGTAAATGTTTCGAGCTCCTTTCTCTATTATTATTATACTAGATGCCCGCGGCGTAGCATACGCCGCAGATTTGATCATGGATAGTGCAAAGAAAGTAAAGGGGGGGGCGAAACTCGGATGCGGGGATAACTGAGACGCATTGTTGATCTGGAAAAATGTGCACTGTGCTTAGCTACTTGCCACCCCCAACCCTGCACCACCCTAGCCCGGAAACCATAAACTAATTTGCATAACCTGACAAAGGTCATTCGTCAACCTTATTCCCACTCGTCTCGTGCTTGTTATGGTGATCGAAAAGATTGTGGGCTATGAACGGGCACAAACACAAACAATAAAAATTTTTTAAAAACGTAATGTCTTAGCTGGGGACTGAACCTGCGACTTCCGCGTGTTAGGTGAATGTTATAACCATCACACTATAAATAACATTTTATTTTGTGGTTCCAAAAGAAAATAGTGATTCACTTCAATTCAACGAAATGTTGAATGTTTACTACCTTTTCTTGCAATCTGATTGGTCGGTGGGGTCAGAGGTCAGACAGCTTCTTGTCCTGCAAGGTCGGACCACGTAGAGAATTATATGGAGATATTTTCTTAAGCACGGGAACTGAATTCATCATCGTGATTCACTAATCAGTTTAAACTTGTTCAAGGAATCACTCCAGTTGTTTGGTAAAGTTCTTCCATTCTAGACAATCCTAGCAGTTACTGCTATGAGGTTTCTGGGCCGCGGCGTCACTTCAACAAACCCAACGAACTAAATGCGTGCAAAAATGAGCTGATTGGATCTAGAAAACTGATCCCATATGTAGTCTGTGGGGATGTGGAAATGAGCTTGTTTTACTGGTAACTTGTCTGTGGGGATGTGGAAATGAGCTTGTTTTACTGGTAACTTGTCTGTGGGGATGTGGAAATGAGCTTGTTTTACTGGTAACTAGTCTGTGGGGATGTGGAAATGAGCTTGTTTTACTGGTAACTAGTCTGTGTGGATGTGGAAATGAGCTTGTTTTACTGGTAACTAGTCTGTGTGGATGTGGAAATGAGCTTGTTTTACTGGTAACTTGTCTGTGTGGATGTGGAAATGAGCTTGTTTTACTGGTAACTTGTCTGTGGGGATGTGGAAATGAGCTTGTTTTACTGGTAACGTGCCTGTGTGGATGTGGAAATGAGCTTGTTTTACTGGTAACGTGTCTGTGGGGACGTGGAAATGAGCTTGTTTTACTGGTAACTTGTCTGTGGGGATGTGGAAATGAGCTTGTTTTACTGGTAACTTGTCTGTGGGGATGTGGAAATTAGCTTTTTTTACTGGTAACTTGTCTGTGGGGATGTGGAAATGAGCTTGTTTTACTGGTAACTTGTCTGTGGGGATGTAGAAATGAGCTTGTTTTACTGGTAACTTGTCTGTGGGGATGTGGAAATGAGCTTGTTTTACTGGTAACTTGTCTGTGGGGATGTGGAAATGAGCTTGTTCTAGTTGAACTTTACATGGGGATGTGGAGCATTCGATTGGCTTGTGTTCCAAATAGATAGGGCATACAGAAATTTTTGCTTTTACAACTGAAGCAGATGTTAAATTTAAGGATACATTAAGTTGCCACCACTTTAGTGTCACTCTCTCGTACCATAAACAGATACTTTGAAGAATGTTGTAGTGTAAACAGATACTTTGAAGAATGTTGTAGTGTAAAGATATACTTTGAGGAATGTTGTACTGTAAATATATTAGCTCTGAAGAATGTTGTAGTGTAAACAGATATTCTATCGTGTCTCAGCCAGCAGCTCTCTCCGGAGACCATGGCGAGACTTGTTCTCACGTTAACTTGTGAATAAATTGACAGAGTGAAGAATGAAAGCACCGACGTTACTCCCGATGGAAGCATTGTGTTTCATGGTCCTATTACTGACAGAGTTGCTCCAAATGAAACCTTATAGACTATATGTGAAGGGAGAGCGGCAACACACACAACTACCACACTCTCTGGAACGCTGCGTCATTGCCTCAAATGGAATACTTTTTTATCCTAGCAACTTTAATGACAATCTTACATTACACTTTAAATAAATAAAACCCGATGTTAAACCTGGCTCGCAGTTTTTATATTTCTCGATCATCGTTTAAAATTTGTTTACAACGCATTCTTTCTTCTCGGCTGAATTGCTTACCATACTTACGAAAGAGTCAATAGTCCTCAAGATCTAACCTCATATGGGACTCTCATAGAAATAGAATTTAATTTTCCCAACGAGTGCCTTGGGTTCTACATTTTGAGAAGTTAATCAAAGGCAATCGGTCTGTTAGAAATATTATCATCCTTTTTTTGGGGAGGGGGGGAGGGGGGTTCATATCTTAAATAGTGTGATTAAAACAAGCACGTTGATAAATACACATTTGTAGGCGTTAGGATGGGCTATGATATTAAAGATGTTAGATTTAAATAAAGTTAAAAGACATCATTACTATTTTCAAACATTTTAATTCAGACACAAACAATATTTTAGGCATCAATTGCTTAATCCCAATGCTATTAAGTTCTGGATGTAAATACGTGTTGAAATGAAAAATTGATCTTCATGATAGGGACCTGTAAACAAGTTTACTCAATACTTCTGTGGGCTGTGGGCTTAAATTCATTGACGGACCTCTTGAATACACATTCATTGACGGACCTTTGGGATATAGATTCATTTACGGACCTGTGGGATATACATTCATTGACGGACCTGTGGGATATACATTCATTGACGGACCTGTGGGATATACATTCATTGACGGACCTGTGGGATATACATTCATTGACGGAACTGTGGGAAATACATTCATTGACGGACCTGTGGGCTTACATTCATTGATGGACCTGTGGGGTTACATTCATAGACGGACCTGTGGGATATACATTCATTGACGGACCTCTGGGCTTACATTTATTGACGGACATGTGGGATATACATTCATTGACGGACCTGTGGGCTTACATCCATTGACGGACCTGTGGGCTTACATCCATTGACGGACCTGTGGGATATACATTCATTGACGGACCTGTGGGCTCACATCCATTGACGGACCTGTGGGCTTACATCCATTGACGGACCTGTAGGCTATACTTTCATTGACGGACTTATAATGTAAGGAGGCTCTACTTAGCGGCATTAATAAAGGTTTTGAATAGAGCTTCGGCGATAACAGTTCATGAAAGAATTGAGCGTATGACGCTGTCTTGTTGTTGCTATTCCGTTATTATGTATCTGAGTCAAATCCTCTAAACTGCTCACCTTATTTCTGTGCGTTCTACCCTGTAGCCGTTGACAGAGAAATGGCGAGGAAACGGGGTGAGGACCTGCCTGATCTGACCCTCCCCCATTCCCTTGAAAAAAAAAGGGTAAAACCGGAAGCCGCAGCACTTGTGTAATTTGAATAAGGCGTCGCCTGCTCTTCTGACTGGACACTCAAATGATATGTCATGTTGTTGAGTTTCCGGTATATGGCAATTACCGCGTCGTTAAAATCCTTTCACGACCAGAAAGTGCCCGTCCAAGCAAATAGAGTCCCAGGACGAGGGAAAAAAAGTTTATATTGTGGGAAAAGGGAATCAAGAGAAATCTTGGTGGATTATATCTGACACGGATAAGACGGAATGAGAAAAAACTTGGAGTGGCAATGCGATATAGGCGATAGGAATGTGATTTTATTTTTAATTTTCTTGTAACCTTGATTCCCGAAACCTTCACATCTGGTTGTTTTAGTTGAGATGCTACTTGCCTTATATTACATGCGATGAGAAATGGTTACATTGGTTTGGGTGGCTAAAACGTTTTAATAGCACTCAAGTGTTACAGATGGCTAAAATGTTTGGGAAGGTTGAAATGTTTGGGATGGTTAAAATGTTTGGGATGGTTAAATTTTTTGGGATGGTTAAAATGTTTGGGAAGGTTAAAATGTTTGGGATGGCTAAAATGTTTGGGATGGCTAAATTTTTTGGGATGGTTAAAATGTTTGAGATGGCTAAAATGTTTGGGATGCCTAAAATGTTTGGGATGGCTAAATTTTTTGGGATAGTTCAAATGTTTGGGATGGCTAAAATGTCTGGGATGGCTAAATTTTTTGGGATGGTTAAAATGTTTGGGATGGTTAAAATGTTTGGGATGGTTAAAATGTTTGGGATGGTTAAAATGTTTCGGATGGTTAAAATGTTTGGGATGGTTAAAATGTTTGGGACGGTTAAAATGTTTGGGATGGTTAAATTGTTTGGGATGGCTAAAATGGTTGGTATGGTTAAAATGTTAACATGTTTGGGATGGCTAGCTTTTCTGGCATGTTCACAGGCTTTGGACGGCGAGTTTTTCTGGCATGTTCACATTCTTTGGACGGCTAGCTTCCCTGGCGTGTTCACATTATTTGGACGGCAAGCTTTTCTTGCGTGTTCACATTCTTTGGACGGCTAGTTTTTCTGGCATGTTCACAGGTTTTGGACGGCTAGCTTTTCTGGCGTGTTCACATTCTTTGGACGGCTAGCTTTTCTGGCATGTTCACAGGTTTTGGACGGCTAGCTTTTCTGGCTTGTTCACAGGTTTTGGACGGCTAGCTTTTCTGGCGTGTTCACATTCTTTGGACGGCTAGCTTTTCTGGCATGTTCACAGGTTTTGGACGGCTAGCTTTTCTTGCGTGTTCACATTCTTTGGACGGCTAGCTTTTCTGGCATGTTCACAGGCTGTGGACGGCTAGCTTTTCTGGCGTGTTCACATTCTTTGGACGGCTAGCTTTTCTGGCATGTTCACATTCTTTGGACGGCTAGCTTTTCTGGCATGTTCACATTCTTTGGACGGCTAGCTTCCCTGGCGTGTTCACAGGCTTTGGACGGCTAGCTTTTCTGGCATGTTCACATTTTTTGGACGGCTAGCTTTTCTGGCGTGTTCACATTCTTTGGACGGCTAGCTTTTCTGGCATGTTCACATTCTTTGGACGGCTAGCTTTTCTGGCATGTTCACAGGCTTTGGACGGCTAGCTTTTCTGGCATGTTCACAGGTTTTGGACGGCTAGCTTTTCTGGCATGTTCACGGGCTTTGGACGGCTAGCTTTTCTAGCATGTTCACAGGTTTTGGACGGCTAGCTTTTCTGGCATGTTCATATGTTTTGGACGGCCAGCTTTTCTGGCATGTTCACAGGCTTTGGACGGCTAGCTTTTCCGGCATGTTCACAGGCTTTGGACGGCTAGCTTTTCTGGCATGTTCACAGGCTTTGGACGGCTAGTTTTTCTGGCATGTTCACAGGCTTGGCGATAAAACGTGATCCAAGTACGCTACTTGCTTAGATGTAACGACTTATGTAGAGATGTGTTGTATAATAAATGACGGCTTTTTTTCTTGACATTGTTTTAAACTCTCAAGTTTAGCTTTGATTCACATACGCACACAAATACACACACATACACACACACGTGCGCACCCACACATACAGACAAGTGCAAACGTACACACACACGTGCACACACACATACGTCCAAATGTACACACACACACACGTGCACACACACACACGAGCACATGTACACGAACAAACACACACAAACAATGACACACACACACATATGTGCACACGTTCACACACGTGCACACGCACACACACACAAACAGTATAACATACTCAGTGTTGCCCCATGTTCTCGTATAACTCAACGGTCAAGGCCAATCCCCAAGTGTCTGTTGTTTTCCTTTCAGGTTCATACGCCGGGGCAGTCCTTGGGATGCCACTCAGTGGAATCTTGACCAGATACCTGGGCTGGCAGTCAGGATTCTACGTGTTTGGTGAGTTTGGTCTTTTCTTAAGTTTGTGGGTCGGTGAGTTTGGTCTTTAGTTTGTTAGTAGGTGAGTTTGGTCTTTACTTTGTGAGTAGGTGAGTTTGGTCTTTAGTTTGTGAGTTGGTGAGTTTGGTCTTTAGTTTGTGAGTTGGTGAGTTTGGTCTTTAGTTTGTGAGTTGGTGAGTTTGGTCTCTAGTTTGTGAGTTGGTGAGTTTGGTCTTTAGTTTGTGAGTTGTGGGTTTGGTCTTTAGTTTGTGAGTAGGTGAGTTTGGTCTTTAGTTTGTGAGTCGGCGAGTTTGGTCTTTACTTTAGTCTGTGAGTAGGTGAGTTTGGTCTTTAGTTTGTGAGTAGGTGAGTTTGGTCTTTTGTTTGTGAGTAGGTGAGTTTGGTCTTTACTCTAGTTTGTGAGTAGGTGAGTTTGGTCTTTAGTTTGTGAGTAGGTGAGTTTGGTCTTTAGTTTGTGAGTAGGTGAGTTTGGTCTTTTGTTTGTGAGTAGGTGAGTTTGGTCTTTACTCTAGTTTGTGAGTAGGTGAGTTTGGTCTTTG
>MUZC01000203.1:5928-19261 GCA_002072015.1 Radix auricularia | reverse complement strand
CCCCCCCCCCCCCCCCCGTAGCTTCATTTGCTGGAGCTTTATTAAAACTAACAGTACACTCTCCATTCATTTCCTTACTCTTGCTCTGATGAAATTGTCCAGGAATTCAATTTCCTATCTCATTGGTTGGCCCTGTAAATGAACCAGGATGTTGGAGTCATGTGATCTCGCTTCTGATTGGCTTCTACACAAAACAAAACTTGATTATGGTCTACAGCATGTAGTGTGACCTTGTCTGGGAGCGGAACGTACGTCGACCGCCAGGAAATTATTATAGTGTTGAGAGAAAAAATTTATAAGTAAAGGAATCAAACCGAATCTTCTTCTTCTTCTTCTTCATCGTTCTCAAAATCTTTTAAAAGAGGATCAATACCACAAGTCCTATTTCTGTGATGGACTGCTCTGTGGCTGTCACTTGGTTCAGTCCACTATATAGTCTGTCGTTGAGGGTAGCTTCCTGCGTCCATATGTGTGCCCTGCATGGGCGGATTAAGACTGGCTGCAATCAAACGGGGACCTTATCCAGACAGCGTCCCTTAAAATAAAATGACTGCTAACAGCTAATATAAGACTGTAACTAAATATTAATATTGGAAAAAAAAACGAACACGAAGAAATAACTGTTTAAAATGTTCGCCGTATGTAAAAATTTGCCCTTTCCACACGGCCAGCGGAGCTTGTCTAAATTGAGAAATTTTAAAAATATAAACTATATTTTATACTATATTCTCTAAGTTAGCCAAGTTTTATAGATTATTAAGACTGTCAGGTCTGAAGCGCGATCAGTTTAATAGATACTATTTATAAATATATTTAATGCATTATATTTTCAAGGGTTCGTGCAAACATTTGTACACTTTTATTTTAAAATATAAAAAGTTTGGGGCCCCCAAACCGTCGGGGTCCCTGGCTTTAGCCCGCTCAGCCCCCCCCCCCTTAATCCGCCATAGCTGCCCTGGTACAGCCTAGTGGCACGGAGGGCAGTTTTGAAGAAGAAATAATATTGTTCATTACATAAATTTAGTTTTGTATTTGAGATTTGAACGTATCCAAACTCTTTAACGTACACGAAGTAAATAGATGAACAAAATGAAAAAATTACGTGGAAACATTTCTCATTCATTTCTTAAACTAAGAGTAAAGTAAAAACTATACAAAAAGCAATTCATTATAATTTAGACAACACAAAGATAACTTAAAACAACCCTCAGATAGACATAAGGATAAAAACACCTTTCTTATTGCGTATGCAAGAACAAACACATACAAATTCTCGTTTTTAACCGTCCGGCATTCGAACGTGGTATGGGTTGCCTGAGGAAACCAGGAAAACCCTCACTTTATCAAATATTTAAAACTCTAATAAGAATGCAGGACTAGACGTAAACCATAGATAAGCTTAAGATGCAATAATCTTCTGTATAGAAGATGTGTATGTCACAGAAAAGATAAGATAAGATTATTAAGATAAGAAGGTCTCTTCTTTAAAAAAATTTAAACTATATATTACAAATAATAAAACACTACAACTCGCCCCGCGCCCTGCGCCCCGCGCCCCGGGTACCGTGTTACCCCCTTTTTTTTCAACTGAAAATTTAATTTTTAGTTGATGAAATTTTTTTCTTCTCACAAATGTGTTTTGTAAGTCGTTGCCGTATCCTAAAATGAACTACTTTTATTGAAAGCGTTTTCGACTTTTGGCTGTCGCATGAAAAACACTTTCATCACTTATTTGATATCTAAACAAGTTCGTTGTGTGAAATTTATGAACAATCATTCATTTTTATTAACTTTTTTTTTTCTCCCTTGAATCTAGAATTGATTTGTTCACCTGTTATAATAAATTTATATCCCCCCGCCCCAGGTGTGCTTGGTGCTATTTGGTCAGTGGCCTGGTGGTTCTTGTCCTACGACAGACCGTCCAACCACCCGACCATATCGGAGGAGGAGAGGGTCTACATAGAGACGAGTATAGGGGAGACCACCATGAACACATCAAAGGTAATCCGTTTGATTTATAAATGTTTCAAGCGACATGTTAATTTGCTGAATGCGACCTCAGTCACACAAAAGTAAAGCTTTTAATTGTTTTTAAATTAAATTTAAAAACATTGCATTTATTTATTGCATATAATTTCCAGTAAAACATTTTGAAAATCTTGCTTACTCTATCTATAAAAAATCCTTTGTGACATTTTAAACAATTGACACGATCATGCTTTATGGATCTATTACGGTTGGTATTCAGTTTTTGACATATTAATTTGTTGGGATGAAACAGAGCCTATACAAGATATAAGGAATAACAAATGTAATAGAATTTGTCATGAAAATAATTAATTTAACAAAATTACATCAATATACATAATTTACAATGTGTGCACCGTCCGTCCCGTCCGTGACGCTATTAAATTTAGAAAGCAGCGCCCCAAAAATAATTATATTTGAACGTCCGCATAAAATTGTTAATTTGGAAATAGATTAATAAAACAAAAATTTATAAAATAAATGAGTTTTATACTAAATTATTTTTTTTGTTCTGATGAACATTTGTTCAAAATAAATAGATTGCAACTGAAATATATTCATTTTGAAAAGTTCCGTCATTTTTTGACGGGTGATACCCTAGTTTTTACATAATTTTAAAAAACAACAACCTTGAACCTGTAATGTGTTACCCACGCACAGGTTAGATAAAAGTCAGGCTCTGAACTCAGGCCATGGTATTGATGACCCTACTGACGTCTTGGAGAATCAGCCATGCAGAGACGTTAATTTTAGTGATAGAGATTAATTTTTGCATACTATTTTCTAAATTTGACTTGAACTTTTAATGTTTATTCATCATTTTAAAGTTTTAAAAAAAGGAATTTAACGTAATTTTTAAAATAAAAATATGCATTCATTTGTCAATAGGAGAAACAAGGGGGTAGGGGTAGGTGTGGTATATTAACATTCAAACAAAAACATGGACATTGGCTCTAAGTATCCTCGAAAATATAACGATAGATCATATTTACAGTTAAAAACAGTGCCGATAGGTATTAAGATGTCCTTCCTCTATATGACATCTTTTCTATAAAAAAAATATTTGACACGCATGTCATTTCTCAAATACATATCATACAGAATGGGACTGCATAAAGCTTTTTAATAAAAACAAATTACACAAACTATTTGTGTAAGAAAAAAATAAATTTAAGCTTTATTTATCAACTAATACAAATAATAGTAAAAGTTTCGGCTCATGCCTTCATCAGCACAAAGTAAAATAACATAAATAATTACTTACATTCCATATATCTTAAAACATATTAGAGCCTATGTGATAAAAAATGAAAAGAAAAGAAAAACAACAATAAACAAGGATACAGAATATAGGAAAAATTTCGTTTCATTATTTCTTTGTATATTGTTGATGTTTAGACCGTAAATCTCGTGTCCATCTGTCCTGACAGAACGTCTCCACCCCATGGGTGGCCTTCTTTACGTCCATGCCCGTGTGGGCGATCATGGTGGCCAACTTTTGTAGGTCCTGGACCTTTTACCTACTCATCATATCACAGCCGGCCTACTTTGAGGAGGTCTTTGGTTTCAAGATTGACGAGGTAAGCAAGTCTTTTTGGTTGGGGTGTACCGGATTTCGGAATCCGGCCATTTAAAAAAATCCGGCTCCGGTAGAATTTGACTTCAATACTCCGGCGGGCCGGGGGAGTCATAAAATATATTGATATACATGGCTCCGTGCTGCGTCAAATCCAGAATCCGGCCATTTTTCAAATTTAGCCCCGGCTCCAATACCGGCCTGATTTCACTTCATAAATCCAGCCGGATGTCAAAACTTTGAAAGCGGTGTATCCCTAGTTTTTGGACATAATTAAAGCAACGTTTCCTAAAAATATAGATTAAATTCAATTCAGTATTTTGTAGAAATTTTTAAACGCGTTAAGGTAGGTCTCGAATGATCAATGATTGATTTTTATGACAATGTTCTACACTTGTCCACATACGATGGGTGTGTCGAACATGACGATGTGTTTTGGTTAACGGTTTGCTATGTTGTCTACAGAGCGGCACGTTGTCTGCCCTGCCTCACCTGGTCATGGCCATCATTGTGCCCATTGGGGGGCAGATAGCTGACTTCTTGAGGCGACGGATTCTCACGACCACAGTTGTCAGGAAGATCTTCAACTGTGGAGGTAAGCAAAAAACTCTCAGGTCTTCAACTGTTGAGGTGAGCAAAGAACTATCAGGTCTTCAACTGTTAAGGTAAGCAAAGAACTCATAGATCTTCAACTGTGGATATAAGCAAAGAACTCTCAGGTCTTCAACTGTGGAGATTAGCAAAGAACTCACCTATGTTCAACTGTGGAGGTAAGCAAAGAACTCACAAGTATGTTTATCTGTTGGGGTAAGCTATAAAATCGTTCACCTGTGACGGTAAGCAAAGAACTTAAAAGTATATTTATATGTTGAGGTACTTTACCTTGTTTAACTGTGGAGAGGATGTTCACTTTAGGACGCGGGGAGTCGTTAAGTGTAGAGGTGATTTGCCAATCTAGGAACTCAGTCAGAATGTATGCTTTTGAGGGTGGTGTTACCGCAGGAAAGTAACTTTAATTGTAAAATAAAGTGTTTAATTGTTGAGGTAAGGGCCACGTAGAGGGTTGGGGGTATGTTTAACTTTTGAGGTAAGTGTCACGTAGAGGGTTGGGACGATGTTTAACTTTTGAGGTAAGTGTCACGTTAAGTGTTGGGACGATGTTTAACTTTTGAGGTAAGTGTCATGGTAAAGGTTGGGACGATGTTTAACTTTTGAGGTAAGTGTCACGTTAAGTGTTGGGACGATGTTTAACTTTTGAGGTAAGTGTCACGTTAAGTGTTGGGACGATGTTTAACTTTTGAGGTAAGTGTCACGGTAAAGGTTGGGACGATGTTTAGCTTTTGAGGTAAGTGTCACGTTATAGTTGGGAAGATGTTTAACTTTATGTCACGTCTAGAAACGGGTCATCTACATGGGAAACTTCTACCACAGTCAACATTCCAAAACTAGAACCTATTGAAAAAAAGCAGCTTCAAGATTTATTACTGCATGGTGAATATTCACAACTGACACGAGCAGCCTCATAGAACACAGCAAACAATAGATGAAAGAAAACAAAGAACAACGTATGTATAATACATGAGGCATTTCTACTTTGAAAATACTACAGAAAAATAATCAACTACAACAATCAGAGAGACAAATGGATGAAAACACAATTCTTGTTCCATTTGCAAGAACAAACGCATACCTATACTCCATTCCTTCTTACCGTCAGGGCCGGCTATAGGCATAGGCAAACTAGGAAGCTGCTTAGGCCCTACGATTAGTCTCCTCATTAGTGGGTGCCTCTGAAAAGAATCTGTCCAAATTAATTATTTATATTTTTGTATGACATTTAGGGCAACCAAATTCACTTCGCCTATGGCCTCCAATTCCCTTGGGCCGGCCCTGTTACCTAATGCTATTCGGGTGTGGCGTGGGTTGCCTGAAAAAACCTGAAAAACCAACACTCTGTCAAGTTTTTTTTAACTCCAGTAAAGATGCAAGTCTAGACATAAACCATTAACAAGCATGTGAAGCAACAATTAGTTTAGCTTTGAGGAAGATGTTTATCATTGGTTGCAAGTGCCTCACACACATTATAAGACGTGGTTTAATTTGGATTAGAGTTGAATACGAATGTGGCGTGGGTATGTGCCGCCCGCCCGGTCAGATCCCAGTTTCTCCATCCCCCCTCCGGAAAACTATATTGTTGCTATAAAGCACAGACAATTTTTTATTAGAAAGTAATTATAAAGACACTATTCTATACATTTTGTGATTGAAATAAATAGAAGAGCTTTCATTTCTTGCTTCAAATTGAAGTTTTCTGCTTATTTTCATTGCACATTTTTTGATGTTTCAATATTATGAGCAATGCTATGCTCAGCAACCAAAAGAAAAAAATAGATTATTCAATCTTGGTATATTCATTATTGAGACTACTCAACTTTTCATTAACTTAATTTAGAGAAGGTATCTCTCACAGCTAGTATTACAGATGGCATTGTTAAGTAATATTCTAAATAATGTTATTATATTAGACGGGGTAAATTCGACCCTAGATATTTGTTTTGAATACATCATATTAACTAAACTAGTTTTTTAAAATGTTATACCCGTGAGGTAAACAACAAAATGTTTGGTAAATTTACTTTGCTGGCAATTTTGAGAACTTATCGAATGTTTTGTGTTTATTCTTAAAAACAATGTTCCACCAAAATTAATTCTAAAATAGAACTTTACACAGTGAGTTATGACGTTTTCCGGTTTTAGAAATGACAAGCCCTATTTCAATACACACTTGATCTAGAATCATTCTAGAATCTAGAGTAAAAAGGACAACACGATATTGGTCGATTCGAATAAACATAAAAATACAAGCCGATATGGGAAACGTTTCATCGATTCCATTTCGTTTCTTTTTTCATAGTAAGTTTACCATAGTCGTTTTCTTTCTTTAACTCGCTTGTAAATGGTAACTTTTTTTTTTTTGTGTTTTGAAAACTTACTCACATTTTTTAAAAACCTGTTATGCTAGCGATGATATCAATGCTGGATTTACCTATTTGTTGAACAAGCTATAGCTTAGGGCCCCCGCCTTTTTGGGGGCCCCAGAATTGTTCTTCATATTCGACACTGACACAGAATATCTAGACTTCAAAAGGGCTCCCATATCTCAAATAGTTTAGGGCCCCGTCAAGAATAAATTCGATGCTGGATGAGATAAGTTCAGTTCGTGTCATTCGCTTTAGTTTTTTTTTTTTCTTGTTGATTCGTTCACTCTACAGACAGAACATTCATTTTATCGTCATGTAATATACAACAAATATTTTTAAAAAAAAACACAACAAACCAACAACGAAACCTTTTCATAATCTTGCTGCAGTGTTTCTTGGTGGGGAGCCCGACCCTATTGTGTTACACCCACTCCTGCGGGCTAGTGTCCCCTGGACAAATCTTAGACCATAACAATAAAACTAATCCCTGGGATTTTAAATCAATAATTTAAAGAAAAAAAATTCAATATTTTTTTTTTAAAAAAAAAAGTTAGAATTAAATATTTAACGAGAATTAAATTTTTAACGAAACAAAATGAAATGAATGTTACAGGCAACGAGGCCAAAATGGCAAGGACCGGTGGAAGGGGGGGGTGGAAGGGAAAAAATTCAATGCTATAATAATGATTCCCAGCATGCCCCGTTCTAATCACATCTCGAGACGTCCCGTTGTTTTAATCGTGTTTCTAACCCACGTGGCGACAATGGCGCGTCAGTTGGGAAAAGAAAAAAAAAACAAGACAACGGGCCCGCACTAGAGGATCCCCGAGCTGTCCTGTTGTTGTCCAGGACTGTCCGAGTTAGGGGGACACTCATCTTTCCGACATCTTCGATCGTCTCGCGATTCAATTTCGCGCGCTTCCTTTCCAAATCCAATCCCCTCCCCCTCTTCCCCGCCCTCCCTTAACGGGGACTTAGCCTGCACTCCAGCCCTCAATCCGCATGGTCCTAATTCTATTACATTAACAGGACCCTGGGCTGATTTCCTGGAAAAACAAAGAAAAGAGACCCGGATTAAAGCCTTTTAAACGAAATCATTCTTGGTTTAATGCGGAGGGAGCCGTGTGTGTTTGTGGACATTGAGAATTTCACGATTGTCTGTGTGTGTGGGGGAGGGGGGGTTGGGGTGTGGTAATGTAGAATTGATCACCACTATGTGAGTGTGTGTGTGGGTTTGTGGGGAATGTAAACAATTTTAGATTGTGTGGGGCTTGAGGGAACAGTATAAGACTCGCGATGGTATGTGTGGGGATAGTGAATGGGCTTGTTATGGTATGGGTGGGGATAGTGAATGGGCTTGTGATGGTATGGGTGGGGATAGTGAATAGGCTTGTGATGGTATGTGTGGGGATAGTGAATGGGCTTGTTATGGTATGGGTGGGGATAGTGAATGGGCTTGTGATGGTATGGGTGGGGATAGTGAATGGGCTTGTGATGGTATGTGTGGGGATAGTGAATGGGCTTGTGATGGTATGTGTGGGGATAGTGAATGGGCTTGTTATGGTATGGGTGGAGATAGTGAATGGGCTTGTGATGGTATGGGTGGGGATAGTGAATGGGCTTGTGATGGTATGTGTGGGGATAGTGAATGGGCTTGTGATGGTATGGGTGGGGATAGTGAATGGGCTTGTGTGCGTAAGTGTGTGTATCTTTGTGTGTGTGTGTGTGTGTGTGTGTGTGTGTGTGTGTAAAACGGTTATTGACAGCTAATTATCCTACCAGAAAGGTTGCGCAAGGAACTTTATCTAAGAAACTCAAATTTGAACAATTAAAAAGTACGTCCTAAACTAGGAATGGATGCAGCTACGTATATAGATCTAGTATATTATCTTGTTCATCTATGTATTATTCGACAAAATGTATCAGATATTGCATTTTTAAAATAAGCTGTACTCAGAGGCGTGACTAGTGGGTCGCGGGAGTTGTGGACCACACTGGGTGACACAATCTCAAGGGGTGGCACATAAGTTTAAAAGTCTGTACGTTCCCGCTAATTGTCACCGGCAGACTCGGAAGAGGTCTACAGGGTAAGTTGTGAGGGGGTGAAACTATCAGGCACTGCACTGGGTGACACCAATCTTAGTGACGCCTCTGACTGAACTAACAGTAAAAAATGATGTTTAAATACACGACAAGGCACGCTCCGAGGACTAGCGTTGGGCTTAACAATCTAATATATGTAATGAGTGTCTCTTTAACAGATAAAATAACATAATATGAAATTGTTAAGATTTTATTACAAACCATATGAGATTAAGATGGCTACAGTTGGATGGTTATAGCTTTGTACTTAAGATCTGGTGATTGCTTTTGTAATAAAGCGATAGCCGCATACTATCGTGATAATTCTTTAAAAACTAATCATTTGCTTATGGCAGTATTTTGTGAAGTATGACGTTATCTTTCAAGAGTTCAAGGTTATTTTTTAATAGATTTACTGTGATATTTTGTTGGTTCTGGCAATGTTACATGAAAAAATGAAAATTTGCGATTCTTTGTGTTTGGTCAATAGAATTATTTTTTTTTTGTGAAAGTGCTTCGAATTTTTAAAAGGAATACCTGGATAATTTTCCTGTGTATGAAACAAGTTCATGTTGTTGGAACAAGAACATTAATAACAAAAATCATGTTAAGCCTGGTCCCTTTTGGAACTCAGGACGTGTTAGCGCATTTTCGTATTATGTATCAGTACTTATGTTAGATATCAGCATTATGTAGTTATCAGTAATTGTGTTTAGATTTTAGACATATTTTTATGAATTTTCTTGTGTAATGAATATACCACAAATAATGACGTAAAACTCTCTAAACTTTTACACATATTCTAATGACGTCAACAAAAAAAACACTAATACTTTTGATAATACTAAGACTTCCGGCAATGGCGGCCGTTGCCTGCGCCAGTGTTATCTCTCGATTCGCAATGTTTTTTGGTAGTTTTAACGGGTTTTTTTTAACGGATCGAGTAACTGAGTGTTGATGCACAAATGGCAGGTCAGGACATACAAAAAACATATATACATCATGGGTCTAGGACTTATGGATGCTGAGATCTAGGGTGATGACAGACGGACGGACGGACGGACAAAACGGGTGCAATAGCGCATTCGACTTCTCGAAAATGCGCTAAAAAATTTATTGACGAATTCAAGATAAATATAATTATTTTAAAAAACAAAACAAAAAAAAAACAAAGTTATCATGGAAATAGCAAACGGACGAAGACGAAAACTGTATTCTCCATGCGCGTGCCCTCCAGATGGCTGCAGCTGAAGAATGCCTAAACCTTATGCTAGGTGCGACAGCTCCTGACAAACATGGATGAGCACACACCCTCGCCGCGTGCACGTTTTAATCCCTTGATAGAGCAGATTACTAGATAAATATTACATCAGCAGACGGCAGTGTGACGTCATACACATCTTGACAACTCTGCGCCCTGTCGTGTTTTTTGTGAGTTTTTTTGTTTTTGTTTTGTTTCATTCGTTTGTAGAAAGATATGATGACATCACGTGATTCAAACAACGATCTTGTTTATAAGCAAACTCATCACTCTCAATTCAGGGGCGTTGACAGAGGTTAAGGGTATAACTGGATGGCGGGTGGAATTTTTTCGAGCTAGAATGTTCCTAGAATTATTCCTTAATGTATTCGGATATTATTAAATGTTGCAAAGAAATTTTTTATTATAGTAGTAAGGATAATGATAATAATAATAAATTGATTATATATTTATGTTACTAAATTTTTGCCAATTAGTTAAGAAAAAGCGATTGAAAGTCAAGAACCTCTATGCCTTACGCTAGAATGGGACACTAGGCGATGGACTAAATAAAAAGCAATGACTCTAAGTTAGAATGGGGCATCAGGGGTTGGACTAAATAAAGAACTGTAAGTCTAAGAATGGGACATCAGGGGTTGGACTAAATAAAGAACTGTAAGTCTAAGTTAGAATGGGGCATCAGGGGTTGGACTAAATAAAGAACTGTAAGTCTAAGTTAGAATGGGGCATCATGGGTTGGACTAAATAAAAACTGTAAGTCTAAGAATGGGACATCAGGGGTTGGACTAAATAAAGAACTGTAAGTCTAAGTTAGAATGGGGCATCAGGGGTTGGACTAAATAAAGAACTGTAAGTCTAAGAATGGGACATCAGGGGTTGGACTAAATAAAGAAATGTAAGTCTAAGTTAGAATGGGGCCTCATGAGTTCGACTAAATAAAAACTGTAAGTCTAAGAATGGGACATCAGGGGTTGGTCTAAATAAAGAACTGTAAGTCTAAGCTAGAATGGGGCCTCATGAGTTCGACTAAATAAAAACTGTAAGTCTAAGAATGGGACATCAGGTGTTGGACTAAATAAAGAACTATGACTCTCAGCTCACAGAGTGCAATTTGGCGTCCCTTAATTATGGTGTCCTAAGGCTTTTGGCTAAATGTCCTGTGGATTCAATAAACTATGGTGTCAGAAGGCTTTTGGCTAAATGTCCTGTGGTGTCACCAAACTATGGTGTCCCAAGGCTTTTGGCTAAATTTCATATGGTGTCACAAAAATATGGTATCAGAAGGCTTTTGGCTAAATTTCATATGGTGTCACAATCTATAGTGTCAGAAGGCTTTTGGCTAAATGTTCTGTGGTGTCACAAAACTATGGTTTCAGAAGGCTTTTGGCTAAATGTCCTGTGATGTCACCAAACTATGGTGTCAGAAGGCTTTCTGCTAAATTTCATATGGTGTCACCAAACTATGGTGTCAGAAGGCTTTCTGCTAAATTTCATATGGTGTCACCAAACTATGGTGTCAGAAGGCTTTCTGCTACATTTTATATGGTTTCACCAATCTATGGTGTCAGAAGGCTTTTGGCTAAATTTCATATGGTGTCACCAAACTATGGTGTCAGAAGGCTTTTGGCTAAATTTCATATGGTGTCACCAAACTATGGTGTCAGAAGGCATTCTGCTAAATCTCATATGGTGTCATCAATCTATAGTGTCAGCAGGCTTTTGGCTAAATGTCCTGTGGTCGCACCAAACTATGGTGTCAGAAGGCTTTTGGTTAAGTTTCATGTGGTGTCACCAAACTATGGTGTCCTAAGGCTTTTGGATAAATTTCATATGGTGTCACCAAACTATGGTATCAGAAAGGCTTTTGGCTAAATTTCATATGTGTCACCAAACTATGGTGTCAGAAGGCTTTTGGCTAAATTCATATGGTGTCACCAAACTCTCTCTCTCTCTTTATCTCTCTCTCCAACTGTCCTTTCCCCCCTCTGTCTCTCTCTATCGTTCTCTTGCTATCTCTCTACATCTCTTTTCCTCTCTTTACTTCTTCCCGCCATTTCACACTCTGTGAAGTATGTTTGAATTCGCGATAGTGTAAAGATTTTTTTTTAAAGAAATGGAAAGCCGTGCAAGAAAAGGAAATCTATTGAAGCTGGTTTAAAGTTGTAGATCCAAAAGGGGACGGCCAAGGTGCTTGAGACTTCCAAGTCCGACAAACACAAGTCAACAACAAGGGCAGATAACTTGGACTGAAATGTGGGGAGCATAATTTAATGACATTCTAGGGCAGGGTTGGCCAGACCTGCAGTAACCGAGCGCCATTAGACCAGGGGTGGCCAGACCTGTAGTAACTGAGAGCCATTTTAAAATATATTTTTTTTAAATTGTTGAGAGTCGCGTTGAAGCGCTATCGTTCTTTAAACCTGGCTTGGAAATCTTCCAGTGCTCTTTAAAATGTATATCAGCATCCTTCCGTCTCGCGGGACGATGGTGCATCACCGTTTAGTTTGGGTTGCATTTTCTCGAGTGGCTGTACAGTCCTATCCTTGAGTGACCGTCTTTACCACATCTTTCATATCTTTCATAAATTGTATGCGTGCTGCAGTGTGATAATAATAATAATAATAATAATAATAATAATGATAAACATCATAATAAATTGATAATTTATGTAGCGCTGTACCCGAGTAAGGTACTGGACCCACGGCGCTTTACATAAAAATAAAAACATTCATATAGTTTTCAATAAACATTCATATCCTAACAACCACGTAAATGACGGTACGGTACATGTGAGCTACGTTCATCGCTAGAAGAAATGTTGTTAAATTAGTATTTAAAGTAAAGTTAGAAGAGATGGGACTTAAGAACATTCTTGAAGGCTTTCGTAGTGCAATGCTGCCTATGTGTAATGGTAAAGCAACAAGGAAGAGACGCATTCGGCTCGCGGGGTAGAAACTAGGAAATCACCTACAAGGTGGGCCTAACAAAACCGAAAGTCACCTACAAGGTGGGCCTAATAAAACTGAATGGCACCTTCAAGGTTGGCCTAACAAAACCGAAAGTCACCTACACGGTGGGCCTAATAAAACTGAATGGCACCTTCAAGGTGGGCCTAACAAAACCGAAAGTCACCTACTAGGTTGGCCTAACAAAACTGAAAGTCACCTACAAGGTGGGCCTAATAAAACTGAATGGCACCTTCAAGGTGGGCCTAACAAAACCGAAAGTCACCTACAAGGTGGGCCTAATAAAACTGAATGGCACCTTCAAGGTGGGCCCAACAAAACCGAAAGTCACCTACAAGGTTGGCCTAACAAAACCGAAAGTCACCTACAAGGTGGGCCTAATAAAACTGAATGGCACCTTCAAGGTGGGCCTAACAAAACCGAAAGTCACCTACAAGGT
>MUZC01000202.1:1385177-1400241 GCA_002072015.1 Radix auricularia | reverse complement strand
CACACCCACACACACACACACACACACACACACACGTTTATATACATAAATACACACGCAGAGAGAGAGACACGCAGACACGCAAGTGCGTAAAGTACTTGTAGTTACCCCAGGATACAAGAGACACGCGGACACACAAGTGCGTAAAGTACTTGTAGTTACCCCAGGATACAAGAGCCGTAAAGTACTTGCAGTTACCCCAGGATACAAGAGACGTAAAGTAATTGTAGTTACCCCAGGATACAAGAGACGATGTCCTTGAGGTCCCCGATGCTGACGTCACCACACTTTGGCGGCGTGACGTTTGGTGCAGCTGTCTCAAAGCCCGCCATCGGCTGTGTTGTCTGATGAGCAGACGGAGCCTGCATCCACATTCAAACAGAACAAAATGTATTTTAAAAAAATAATGCACGGGTCGAAATATTTCTCACACCAAAGTTCTGAGAAACTAAAACAAACGATTTAAAATCTGAGGAATTTTCAAACATGTTGCTTAAAAGCCGAGAGAAAGTTTAATGCCAGTAATTCCATTCTGAAGGAGTTGTGACGAAAACTCGTATATATGTTCATTAATATATATTTACACAGAGGCGTCACTAGGGTTGGTGTCACACGGGCGGGGGCGGTAGCTCATGGCGTCACCCCCTTACGACTTAACCCATAGAAACTGCTGCAAGTTTTCCAGTGCCATACAATGGGAACAAATAGAATTTTATATTTTGGTGTCAACCTTCTGATGGTGTCACCCGGGGCGGCCCGCCCCCCACCGCACCCCCTAGTGACGCCACTGTATTTACAATACAAATCATTCATATCACAATTAAAGAAAGCATATAATAATGTCATGGATAGCAAATTGGAACATCTTATATGTCTTATATGTTACAGACGCTCTTTCTGTCCTTGTACATGAACGAGATGTGGATATTTCCTACGCGAGAAATGACCAAGTGTGAGTTTTAAACACTTGATACTTGGTAAAATATTCTGTAAGCAAGTGGGTCTGGCTGTTCATTGTAAGTGTGAGAGATAAACGAAATGGTCTGCATAAATCTGATAAGTTCCGGAGTTTTTAACCCGCCAATGAAACGACGCATTCAAAGTTCAACGATAAGAAAGCGGGGAGATAGACCAGACTTTGAAAATAGCGATTCCCGCAAAAGAGATGTAAGGGCGTGTCTAAAAGTCTGGTGGGTGATTGAAACATAGATGGAGTACCAGGCCTCACTCACTCCAACCCGACATCTCACACGCCATAACTCAGGGGCGGGTCAAGATTGCACGGGTTCCCCTGGCTGTGATTCCACATTGGGCCCGGTACAGCCACCTTTATTATACATTATAACAAGTTTAGGGCCCTTAAATCATTGGGGACCCCTGGCCTTAGCCCAATCAGCACCCCACTTAATCCGCCATAGTCACAACCCCTGAGCCATGAGGTAATGAACCCACATGTGGAAGAAAATCCCCAGCCCCGAGCCTAGTGCCCTTCACGGGTCTTCCTGTACCCCCCCCCCACACCACCACCAGCAACCATGTACCCTCCCCCTAAAAGAACCTACAGCTGGGGATTTCCCGCCCCTTCCCAACCCGGAACGGTCGCTCAGAAGTGGCCGCCTGGGCACCCAGGACATGGTTGAAGGTGCATCCACCCTAGAGGTGACTCAACAAGGAGAGGGGGAATTTCCTTACTTCGACTCGCTAAAACCTGGGCGCCACTCCCGAGTCGTCAAATGAGTCTCCATGGTTAAGGACTACCGCCGTGCGGGGGATCATCAATGACCTACTTAGGTTGTTACCCCCATTGGAAGATTTCCTCAGAAATGGCGTCCGCCAATAAAGTATAGTAATGGTAAACTTAATGGGAGCTCACTTCTCAAAGTCCCTTTGGGGTAAGATTAGGAAAAGCGTGAATCCGAAATTTGAAGAATTTTATCTATTTTATCGAAAAATTGTCAATAAAATTTAAATTGAAAGCCCAGGTGAACGAAGCAATATGCCCAGATGGACCAAGCAATCTGTCCAGAAGGACCAAGCAATCTGTCCAGATGGACCAAGCAATCTGTCCAGATGGACCAAGCAATCTATCCAGATGGACCAAGCAATCTGTCCAGATGAATCAAGCAATATGCCCAGATGGACCAAGCAATCTGTCCAGATGGACCAAGCAATCTGTCCAGATGGACCAAGCAATCTGTCCAGATGGACGAAGCAATATGCCCAGATGGACCAAGCAATCTATCCAGATGGACCAAGCAATCTGTCCAGATGGACCAAGCAATCTATCCAGATGGACCAAGCAATCTATCCAGATGGACCAAGCAATCTATCCAGATGGACCAAGCAATATGTCCAGATGGACCAAGCAATCTGTCCAGATGGACCAAGCAATCTGTCCAGATGGACCAAGCAATATGCCCAGATGGACCAAGCAATCTATCCAGATGGACCAAGCAATATGCCCAGATGGACCAAGCAATATGCCCAGATTGACCAAGCAATATGCCCAGATTGACCAAGCAATCTGCCCAGATGGACCAAGCAATCTGTCCAGATGGACCAAGCAATATGCCCAGATGGACCAAGCAATATGCCCAGATGGACCAAGCAATCTGTCCAGATGGACCAAGCAATCTGCCCAGATGGACCAAGCAATCTGTCCAGATGAATCAAGCAATCTGTCCAGATGGACCAAGCAATCTGTCCAGATGGACCAAGCAATCTGTCCAGATGGACCAAGCAATCTGTCCAGATGGACAAAGCAATCTGTCCAGATGGACCAAGCAATATGTCCAGATGAATCAAGCAATATGCCCAGATGGACCAAGCAATCTGTCCAGATGAATCAAGCAATATGCCCAGATGAACCAAGCAATCTGTCCAGATGGACCAAGCAATCTGTCCAGATGAATCAAGAAATATGCCCAGATGGACCAAGCAATCTGTCCAGCTGAATCAAGCAATATGCCCAGATGGACCAAGCAATCTGTCCAGATGGACCAAGCAATCTGTCCAGATGGACCAAGCAATATGCCCAGATGGACCAAACAATCTATCCAGATTGACCAAGCAATATGCCCAGATTGACCAAGCAATATGCCCAGATGGACCAAGCAATATGCCCAGATGGACCAAGCAATCTGTCCAGATGGACCAAGCAATCTGTCCAGATGGACCAAGCAATCTGTCCAGATGGACCAAGCAATCTATCCAGATGGACCAAGCAATATGCCCAGATGGACCAAGCAATCTGTCCAGATAGACCAAGCAATCTGTCCAGATGGACCAAGCAATCTATCCAGATGGACCAAGCAATCTGTCCAGATGGACCAAGCAATCTGTCCAGATGGACCAAGCAATCTGTCCAGATGAATCAAGCAATATGCCCAGATGGACCAAGCAATCTGTCCAGATGGACCAAGCAATATGCCCAGATGGACCAAAGCAATCTGTCCAGATGGACCAAGCAATATGCCCAGATGGACCAAGCAATCTGTCCAGATGAATCAAGCAATATGCCCAGATGGACCAAAGCAATCTGTCCAGATGGACCAAGCAATATGCCCAGATGGACCAAAGCAATATGTCCAGATGGACCAAGCAATATGCCCAGATGGACCAAGCAATCTGTCCAGATGAATCAAGCAATATGCCCAGATGGACCAAGCAATCTGTCCAGATGAATCAAGCAATATGCCCAGATGGACCAAAGCAATCTGTCCAGATGGACCAAGCAATCTGCCCAGATGGACCAAACAATCTATCCAGATGGACCAAGCAATATGCCCAGATGGACCAAGCAATCTGCCCAGATGGACCAAGCAATCTATCCAGATGGACCAAGCAATATGCCCAGATGGACCAAGCAATCTGTCCGGATTGACCAAGCAATCTGTCCAGATGGACCAAGCAATATGCCCAGATGGACCAAGCAATCTATCCAGATGGACCAAGCAATATGCCCAGATGGACCAAGCAATATGCCCAGATGGACCAAGCAATCTGCCCAGATGGACCAAGCAATCTGTCCAGATGGACCAAGCAATATGCCCAGATGGACCAAGAATACTCACCGCTTATCTCGTGGATTTTTGGTGTTTTCCCTGGGTTTAAATTTTTTTTTTTAAACTTCAAAATATTGCGTTACACCATTAATTTACGCTAGGCGGCTTATATAAAAAAAAAACACCACTTCGTTTCGGAATACAGCTATTTGGAGACTTCACAAGTCTTTATCTCTTTTGGTCGCCAGAAGAAATGTTTTCCGTAAATACTGTCTAAAAGTTTGTCTCATCTCAAAGTTGTCAAAATTTACGGTTCTAGCAACGCGTTCTGTAACTGTGCATTTGAGTTCATTTGGTTCTACGCATGGAAAACCCATTAGGTTTCACAATAGTTTTCATTTACGCTCCATAAAATATCCAAAGACAAAGCATTGGATTACTTTTTGGTGCGAAGTATTTTATATTTAAGGTGAAATTTTGTTTGCTAGTTTGTTCTGATTACTCTTTGGTGCGAAGTATGATATTTTTAAGATGACATTTTGTGTGCAAATGTGTTTTGATTACTTTTTGGTGCAATGTATGATATTTTTAAGATGACATTTTGTGTGCGAGTGTGTTCTGATAAGATGTACGTTTGATTCCTTTTAACGCGATCAGCGTTTATAACTTCACAGCCAAGAAAACCTTTTCAAATTGGGCTTCTCTCCCTCCCCCCTCTCTCTCTCTCTCCCTCTCTCTCTCTCTCTCTCTCTCTCTCTCTCTCTTTTGTTATCTCCCTTTCTCTTTCTCTCTCTTTCTCTTTTGTTCTTTCCCTTTCTCTTTTTCTCTCTCCCTCTCTCTCTCTCTTTTGTTCTCTCCCTTTCTCTCTCTCCCTCTCTCTCTCTCTCTTTTGTTCTCTCCCTTTCTCTCTCTCCCTCTCTCTCTCTCTTTTGTTCTCTCCCTTTCTCTCTCTCTCTCTCTCTCTCTCTCTCTCTCTCTCTCTCTCTCTCTCCCCCAGTCTCCCTCATCGACCCACATTCCCGTTTAAAGCAAGACCCTTAATAGGAAACTGTAATTAAAATTTTAAATACGTAACAGATTATTGCATTTATTTGAGAGTCAATCGTGAGATAAAATTAACAAAACCCTCTGCACAATTACTGAAGAGGCAAAGATTGCGGAATAAATCATAGCCACGGTCAATTAAATCTAGTATTTCCATTCTGAACTGGGAATAATTCAAGTACATTACCATCAACTGGCAAAAATGTACAGAGATTTCTATTAACTATAAGTGTTAATTACGTTATCGCTGTGGTGGCTGTGTGACAAAGATGGTTCCACAGTTTGAAGCGGGCATTGAAACTGTGTGAGTTAAAATTTGACTCGAAATTACACATGCCAGCTGCGACTTTAACACATATCAGCTGCGGCTTAAACACATACCAGCTGCGACTTAAACACATACCAGCTGCGGCCTAAACACATACCAGCTGCGACTTAAACACATACCAGCTGCGACTTAAACACATACCAGCTGCGGCTTAAACACATACCAGCTGCGACTTTAACACATACCAGCTGCGACCTAAACACATACCAGCTGCGACTTTAACACATACCAGATGCGACTTAAAAACATACCAGCTGCGACTTAAACACATACCAGATGCGACTTTAACACATATCAGATGCGACTTAAACACATACCAGCTGCGACTTTGAAAACACCCAGAGAACATATTTAAACAGCACAGTAAGAGCACATTATAACAGGACATATTTCAACAGGACCGTAAGAGCAGAAATTGAACTTAGGACACAAGACCAAACTTCACAGATCTCTCCCCCCCCCCCCCACAGTAAAGAGGCAGTAACAACAATGACAACGATGCCTATAGTTACTTTTCAGCGAGTTCATGTTTACATAGCAACCAAATTTCAATTCGTAATTTACCCGTTCGTGATGCCGCGCGAAAAAAAACTCATAGCAGACGACCTGTCCTAATGCTTTGCCTGCGGACCCCACCGGGGATCACTTTCTGGAAATTTGGCTGATTTTTGGAGGGGAGTATAACGATTTCTGAATCTTTCCCCATACATCAAACGTGCGACAATATTCATCACACACACCACACACACACTGCTAGCAGATGCGGTGCAGCTTTCTCTTCGCCATTAACCACACCTACCCACCCACCAAACCGGAATCGGCCGAAAAAGCAGGGCCTGGGGGGAAAGGGGATGGGTGCCTGGGGCAGTGACCATTTTCGGGTGAATCCAAAGACCAGTGCTCTAATCACAATGCCTCCGCGCGGAATTCCCCGTAATCACGTCTGCGGGAAGTGTCGCGCTCGGCCGTCGGAGTTATCTTCCTTTTATTCAAATCCCGTTACCATTGTCTCCCGCTTAATGGTGCGGCGGAGAGTCGTCGTGGGAAATGGCGCAGCGAAGATCTGAGAACTTTGGGGTGGGGGNGGGGACGGACCATGCTTGCTGGACTGTGTCATTCAATCAATGGTATTATTCCTGGCCCTCTAGGGGTCACGTAAGGCTCGTGAATATTGACTTTTTTTTTGTTGGGGGAGGGAGGGTGTGGCGAGAAAGATGTAAATATTGTTGACAAATTGTCTAGGGGTGTAATATTTAAGTTATGCCCTCTCTCTGCCTACACGCGCTTACTTTAGTGATCTCTCACAAACGATGATCAACAAACAAGATGGTGAAAATGTAACAATAATTTATTATACAATAATTACAATAAGCGGAAAACTAGTTCCGTTATGGCCTAAATTCATCATTAGGCTTAAGCCAATCAGTATAATGGTTATATGGTTAATACTTAAATTTAAGGATGTAGTGCCCCGCTCCGTGAGTGGTTGGTTCTGCACTTCTGTCCTGTGGGCTGCTTCACCTATGGTTCCATGTGACTTCGGTGATCACGGAAGTGTGAATAACCGGCTTCTACACGTGTATTGAGTAGGCATCAACCAGTGCGGTTGGCTTCAGCGTTACGTTTAGAGTAAGGCTGGTTATGATGAGTTGTCCTCCTCTGGTCCTGTCGATCGGTGCAGGGGTGAGGTAGGGGTCGGATACAAGTCGCGTGGATAGCGGTGAGTCCAGCTATTGGTCCAAATATGTGGGTAGGGGTCGGATACAAGTCGCGTGGATAGCGGTGAGTCCAGCTCTTGGTCCAAAGATGTGGGTAGGGGTTGGATACAAGTCGCGTGGATAGCGGTGAGTCCAGCTCTTGCTCCAGGTATGACGACACTTCGTTGGGCGGTTGCTGTCCGGAGTTCGTGTTATCTCTCATTACAGGCGGGTGCCTAGAAGCCAGACTAAGATAGAAAGAATACACATATGGGTATTTTCTATATTCGTCTGTCTGATCCACACTTTCGGCTGCCGAGCCTTCAGAGCCAGATGCCAAAAGAGGATCAAAATACATTATCATAAACACATGGTTATTTAATATATATATATATATATAACATGAAATTGAAATAATATTTCGTTACCATCTTGAAAGTGGATGGTGGAATAAATACAATAATATTATTGGTTACACCAATATAATTCGATCCATCTACCTGATGGATCGCGTGTTATCACATTTATTTATGAAAGGAGAAATACAATGTCGCACGTGGCCGCGCATGGCGTTAACGGGGTCAACATGTCTGTACAATTTCAATATGACATTGCACGAAGATTAATATTTGAATACTGGCGTGAAATATGCTTATAAATACGAGGGAATCAAGTTAGAGTTCAACTTACATAGATTCTTGCTAACGGGTAATGGTGCCGGCTCTCTCACGACAAGGATGGCTATAGATTTAATTCAGTATTGAATTCTCATTCGACATAGCTCTCTATGATCCCTTGGGCGGAAAAGAAAGTGTCGTGCCGGAGTATCAACTTTTATACACGTGTGTAATTTTATGCAGCTCTTCCTGATTGGATAGCCTCACTATCGGGCAACCTTGACCGGTCATGTACTCCACCGCATATTTAATTAGTGACCTTGATCCGTCAAGTGTTTCGTCAATAGTGACTTCCCCTTTTGTTTTGTTGTTATTCTCGTGCAAATCACAGTGGGCTCACAAATTTCGTCACAGAGGGGTAGATTTGGGGGTGGGGGGGCGCTATTTTTATTTTAACCCTGTGCGTAGTGACGTCGTTACTTGATTATTAGAAACTTTTCAATGACATTACGTGCCTGTCGGTGTGGGTTCTAAACCTCCGCTTGGACTTCTGTTTAAAAAAAATGCGTTTACAGGTTTCCTTTTCTTCAAAAGACTTGCATTAGAATTTACAAAGATTGATGTCATGTTCGATGAGGCATTCATCGTTATACTGGATATACTAAACATGGCGCGAGATTTTCATTCATTCCGATAGATGCAAAATAGATTTTCATCCTGGTACATGCAAAGTAGATCTTCATCGTGATACATGCAAAGTAGATATTTTTCATGATAAAAGCAAAGTAGATCTCTATCGTGATACATGCAAAGTAGATCTTTAACATGATACATGCAAAGTAGATCTTTATCATGATACATACAAAGTAGATCTTCATCTTGGTACATGCATAGTAGATATTTATCATGGTACATGCAAAGTAGATCTGGTTAATTCTTGACCTCGCATGCGACTTTGATTACGTACGGCCCAAACGACCTCAACTGAATATCTCTAGGCGAACGTTTCACGTTGATCCACGTGTACGTCAAAAACAGACTCCCTCCTTGCAACCCCCATACACACACACACACACACACACCCCCACACTCACACACACACACACACACACACACACACACTTTCAACAACGAAACTTTTTGGTGGTTCTCAACACATTGTCAGTGTCCCCCCCACCACGCACGCACAAAAAAAAAGGTTTCAGCCTCTTTTGCATGCGGCTTGTCTACCCCATGATGTCAATGATAATTTCCCCATTTCATTAGCATAATTTATACACCCAACCTCTTCCTTTTGTCTGCTTCCCTTATTGATTTCATAGAGGTCTTCATCAACCCCCTCGACACGTTCAAAAGTACACGTGGCCACCAGCCCCGCTAATTGCTACATCGGTATAAATTAATGGATGAAATTAAGCAGTTTTGGGCGAGAGTTCCCACTCATCTTACACTTTGCTGAATGTGTTGCCACTCTTTAAGGCTCCCCCCCCCCCTTTCCTTTTTTTTAAAATTTCGACCTTGCGGTGAGTTTCTGAAGTCGCTACCTAATGACCCGCATGCAATGCAAGATTTTAATTGAGGGGATTCTTCAGCACCGGGGAGTGTCTAATGTAGAGTTTAAGATTAGGATTTAGATAAGACTGTTAAGGGCCATCCATTAATGACGTCATGCGAATTTTGCCGATTTTAGCCCCTCCCCCTTCCCCCTCGTCACAATAGCTTAGGCCCCCTCCAATATGACTTCACACAGTTTTTACACCTCCCCCCACCCCTCAAAAAATGCCGTATGTTTTAAATTAAAATTAGCACGTTTCCAATTAATTTTTTGTCATTTCAAAATTGATATAGTGTAAGTCTGCACTCTAATATCGTAGCACATGTGAAGCCATTGAAAATGTCATTAAATAAATTGCAATAAAATCAACTATTTAAGTGGAACTTTTATTTGAAGAGGCGCGGTTTTTTATTGATGAGACTTTGCATTTCTTAAACTACCCCAATCCCTCGTCACACATCGTCTCAAATCCATTACCCCCTCACCCTATGCACAGGGCGTCCTTTATGGGCGGCCCCTTATTTATATTTAAATTATATATATTTCTTTCGTTTCCATTCATGTTTTCTATTTCAATCATAATTTTAATGTAATGCATATTACTTTCCAGTGTAGACCAGGTTTTTATTTTATTAACTAGATGCCCGCGGCGTAGCATATGCCGCAGATTCACGCATAGATATTGCAAAGAAAGTTGGGGGGGGGGGTTGAACAGACACAAGCTACATCACGATGAAATCAGAACAACGCGAATGAACCTCGGATGCGGGGATAACTGTGACGCATTGTTGATCTGGAAACATGTGCACTATGAGTAGCCACTTGCCATTCCCACCCTGCACCACCCTAGCTTGCCAAACATAAACTAATTGGCATAACTTGAAAAAGGTCATTCGTAAAGCTTATTTCCACTCGCCTTGTGCTTGTTTTGGTGTTGCGAAGTCATGATCGAAAAGAAAGTAGAAAATGAACGGGCACAAACAACTACATTTTTTAAAATTAAAAAAGTAATGTCTTAGCTGGGGATTGAACCTAAGACTTTCCGCGTTTTAGGCGAATGCAATAACCACTACACTACGAAATACATGTTTTTTGGTTGTTCTGAAAAAACATAGCAATTGACCTCAATTCAACGAGTTGTTGGTCTCGATGACCCCCCACTAACTTTTCTTGCAATGTGATTGGTCAGTGGGGTCAGACAGATTGCTACTTCCTTGGTGTCCGGCATGGTTGGACCATGTAGAGAAAGATTGTGGGACACGCGAGTTTCAATAGAACTGACGTTACTGATTGTTTTCATCTTTTTTTTGTTGATGTATTTATGTGTATTTAACTTGTTTTTTTTAATGTATTTATGTACATGTAACATTCCCTTTTGATGTATTTAAGTGTATGTAACTTAATACTTTTTTAAAACCTTTATATTAACTTGTGGTGTCTGAGCCCTGAGACAGACCGACCGACCTTGCTGAAAAAACTTTGGACCAATTTTTTAAGCCACTTTCTCGTAAGCTAGCGAGCTGAAATTTTGCAGGCAGACTCATATCAATGAAGAAAATGATGTATCAAAATTTCAAATCGATCGAATAGACTTTAATTGAATTATTGAATTTTAAAATTATTTTGTTTATCTCTTTATATATCATGTTCATTTTTAGCGCATTTTCGAGATGTCGAAATCGCTATTGCCCCCGTTTTGTCCGTCTGTCTGTCATCACCATGATCACAGGATCCATAAGTCCTAGACCCATGATGTATATATGTTTTTTGTATGTCCTGACCTGCCATTGGTGCATCAACACTCAGTTACTCGATCCGTTAAAAAACCCCGTTAAAACTACCAAAAAACTTTGCGAATCGAGAGTTAACACTGGCACAAGGAACGGGCGCCATTGCCGGAAGTCGAATACATAGTTTTTCAAGCATTCAAGAGTGGTGTGAAATCGTGCAAAAGAATTAATTAGTGTTTTTTTTAGTTGACGTCATTAAAATATGTGTAAAAGTTTAGAGAGTTTTACTTCATCATTTGTGGTGACTTGTAGTTAGATTAAAGAGAAAATAAAAAATTATAAAATGTAAAGAAATGACTTTTAAATAAAAATTTTTCAGGTATATTCATTACACAAGAAAATTCATAAATATATGTCTAAAATCTAAACACAATTAGTGATAACTACATAATGCTGATATCTAACATAAGTACTGATACACAATACGAAAATGCGCTAACACGTCCTGAGTCCAAAAAGGGACCAGGCTTAACATGATTTTTTTTAGATAAGAGTGTTGTGGTGCGTAATATATTCAACAAAATTTCATATCGCGCAATAAGGTGCACACTACATTGACATTACATTTTAAAAATATATTCACGACCGGTGCGCATTATATTTAACAAGTTTTACGAGAAATAACTAAAATTTTGTATTTTCGGATTGTTTTGCCCTGCGTATTATAATGAACAACCTTATAGTTAAGTCTCGGATATAAAGGATTTATAGTCAAAAACTTGGTTCTTTCTTTATTTTTTTTACTGTTCTTTATTCTCTTTTTATTTTGAAATGACTCTGTTTCCATGATTTTTCTTGCTCATATATTTTGTCATGTATGTCGCAGTGGCTGCGGGATATTAGCTCTAAACACATTTGCTGCTATCCTGAATTTTTTTCCCACCAACGAAAGTGTTCACTCCTAAGACAACAACAAAGCCATTCTGCACGGTGCACTGTTTAAACGAGCTTCATGCGATGCAGGACACGGTGACACGGTGTGCAAGATGGTATTAAAAAGGGTTACCATCAATGTTCCCCCTAAGGTTGGTTGGTCCGTGTGCTAAGTGAAAAAACGCGTGTGCAAAGTTACAGCGCATCCGAATTATTTGGGCAATATTTTACAAAATTTGTTGCGCGGTAATTCTTAACTGCTGCGCGGCGTAAGGGGGAACATGGGTTGGCATTTAAAGAGAAAATTTGGACCAAAATTCCATTTTAGCTGCTCGGCTGCGCAGATATTTGAACGACGCCGCGCAGCAGTTAAGAATCATCGTGAACTAAATTTGGTAAAATATTGCACCAAAAATGGACGTTGCGCATGTTTTTAAAAGACGAGTTTTTTTTTAATTTTTTAAAAATTGTCACATGGACTAATGAAACTCAAAGGGCTCATACCTTTGGACACCATGTGAGCCGTCAAAGTACCAGAGAGAAGTGCACTGTGCGTGGACTGGTAGGAAAAATAGGGGGTGAGGTTAGTGTCATGGTGACAAGAATGGTCTACAATGACAGAAGCAGGCCATAAGAAACAACAGGGTGGATATTTTCCCTGGAATAAATGTGCTTTGTGACTTCATTTCCGTCCAGGGTCGCATTTATTCACTGGCCAGCGGACACCAAGAAAATCCAGGCCAGGAACATGCAGAAATGTGGTGGGGAGGGGAGGGGGGAGGTGGGAGCTCACAGGTGACTCAGGGTCAAATCCCAAACCTGGTCAGGGAGAAGTCTTGGAGTACTTGGTCGTGGAGAAAGGGAGGGGGGGTTGACAAATCCATGCACAAGTGTTGCTCTCTTGTCATCCAGTATTTAACACCTCCGCAATGCTACCTGTACTTTCAGCAATGTTACCTGTACTTTCAGCAATGCTACCTGTACTTTCAGCAATGCTACCTGTACTTTCAGCAACGCTACCCGTACTTTCAGCAATGCTACCTGTACTTTCAGCAATGCTACCTGTACTTTCAGCAACGCTACCCGTACTTTCAGCAACGCTATCTGTTCTTTTAGCAATGCTGCCTGTACTTTCAGCAATACTACCTGTACTGTCAGCAATGCTACCTGTACTTTCAGCAACGCTACCCGTACTTTCAGCAACGCTAGCTGTACTTTCAGCAATGCTACCTGTACTTTCAGCAACGCTACCTGTACTTTCAGCAATGCTACCTGTACTTTCAGCAACGCTACCTGTACTTTCAGCAACGTTACCTGTACTTTCAGCTACGCTACCTGTACTTTCAGCAATGCTACCTGTACTTTCAGCAATGCTACCTGTACTTTCAAGCAATGCTACCTGTACTTTCAGCAATGCTACCTGTACTTTCAGCAATGCTACCTGTACTTTCAGCAATGCTACGAGGACCTGGTCACTATGACAAATCTATAGAGTCGCCTTCTGTCATTTACATGGTATTCAACAGTTGATAGGATTCAACAGTTGACGTGATTCAATGGTTGACGTTTTTAACAGTTGACGCAATAATCTTCTGTATAGAAGGAGCGCCTGTACCAGATAAGATGAGATAAAGTTGCACAGCAACCATATTTTTGTTCAGTATTTTCCGACTTTGTTGCGCGCAATATCAAATCCTAACCGATGCGGCGCAATAGTTTTGATTGAGCGAATTTTTAGATATAATATTTTTCGCGATTGTAACAAACGTGAACCACACGTAAATATATATATTTTTTTCAAATAAACAATACGATATGATAAATGGTATTCAAAGTTAATGAACGATCTATTGGCAGTAGGCCGATGATTTGAAACAAAGTTATTAAACTGACATTAAATTTTTAAAAAATTAAAACATAATATGCGTTCATTTTTAATGTGACGATGTCCATTGAAAATGAACGTGAAGTGTACATAAAACATAAAAGATATCCATAAAGGCAGGTGTTTTTGTTTGATTAATAAAATAAAAACGATATCTAGCTATCATTAATAGAGAAATAATAATTAAAATGAATTGATAATTTATATAGCGCTGTATCCCAGCAAGGGGCCGGGCTCTCAGTGCTTCACACAATAACATACTTGTAATAATTTTTAATAAAAAAAAACATTCATATAATAACCATATAAATGACAGTACGTTACACATAAGCTACGTTAATCATTCAAAGAAATGCTAGGTAACAAAATCCATACAATACTTGTCACTCTGTACTGTTCTGTTTTTGAGTTCTCAGTCCTTTCGGAAACACCCGACCGCTTCTGGTTTTGTTTCGTCAGCAGTCAATAGGCACACTTACTTCCCAGGCATTTTAAATGTTGCGCGTCACTTTCCCCCGACACAATATCATCCTCGCATCGATCTCAGACATTTACTCAAATTCTTTATAATCACGTACACCTCTCCAATAGTGGCTGACACTCTACACCCAATCCCTACACTACAAGAGGTGTTAACTTTATGATAGAAACGAAATAACTTTTAATCGCGCTGCGCTGTTTTTATTTCCGGAAATTCCCTATAAGCGAAATCACCAGCACAGGTTTTTTTAAGTGCACCGTTCTCAACGCGACTGCTCTCTTCTCTGACTCGATGCGTCTCTCTTTCCTAAATACACTCGAAACCAAAGGAACAATGAGGTAATGGCGTCAGGTTTTCAATAATTCACGTGCGCGAGTTTTTATGACAATGGCACAGAGAGTTGTCGCCCTTCTCGGGCACTCTTCCTAATTGCCACGGAGATTGCGTTTATTGCATCATTGCCTCCCTTGGCCCTTGATTTCTCAAAGTTGTGCCCGGGACATTTTCTCCTCAAAGTCTCCTTCTTAAAGCTTTTGGGTAACATACTGGATGGGATTCTCTCATTTTAGTAGGACAAACTCTCACATCGTTATTGCAAAACTCCGACGAAACAGGATCGAGTTATCGTTCTTCTACCGTTTTTAAGAAAAACAAGATCTGACCGAATTCGAAACCTCTTACTACATTAATAGCAGAGTATGGAGATGTGGACCATTTGCCAGGATGGGGGTCGGGGGTCTGTGCGTTGGCCATGATGGGGGTCGGGGGTCTGTGCGTTGGCCATGATGGG
>MUZC01000202.1:1344900-1358561 GCA_002072015.1 Radix auricularia | reverse complement strand
TATGTTGACTAGTCTCCCCTCTAAGTTGACTAGTCTCTCCTCTATGTTGACTAGTCTCCCCTCTAAGTTGACTAGTCTCCCCTCTAAGGTGACTAGTCTCCCCTCCTCCTCCTTATTTCCCACCCATTTTTTTTTCAACACTGATTTAATGTCCCCCGTGGCCGTGATATCATCATTACACTTAATCCCGCCTCCCAGCCGCTTATCTCGGAGCCACTAATCCTTGAGCCATACCACTAATCTCTGAGCTACCTTACAGGTAAAAAAGCAGCTGAAGTGATTCTGGGATCGTCTGCCGAGTCCATTATCTGGTAACCGCCGTCGCTCTCGCCTCGATGTGGGATACACTCGCCAATCGCGAGCTCCCCAACAATGGCGGCTAGGGATGTGGGGACACAGAGGGAGGGATCACGTGGGATCATTATGAATACTTCATTTATCTTTTGTTGGAAAACTTTTGCGATATTACAGCGGACCCCCATAAAAACTTTTTATTTGGTTGGTTTACGTTATTAGATACGTCTGCAGCTGCTCTTTTAAAACGGTCTCAACATAAAAAAGCTTGCGCCACTCGACTGTGAAATTCACAATCAACTTATAATGTTTCTATGTTCAGTCAGTTTTAAAAGGGACTGAGGTTGTTTTTTTTTTAATTCACAATTAAAAACTTTCTTTTGATCATGTCGATGTTTTGTAGTGCTTCAGTGGAGATCTCGTCAACATTCTTGAAATAATTGGAGACATGAGATGTCTTCTGAAGACCCATCTTATCTTATCTTTTACGGACGCTCCTTCTGTACAGAAGATTATTGCGTCCTACGCTTGTCTGTGGTTTGTGTCTAGTCCTGCGTACTTAGAATTTTAACTGTTGATAAAGTGTTGGCTTTCCTGGTTTCTTCTGGCAACCCATCCCACGCCCTGATTCCGAACAGGAAGAACGAGAATTAATGTTTTTGTTCTTGCATAAGGAATAAGAAAGGTGTTTTTATCTTTATGTCTATCTGAGGGTTTTATTAACTTATCTCTGTGCTGTATTTCTAAATTAGAATTAATTGCTTTATGTGAAACTAGATGCGGCCCGTGGCGTAGTATACGCCGCAGACTTTCTCATAAAAAGTGCAAAGAAATTATGGGGGGGGGGCAGACAAAAACTACATCACGAAGAAATCAGAACAACGCGAATGAACTGCCGTGTTGCAAAGTCATGTTCGAAAAGAAAACGGGAATTGAACGGGAAAAACATAAACACTTTTAAAAATTAAAAAAGTAATGTCTTAGCCAGGGCTTGAACCTGCGACCTTCCGCGTGTTAGGCGAATGTAATAACCACTAACTACGAAATACATGCTATTTTGTTTGTAATTGACCTCAATTGAACGAATTGTTGACTTGGTCTTGATGACCCCCCCCCCACACCCTCTGCCCTAACTTTTCTGGCAAGCTGATTGGTTGGTGGGGCAGGAAGACAGCTCGGTGTCCGGCTTGGTTGAATCATCAAGAGAATAATATACAAAGATTACTACTTTACTCTTGGTCTTTCTATCTTTTAGTGTTTCAAGGTTTAATGATTTAACTAATGGTGTTACTCTTGTCAGTTTTGAATATTCTCAGGTAATGAATCTGGAGATTTTTTATTTTTTTTTATTATTTTTTTTTTTTGAATTTGAATTTGTTCTAGTTCATCAATGTTTTCTTTTGCGGATGGGTCCCATTCAGAAGAAGAATATTCTAGCATCGCTCTCACCAGAGTGAGGTAGCATTTTAGTTTTATATTTTTTATTACATTTGTAAAACTTTCTTTAGTGATCTCAGAACTACTTCCGATAAAGATCAATTAATTAGCAATAAATAGTTCAAAAAAGATCTTTTAAAAAAAACTATTATACCATTAACTGGGTTTGTGTAAGTTATGCTTGATGATAATTCAAATATAGACAACAGCCCGTAGGAGATATTCTGAATATTCTTTTGGCCTTAGACTTAGTCTCTTAAGGCCTTGGCTAATACCTGAGACTTAGTCTTTTAAGGTCTTGGCTAATACCTGAGACTTAGTCTCTTAAGGCCTTGGCTAATACCTGAGACTTAGTCTCTTAAGGCCTTGGCTAATACCTGAGATTTAGTCTCTTAAGGCCTGGGCTAATACCTGGGCAACCTGCTTCATCTGCTGAGAAGTGCCCTGCAACACTGTCTTCACGTTGGACTCTTTTGCCTCCCTAACCTCCCCGGCTATGTCGAGCGTGGGACACGGGGTAAACAGGTGTAGTACTGTTTCAGAGGCTTGGATGCAATGACGGCAGTTCGAGTCTCTGTTAGGGTCTAACCTGTTGAAATATGATATAGTGTTGCAGTGCTCTGTTCCCATTTGAGTCACTAAGCTCTGATGCTTGCGACTCAAACCCCACCACTGGTCAGATCGGCATGGCCTGGGCATGTTAGCGAATAGCCTCCAGCCAGTCGTATTGTGAGCCCACTCCTGGTACCACTTGTTCCTGAAGTGGTCCATTAGCCAGGTCTTTGCCCCGAGATAATGACTGGGACTGCTTGTTGGGGCTTGGCCGCGCCGGTTTTTGCCAGGGAGTTTGTCTTCTCATTGCCGTTAACATTCACGTGGCTCGGGAACCACTGCACTGTCACCTTACCCCCCCCCCCCGAGTCTTTCGAGGCTTACCCACGTCATCTAAGATGTATGAGATCTAAATACGGAAAAACTAACCGGGATTTATTTTTTTCTTTAAACCGCACAATATTTGGCGACACGGCAAAGGGCAATATTTTATTATTCGACAACCCTCGACCAAGATAACTAACTCCTCGCTACATTTGAATACCCGCGTTTTTCGTGCCCGCCCAACAACTTAAATTCATAGGGGCCCACAGGCCGAGCAGCTCCCCTGAGAATTCTTGAAATAATACCCATAAAAATGCTGGCCGGGTCCCTACAGGGGAACAACTGCTAATGGAATAATATTCAAAACTAATTGAAGTAATTGGAGAAATCATATTCATTGCCTCCCCTTCTAGATTGTTTTACGGTTGTCTCTCTGACTCTAGATTGTTACGAATTCGGTTCAACTTTCGAGTCCCTAAGCAATACTTCAGACAATTTTTACAATAATGGACTTTGTTTTTCCCCTCTCTACCATCCTCTATCTCTCTCTATCTGTCTATCTATCTATCGAATTATCTATCTATCTATCTATCTATCTATCTATCTATCTATCTATCTATCTATCTATCTATCTATCTATCTATCTATCTATCTATCTAGCTATCTATTTACCTATCTATCTATCAATCTGGCTATAAATATATGTATCTATCTTTCAATCAATCCATCAATCCATACATTCATTCATCCATCTTGTATTGATGCCTATCAATCAATCTATCTATCTATCAAACTATCCATCTATCTATATATTTATTTATTTTATCTGTATCAATTTCTCTCCTCCGTCTGTCACTCTCTGCTCTGTCTCTCCCTCTCTATCACTCTCAGCTCATACCTAACATTCTATCTATCTTATTTAATTATCCACCAAAGACATGCTAAACTTGAGTCAGTAAAGGATTTACATCAAATCTCTTCCCCATAATTTACATTACAATTTACATCTTCCATTTACGCCTCATTCCGAAATTCAGAAGAAAAAAATAGTTGTAGTCGTACATCGGCTTAGATTAGTTGCGATAGTAATCATCAGAGACACGCAGATGCCAGTGAAAAAGACCTAAAGTTGATTCTTTTATATTCTTTAATTCATTTATTGTTTTTCTGGTGAGAATTAATTCTTAATAAGTTAAATAAGAGCGTATCTTTACTCGAGTCAATGAAGCATCGGGCAATCTACTTAATTTTTTTTTTTTATTTTATAAGGGGTGCGCAACCTTTGGGCTATTGTCGCCTGCATACAAAAAAACACTGTTGCAACGGCCGCCAAAATTTTTTCAATGAAAAACGAACCGGTCACTATAAAAAATTGACCTCTCGCAATAGTCAATCAGGATAATAATGGCGTCTTCACAATGTACTGTAGGCAAACACAGTGCTTAATTACTAACAAAAACATTTCCAATGATATTCTCTTATATTTCTAACATATTTAACATTGTCATGTAAAGCTAATATCATGCCACACACGTAAAGCATGTGTATATTTTTAACTGCCATTAGTACACTTAGATCACAATAATGGATTAAGTGATAAGCTGATTCGCTAACACTGTCCATGTAACTTAGTAGTCCAGAAATTAGTGGCTGCCTTACTCTTGGATGTTTGCCGAGAGTCGCGCAAAGTCCGGGCTCACGCTGGAGATCATCAGTCGTATTCCTGACACCAGATTGGTGTCCACCAGTCGGGTTCGATATTTTTTATTGAGATATTTCATTCGCGAAAATTAAGCTTCACACATGTAAGTGCTTCCAAACAGGACTACAGCGTTTCTTGCTATTTCGCGAAGCTTGGGATACACCACAGCTACTTTCCATGTCTTCAGTATTTCACTTTTGTCCGCGAATTTTCTTCACAAGGAACGCGTTATTTTTTAGTTCGATCAGCTCCATTTGGACATCCAACTGCGCACTCACTGTCTCAACAAAATGTGGAGGAGCAACGAATCTCATATTGTCTGAGACCTTGTAGAAATCCTGAAAACGTTCTGCGAATTCCAACAGCGCGTCGAGGGCGCCTTAAAAGGACGTAGCTGGAATTTAATCTTTTCTCAATTCTTGGCTCTCGTGAAATGATAGAGATTGACCTATTGGATATGACTTTATAGCAGACAAAATTTGTCACAGAAATCCTGTACTCTTCTGTGCATGATGCAAACTGTTGTTCCTTTGACTTGCAGAGACTCTTTGAGGCAGTTGATATAAAATAACAAATCTACAAGGAATGCTAGAGATGTTATTTTAACATCTCTAGCCTTCCTTGTAGATTTGGTTCTGCAGTGGACAGTCTTTGTTTTTCTTGCCATAAAATACCAGTATCCATTGTAATCGAATAAAATGCTAAAGATTAATCAATTAATCAATTAATCAATCTTCTATTTCCTCAGCCCTAGTTTGTTTGTTTCTTTTTTAATTTGACATCATTATATTTCGCAACAATTTTTTTTTAATCAAAGAGCTTGATATATGAATGTTTCAGTTTAGGGATCATTCATTTCATATAAATTTGTTGTTATAAAAGTAACGGTCTGACCGAGTGATCAAATCAATGTGTTGTTATAAAAGTAACGGTCTGACCGAGTGATCAAATCAATGTGTTGTTATAAAAGTAACGGTCTGACCGAGTGATCAAATCATTGTGTTGTTATAAAAGTAACGGTCTGACCGAGTGATCAAATCATTGTTATGAGGTTTGTTTTTAAATCCTTCACATTAACTCGTGGCATCCGGTTGTCGAAAAAAATTTGGAGCTGATAAAAATGATTTTTCAAAATTTTATACCGATCGAATGTACTGTAGTTAAATTTATGAAATTTTATATTATCTCTATGTGGCATGTTCATTTTTGTGTGCTAGAGTGTCGCTGAGCGTATGTTATGGAACGATCTTTTTAATACTTAGCTTTAGCGCGGTACGATGCGTATTATATTGACCATACTTTAAGAAAAGATATTTTCCCGATCTGTAAAAGTAAATGCTAGTCTGTCGCGTGGTGCGCATTATGTTATACGGGTTTTATAACCCTTTTCCCGTTTATATGTAGAGGTCAAAATTTAGTAGGCAGACTGTAGTCGTTTTCTCTTATAAATCCCTTATATATGGGACATAATTGAAATGTTGGATTTTTGGATTGTCGCACGATGCGTATTATGTAATAATGAATATATTTTCAGTTATGTCTCCAATATATAAAGGATTTATAGTCAAAAACTTCTTTCTTTTTTCCGTTTTTTTTTATGCCATTATTTTGTAATACACAAAATTTTACATCCCTTATAGTCTTAAGTTACCCTTAGCTAATCTAAGTTTTCAGTTAATTCGAAGCTGTGTGGTGTTTTTTATTACTTTGTTTAATTTCCCTTTTTTATTTATTTTTTATTTCTTAATTTTCTTTTACAATTCCAATGGACTCACACTCAGGGGAGAACACTCATCAACAAAGCAGCTATGGTTTTATTTCTGGTTGTCCCTAGTGTGACGGGGTGAGGAGGTGTGAATGGAGATTTCAGAAACGATTGCACTTTTTTTTTAAACAGTATTTTCTTAAAATACAAATTGTTGATTAAAAAGCAGCAAGTTCCTGGGGGTGGGGGGTGGGGGGGCATTTAAGATCACTAGCTTAGCTGGTCGCTCTTTAATGTAGTCATTTTCTGCAAGCTACTTTTCTTCGACTTAAAACTTAGGTATACACCGTATTTAGAATTTTGGTATCACACAAAAAACCACACGCTCTCCAAGAATCCTCAAGAATTATTATCAACCCCTAAAGAAACAAAAAAAAGTTGGATTCTATGGTGATCTCATATCGACAAAAATCATCAGATCTTCTATCATACAGAATAGGACTGCATAAAGCTTTTTTATTAAAAAAACAAATTACACAGACTATTTGTGTAAGGAAACAATAAATTAAAGCTTTATTATCAACTAATACAAATAATGGTAGACGTTTCGGCTCATGCCTTCATCAGTACAAAAACAATTACATGTACTTACATATATATTAAAATTAAAACATATTAAAGTCTATGTGATAAAATGAAAAGAAATGAAAGACAAAAATAAACACGGACATAGAATATAAGAAAAAGGAGGAAGTTGAAGTATCTAAAGTAACAGTGAAAACCACAACGGGAAAACGATTTTGCAGTCATGTAAAATTGTGGATTTGGTTAATTCCATATGGAGCCAACGTACCAAATCGTTTTATGAGTCTATTTTCCATGTGGACTCTATCATGGGTATTGGTTGCATATAAAATACCAGTAACTACAATATCCAAAATGCCATCGTGGTCAACACTGTTAAAATGTTTAGACACAGGACACTGAGCCTGTTTATTTATATTGTACAGGTGTTCTCTAAACCGATCTCCAAGACGACGACCTGTCTCACCCACATAAATTTTTTTACATCTCTTGCAAATAATTGCATAAATCACGTTGCGACTGGTGCAAGTGAATCCATCTTTTATTGAGAATTGTTCAAGAGGGAAAGAAATTTTGTTAATTTCAACCACATATGGACAAGTATTGCAACGGTTACGGTTGCAACCTTTTGTTGATCAAATCAATGTGTTGTTATAAAAGTAACGGTCTGACCGAGTGATCAAATCAATGTGTTGTTATAAAAGTAACGGTCTGACCGAGTGATCAAATCAATGTGTTGTTATAAAAGTAACGGTCTGACCGAGTGATCAAATCAATGTGTTGTTATAAAAGTAACGGTCTGACCGAGTGATCAAATCATTGTNTTCTTACAAGTATGTCTCTGAGGCTTTTATCTCTCCGGAAAGCAAAAAGAGGAGGTTTTTTGAAGACCTGCTGAGTTAGAGGGTCAGCCATAAGGATTGATCGGTTTTTGAGAATCACCTGGCGGGCCTTAAAATTATGGGGATGGAAAGTTAAAACAAATTTGCATCTATCACATTGATCGTGAACAGATGATGTAAATGTGTCCTGTCTGGTCATGCCTTTAATTCTATTGACAGCTGATGTTAAGATTGTTTCCGGGTATGACCTCCTTCTAAAAAAGTCCAGCATCTCATCACTTCTTTCCAAGAAGTCTGCCTCATCACTGCAGAGTCTTTTAAGTCTTAGTAGTTGTGAAAATGGGATAGAGTTCCTACACGATTGAGGATGGGACGATGTATATAGAAGGAAACTATGGCTGTCTGTAGGCTTGTAAAAGATGGATGTTGATATTTTGTTTTCTTTTAATTTTATTTGTATGTCCAAAAAGTTAACAGTACTCCTATGAATAGTTGATGTGAATTTTATTGAAGGATGGAAGCCACCAATGAAGTCAATAAAATTTTGCAATTGCTGCATGTCCATTTTGGTTATTCCAATACAATCGTCGATGTATCTCTTGTAGTACTCTGGACAAATACCTTTGTAATTTTTATTCCATAGGTGTTCCAAATGGCCCATAAATATGCATGCATAACTTGGTCCCATTTTTGTTCCCATGGCAACTCCACTAATTTGATCAAAAAACTGTCCGTTGAACTCAAACGAGTTTAAATTTAGGACCAGCTCGGTCAATCGTAGTATGGCACTTGCTGGGAACTTAAGATTTGCCTTCTTGTTTAGAAAAAAGGAAATTGCAGAGAGGCCATCAGCATGTGGAATTGACGTGTACAATGAAGAAACGTCCATTGTAAATAGGAGGTGATCTTCATCCGGTAAAACCAAGGAATCCAGTGATTTAAGCATATGGCTAGTGTCCTTAATATAAGATGGTAAATTTTCAACTATCGGTTGGAAAACAGAATCCAAAAAATCAGAAATTAATTCAGTAGGACAAGAGCAGGCGGAGACAATGGGTCTTCCTGGGTTTCCCAGCTTATGTATTTTAGGTAACAAGTATAAGCATGGCTTACCTAGATCACTATCATAAATGCGTAAATTTTTTGCAGAGGGTGGTAATTGGCCACAATCTATAAGTTCTTCAATAGTTTCCTTAACAATTTCATTATTGGAAATTATGGGATCGTTTATCATCGGCTTGTAAAAAGTTGTATCGCGTAATTGTTTGGAAGCCTCTTCAATGTACAGTCTCTTATCCCACACCACCACGGCTCCACCTTTATCTGCCGGCTTGATAACGATGTCTACAATTAAAATTCTACGCTAGTTCAATCATATCTCCAAGTCCTTTACATCTAAGTCTACGCTAGTTCAACCATTTGTCCGAGTCCTTTACAACCATATAGATCTAAAGTTATAAACAAATCTTTTAATTTTTTACAGCAACTTTGTCAACACTGACGTAATTTTTTTTTTTAAGTGTTTATCCGGAGGATGGTGCAGAACGGTGCAGCACAGGATTTCACCAATTATCATCTAAGCAATTATTTTAAACAAGTACACTTTCATGTGGCAATAGTTGGTATGTTCTACTTCTGCAAACCAAGCCGTTTGAGGTAGCGTTAAATTCATGTGCACTTAGCAGGCTAAATCGTCATTGCAACGCCATGCTTCCTATTGCTTCAGTTTGCATTGTTTTGGTCGGTCTCTAGATTCTCCACTTTCCATAAATCCTTCCGCCACAGATCATCCTAAACTTCAATTTAATGGCCGAACCGCGGATCACAATGAGACCGCATTATGCTAAAAATAGCAACCCAATCAAATCATCGCCCCCTTGGGTGGGTTCATTTCTCTGAAGGGGAGTCAAGTCCATTATGGAAACGAGGTGAAACGTTGTGGGGTTTATGGGGACTAATTTGTGAATATGATCAATCTAAGACGAAATCTGGCCAGCAGTGATAGATGCCTGCCGCGGCGGGAGAATACATTAAGATTATCCGGCGTCGAACTGATGTGGATTTGTTTCTGCTTTGTTGACATTTACATTAATTTAAATCTTTTTACTTCTTATATATCTACCAAGTTTTGAATCGAGAAGCTTTGAGTCAATCATTTTTAAGCACCCCCAATGAAACGTTGTTAATCATTGTTATGTTACTGGAATCGCTGTGTTGGAATTGTATTCTGGTGGTTGGTTGATTAAATATGTTGGCCAGGGTCCCGGGCTATGAGCGCTTACCAAATCGGTGGAATGGACGGGGGGGGGGGGCTGGTGATGATGTTTTAAGTAGATTCCAATGATAAAACCCCCAGGAGCCGTTCTTGAATGTGAGATTATGTAGATGTGGACGGTTGGTCATTATTCTAACTTTGTCATCCTGCCCGTGCACTTGGCCCAAGATAACAGAATTCGGCGAGGTGACTTTCCTAGGCGACAAAGTGGAAATTTTCCATATTTTGTATTTCTTTTATCATGTCTCTGATTTTCTAACGTAAATTCAGTTTCAGTGAATAGATTGATTGTGATTGTTTAATTGATGGGTTACAAAATGAAATGGTTGACAGCAGGTGGTATCATTTAAAGGAAAACAAATCTATAAACAAATACGACCTAGATGTGTTTTTAGTGTAAAACTTGTAAAGAAAATACGTTAAAATTGTGGGAGGAAAAAATAGGAAATTAAAATGATAAATATTATTTTTCATATCGACCATCTCTGAAACAGGCTTAACGTAAGATTTCTCTGCTTTCCCTGGAGCTTTTTTTTTTCAGTGTGCGTCTGTAGCTGATTGAGTCGATTGGTAAATTTCCGCTACTTACATCGCAGTCCACGCCGCAACAACAAAAAATTGCAGCCGGAAATTTTGGAATATCAGCTGTTCCAATGAGTGCTCTACATTTGATGTGATTAACTTAACCACCCCCCCGGGCCACACACACACAAATTTCTCCTTTTTGCCACCCTTTTTCTGAGTCTCCAATCTTTCCCCCGCTTTGATCTGAATACAAACTGCAATTTAGTTTACGCCATTACCCAAAACCAAAACTGTCCCCCCTCCCCAACTTCACCATGTCTACAACTCCGCCGGGACCACTTTCTCTGTGTGTGTGTGGGGGGGGGAGGGGGTCCAGGCCTCCGCCATTTCGCGACCTCTTGCAATGACTTGTGGGAATCGGGACGTCCTCCTAGCTGGGGCGCCCTCCTAGATGGCGCTCTCTGATTGATGAAACGTGGCGTGCACGTTACTCGTTCCCCCCTGGCATATTAAATAATCTTAAACCACCGGAGAGCTCGGCCCCCTCGCGAAACAAATGTTATTTCCAATGTTTCAGCCGGGTCCGCAGAGACCCGTGATGCCGTGAAAAGTCAGCTTGGTTCAAAACCGCGGTCCTTTTTGTTGTTGTTGCAGCAGGGATTCCAAAACTACACCCCCAAAAAATTGTGCAGAGATTCCTGAATTGTTAGGTGATGAATCAAAAGAATACAGTTTTATACAATTAGCATTATTTTTTTCGATATTTTTTATTGCTGTTGAAATTGTCTTGTTTTTTTTAATAATAAAATCTTTTATTTCTCTGGATTTTTAAAGGCGTTACAAACTTAGGAACACCTTTAATAGATTTAGAACCGCTACATTTCAATAATGGGATGGCAAATTAATTTTTCCACACGATTTGAGTTGTTTTTATTGTCTAATCTCACAAAATGCTTCTCTCAATTTTTATAGAAAAAACAAAACAAAACAAAAACAAACGCCAAATAATTGCAGGGAATTCTAGAGATTTCATTGACGCCAAATTCTCAGTGCGCCTCACCACGCGTCTATCTTTATCATCTGAATAATGTCTGGGCATATTGTGTAGCGTTTGGGGTCTGGCGGTAAGAATACATTGTTAGAGTGGCTCTGCGAGAAAGTTGAAATGAGAAATGTCGCGTGGGAGGTCAGAAATGTAATTCCATTGTCGGATTTTTCTTGTGAAGGCTGGAAATAAAAATTTCCTTATAAAATAAATGTTTTATTGCGATTAGTTGCGGAAATATGTTTATTATTAGTTAGCAGTTTTTAGACGAGGCGGTTTGTTTTTTTTTTTGTTTTTTTTTATAATTACTCATTTTATGTTTTGGACCAGTAAAAAAAGAATTAACATTAAAAACCGAGTATAATAGGGAACAAATAATTGGGATATACAATGGTACAAGTGCAAAAAATAATAGGGTGCGGGAAATTTCCTGTGTGGGAAAATTAACCTCTTTGGTAATTGACCATGCGGTTAAAAAATTAACTAGTGTTTAGAAAAAGACACTTTAAAAAAAAAAAAAAAAAACAGGTGGGTCAGTCGACTTGCGTGTCACAAGGAAAAATCATAAGGGACAGTCACAACAATATGGATAACTAATCTCACCTGTTGGTTCTGACGTCATTGGAGATACGTCACGCTCTAGAGGTGGCGTGAGTCGGCCAGTGGTGTCCGTGAAGCCCGGGTGGCCGTTCAGTCCCGAGAACACACCCTGCGGACTCTGCCGGTCTGTGGACAACAAAACGTTTTTTTTTAGTACGTCGCCATGTCTTATTGTTATGTTTCAGTATTGCTAAGTAAATGTATGTTATTGTATAATGCCAAGTAGAGTAACACAAGTAACGAATTCAATTCATTGCGGGTTTTTTGTTTTTTTTTCATTTCTCATTCCGGAAAACTTTATATTTCGTTTCGCGTTGTTACTACTTTCAGTCAAAGTTTTTGGTAAACAATATTCTTTAGCAAAAATATTCGAGTAACATTACGTTGGAAAATGTTATTTTGTGTATGTTGCCAACAAGTTGTGTTGACCAGCCCCAGTAAACTGACCACTGGCTCAAACTAAGTTAGAACTAACAAATGTCTTAGAGTTTAACAGTTAAGCCATCACACAACGATCTAGATGTTTATATGCATAGTGTCAATGAAACTGGTTCCTCTGAACGCCTTAGACATTCCATCTCTCATAAAACATTCTCAACTTGTATTTGTCCCCCCCCCCCTTTACGATCATTGCACGCCTTGGTGCGCTCTCATGCGCAGCTTTCTTTGTCGTCCACATAAACGCACCGAATGCGTTCAAAACAACGCGTTTTCTTAGTCACGGTGCATTGAGCAGAGAAAGAAAAGGCATTGCACCTCTTAGGTTCTGCGTTGCCCCCACTTGAAAACGTATTTTAATCCGAGCTAATATCTCCATGATAGCCGATTAGTATCAATGTTTAATTTTTTTTTCCCTGTGAATTTCATTCAATGGTTCATTTTTATCTCGGCGAAAAAAATGTCAATGATTGGATGCTTCACTAATTTTCAGCAGAATTCCATCAATGATTTACTGTAATATTTTAGTGGAAGTCAATAATGCCATTGTTCCCCGCGACTTTCCCCCACGCATTATCGCTTCGCAGACCCTGCAAGGGAACATAGGCAACAAACTGTTTAGCCCCTCCGCTAATAGCGTGAAGATCTCGTAAAAGGAAGTGACGTCGTCCCGCCGACGTCCCCCACCAGCTCACGTGTGCATGCGCGAGATCCGGCAAACAATAGAAATCAGGATACGGAGCCCGGGAGAGATTGAAAGCCCTTATGGTACATGTTTTTATGGTACATGTTTAAACAGAGCTTTCAGGGATTCTCAACCTATCCCTTATGGTACATGTTTAAACAGAGCTTTCAGGGATTGTCAACCTAGACCTTATGGTACATATTTAACAGAGTTTTCAGGGATTGTCAACCTAGACCTTAGGGTACATGTTTAAACAGAGCTTTCAGGGATTCTCAACCTAGACCTTATGGTACATGTTTAAACAGAGTTTTCAGGGATTCTCAACCTAACTCTTATGATACATGTTTAAACAGAGCTTTCAGGGATTCTCAACCTAGAACTTATGGTACATGTTTAAACAGAGTTTTCAGGGACTCTGAACCTAACCCTTATGGTACATGTTTAAACAGAGCTTTCAAGGATTCTCAACCTAGAACTTATGGTACATGTTTAAACAAGGCTTTCAGGGATTCTTAACCTAACCCTTATGGTACATGTTTAAACAGAGCTTTCGGGAATTCTCAACCAGGGGATTGTGTTGAACTTTGACTTTTATGGTTGGGTTTAGCTGTCCTATTTACAATGCATCGGCTTCGTGCCATTGGCAAGTTTT
>MUZC01000202.1:1327735-1341948 GCA_002072015.1 Radix auricularia | reverse complement strand
AGATTGAAATCAATGGCCAGTGTTAGTGTTGTCAGATTGAAATCAAGGGCCAGTGTTAGTGTTGTCAGATTGAAATCAAGGGCCAGTGTTAGTGTTGTCAGATTGAAATCAAGGGCCAGTGTTAGTGTTGTCAGATTGAAATCAAGGGCCAGTGTTACTGTAGCTTTTTAAAAAAAAAGAACAATGAGTACGTTTTAGTAACAGCATGGCCGAAAGAAAAACAACAATTATTTTTAGTATGGCCTGTTGTTTTCTTAAACCAAGGGACATGAGTCAGCCAAAGGGACGTTAGTCTGCCAAAGGGACGTGAGTCTGCCAAAGGGACGTGAGTCTGCCAAAGGGACGCGAGTCTGCCAAAGGGACGTAAGTCTGCCAAAGGGACGCGAGTCTGCCAAAGGGACGTGAGTCTGCCAAAGGGACGTGAGTCTGGCAAAGGGACGTGAGTCTGCCAAAGGGACGTGAGTCTGCCAAAAGGACATGAGTCTGCCAAAGGGACGTGAGTCTGCCAAAGGGACGTGAGTCTGCCAAAGGGACGTGAGTCTGCCAAAGGGACGTGAGTCTGCCAAAAGGACATGAGTCTGCCAAAGCGACGTGAAAGCAGCCAGAATACGCACAATAGACTGGGAGTATAATGCAAAAGACCGATCTCCGTGGCGCACAGTTGCAAAAGATGGTGTCATAGTAGCCGAGGAGCGAAGAATGGAGGAGGCTAGAGACAGAAAAGCTAGGAGAAAGGCCAAAACATTTGGAAGCACATAACTCGTGTGAAAAAGCTGTGGTAAAGACTGTCACTCAAGGATAGGACTGCACAGCCACACGAGGAAATGTAACTCACACCAACGGTGATGCACCATCGTCTTGCGAGACGGAAGGATGCCGTTCGCTTTCTTAGAACATCTGTCACATATTTTAACTTTTTTTTTTTAATGTATTTTTAAACTGCCGAACAGACTGACAATATTCTTGGAAAAGCGTGTCCCGTAAAAGTTCGTTGTTCTTTAAAACACAATCTGATGTAATTCATATTCTTTCTCTTACTTTAAAGCTTGACGTACATAATTTCAGACTAATTCTTCTATCGGTGGTCAGTGGAAATGGCGTAAAATTTCATTGCAAACAGACGTCTCATTTTCTCAAACTGAAACTAAACCCAGAACCATAATTACAAAATAATTAATCACATGAGTTTTCTGACGAAGTCGACGATACTGCTGAATGTATTGGCAGGTCAAGGGGAAGTCTTCACTTAAAGTGACTTGCGTACGTGTAACGAATGACTTAATCAATGTTCGAATAGTATTTCAAGACGATGAGAAGTACACAGATTTAATCTTAATGACTCATGTGAAAAGTCGACCTGCTGCAGAACACTGATTTGTTTTGTGAGAACCTTGCACTAAGTCTGATTTCAGTGATTGTGAGGCGGCAATCTGAAGAGCGGAGCAGACCATTGTGTCTTCACAGCGGAGAAATTATGTTGTTGAGAACTAGACAATTTCATAGTGTTTAAAAAAACAAAAAAACAAAAAAAAAACGTTTTCCTATAACTATAGCTGCATGTCTGTATCGCTACATTTTCAGAATTTTTCTTTTTCCTCTTTTTAGACAGATATTTCAAACAAATAATGGCTATTCAAGACAAAAAAAAAAAAAAAAACCTTTTGTATGCACAAATGAATTGTTGAAACACGGGTACACAGCTAGTATATCGATAAAATGTTGCTTTTTTTCTTCATGCTAATCTTTCGTTTTTTTATGCGGTAACTAGCCATTTAGTATTGGACGGGGGTCAGTGGAGTAGCTATGGGAGGGGGTCCAAATTTGAAAATATCCCGGGCTCCAACTTGAGGGGGGCCCCCCAATGAGTGTCTGAAAAGATTTTTTTATATTAAATGTGATACATTACGTCCTCGGTCAAAATGATGGGCCCCCAAAGTGGCCAAGCCCCCCCCCGCTCCCAAATAGGCCAAGCCCCCCCCCCAGGCCCCCAAAATCACTAGCTACGCCACTGGTGGGGGTGTATAGTGGAAATGTGTGGTCGATCTGATTTTGTAGATTTAAAAAAATCAAAACAAAACAATCACTTTCATTTCTTGTGAGTCCTTGCCTTAAGCTTTCCCGCTGTTTTTAACATCGTTTTCCACTTCCTATAAGCCGTTCCCGTGTGACCTTATTAAAGGATTATGAATCGCGACAGATTTAACGGATTTTATTTGATTTCTATCTGGAAAACATGACGAATAATAAAGTTTATGATGGGGGGGGGGGGAAGTTGGTGGTGTGTATTGTAGACCGTGCGTCTGTGTGTATGTGTATGTGTGTGCGTGTGTGTATGTGCAATATTCATGAGGGATAAGAGATGAGATTAGTCGCATTGTTTTCGAGAGAGACGGACATAGTAGTTTGTTCTTGGAAGAGGGGGGGTGGGAAGGCGTTGTTTGGACCATACAGTCAAGTCTACAAGTGCTCAGCTTTCAGATTAACTTTCAGATTAGCTTTTAGCGTGCCTTTAAATAGCTGTTGAAATCTTTTATACATCAAAGACTTTCTCGAAGGATTGTCCATAAATCTAAGAGCAGAGGAAGTGGCAAAAAAACACCAAAAAAAAAACAATATGTTTGGGAATGTTTGAACATGTGGGCAAATTTCTGAACATGTGGGGCCCATTTCTGAACCTGTGGGGCCAATTTATGAACAGGTGGGCCAATTTCTGAACATGTGGGGCCAATTTATGAACATGTGGGGTCAATTTCTGAACACGTGGGGCCAATGTATGAACAGGTGGGCCAATTTATGAACATGTGGGGCCAATTTCTGAACATGTGTGGTCACTTTCTGAATATGTGGGCAAATTTCTGAACCTGTGGGGCCAATTTCTGAAACCTGTGGGGCCAATTTCTGAACATGTGGGCCAATTTCTGAACATGTGGGGCCAATTTCTGAATATGTGGGCCAATTTCTGAACATGTAGGGCCAATTTCTGAACATGTGGGCCAATTTCTGAACATGTGGGGCCAATTTCTGAACATGTGGGGCCAATTTATGAACATGTGTGGTCACTTTCTGAATATGTGGGCAAATTTCTGAACCTGTGGGGCCAATTTCTGAAACCTGTGGGGCCAATTTCTGAACATGTGGGCCAATTTCTGAACATGTGGGGCCAATTTCTGAACATGTGGGCCAATTTCTGAACATGTGGGGCCAATTTCTGAATATGTGGGGTCACTTTCTGAATATGTGGGTAAATTTTTGAACCGGTGGGGCCAATCTCTGAACCTGTGGGGCCAATTTCTGAACATGTGGGACCAATTTATGAACAGGTGGGCCAATTTATGAACATGTGGGGCTAATTTGAAGACATAATTGTGTGAACATGTCTGTAGCCTTGAGTGTAAGTACACAGATAGATTTGATGATGTCGCATTTCTATACTCTATTTTTTCAACATATATGTGCTCTATTGTGTCAACAATTCTTTGATCTATTGCGTCAACATATCTGTACTCTCTTCTGTCAACATACCTGTGATGTATTGTGTCAACATATGTGATCTGTTGTGTTAACATAGCTGTGATCTATTGTGTCATCATGTCTGTGCTCTATTGTGTCATCATGTCTGTGATCTATTGTGTCTAAATATATGTGATCTATTGTGTAAACATATATTTGATCAATTGTCAATATGTGCCCCAATTTGTCAACATATCTGGAATTCGTGGTATCTAAGTTAATGTGTGTTTTTCCTTCTGTTAAATTGAAGTCTAACCCACAAAGTACTAGAAGTCTCAGCACAGACGCCATCGGCTGGGGAAATGTCCCCTTTAAGCTTCGCTGCTGCGTAGCCGCGCAGATATCTGACCAACGCCGCGCAACATTTTAGAATTACCACGCAGCAAATTTCGTTGAGAGAGAGAGAAAAAAAAAGATTGCACAAAAACATTGATGACCAACGAACCTTAGAGGAGGGGGGGCAAACAGAAGCATATTCCAGGTCTCCAGCATGCGTGAGTTTTAACACATTCAGGTGAGTGTGGTGTTAACATGAGTGAGTTCTAACATTCTCAGGTGAGTGTGGTGTTAACATGAGTGAGTTCTAACATTCTCATGTGAGTGTGGTGTTAACATGCGTGAGTTCTAACATTCTCAGGTGAGTGTGGTGTTAACATGCGTGAGTTCTAACATTCTCAGGTGAGTGTGGTTTTAACATGCGTGATTTCTAACACACTCAGGTGAGTGTGGTGTTAACATGCGTGAGTTCTAACATTCTCAGGTGAGTGTGGTGTTAACATGCGTGAGTTCTAACATTCTCAGGCGTGAGTTCTAACATTCTCAGGTGAGTGTGGTGTTAACATGCGTGAGTTCTAACATTCTCAGGTGAGTGTGGTGTTAACATTCGTGAGTTCTAACATTCTCAGGTGATTGTGGTGATAACATGCGTGAGTTCTAACACACTCAGGTGAGTGTGTTGTAAACATGCGTGAGTTCTAACATTCTCAGGTGAGTGTGGTGTTAACATGCGTGAGTTCTAACATTCTCTGTTGAGTGTGGTGTTAACATGCATGAGTTCTAACACACTCAGGTGAGTGTGGTGTTAACATGCGTGATTTCTAACATTCTCATGTGAGTGTGATGTTAACATGCATGAGTTCTAACATACTCAGGTGAGTGTGGTGTTAACATGCGTGAGTTCTAGCATACTTTGGTGAGTGTGTTGTTAACATGCATGAGTTCTAACATATTCAGGTGAGTGTGTTGTAAACATGCTTGAGTTCTAACAATCTCAGGTGATTGTGTTGTTAACATGCTTGAGTTCTAGCAATCTCAGATGAGTGGGTTGTTAACATGAGTGAGTTCAAAAATTCTCAGGTGAGTGTGTTGTCAACGTGCGTCAGTTCTAACATGTTCAAGTTAGATCGATGTTAACATGCGTGAGTTCTAACAATCTCAGGTGAGCGTTGTTAACATGTGTAAGCGTGTTGTTGACCAGGTCATGAAGATCAAAATGATAACATGACACGTTCAAATCCAAGTCACAGTCAGTTGTCATTGCCATCATTATTAAGTTAGTTGTCATTGTCATCATTATTAAGTTAGTTGTGATTGCCATCATTATTAAGTTAGTTGTTTTGTCATCATTATTAAGTTAGACTTGGCTTTGAATTAATTAAAGGGAAAATTTAAACATTAGCTGTACAGGGAAACATCCCCCAGTCCCTCCATGTACCCCCCTCCCCCATATCCCTTAGCTGTCCGCCTTGTATGGCCCTCAAGCTTTTAACGGCTTGGTGATAATTGATGTGACACTCGTGGATCCACTTACAAGCTATAGGTAATATCAAAGTGTTCCAGAGGACACGAGGAAGATGCGTGGAGGGGAAGGTGGTTGAGGTTGAAACAATCTTCAGGTGTGTTCCAGCTGCTGAACAGACTTGCGATGGGAGGCATTTTGATGGGAGGCAAGTTGATTGGGAGGGGGGCATGTTGGTAGGAGGCATGTTCATGGGAGGCATGAAAAGGGGGGGCATGCTGGTAGGAGGCATGTTCATGGGAGGCATGAAAAGGGGAGGCATGTTAATGGGAGGCATGTTGATGGGAGGCATATTGATGGGAGGAATGTTGATGGGAGGCATGTTGATAGTGGCATGTTGATGGGAGGCATGTTGGTGGGAGGCATGTTGATGGGAGGTTTGAAGGTAGGGGGAAAGGTTGATTGAAGGAATGTTGGTGGGGGCATGAAGATGGGAGGCATGTTGATGGGAGGCATGAAGATGGGATGCATAAAGTTGGGAGGCATGTTGATGGGAGGCATAAAGGTGGGAGGCATGTTGATGGGAGGCATGAAGATGGGAGGCATGAAGTTGATGGGGGAGATTGATTGGAGAAATGTTGGTGGGAGGCATGAAGATGGGGGCGGACGCAGGTTGATGGGAGGTGGGTTGATGGGAGATGGGTTGATGGGAGGCGGGTTGATGGGAGGCGGGTTGATGGGAGGCGGATGTGAAGGGGGTGAATGGACTCCCTTTGTTTCAAGCTCATCAACATTCATGAGATTGGGTGTTGGACAAAATCTTTTCTCGTGATGCAATCACCGACTCGATTAATAGTTACTGCGTGTGGTATACGGTCAGTCGGTCAGCCTATAGAGTTTGCCTCTGTGTTATTAAGTATACAATCACAATCTACCCTCTGTGTTATAAAGTTTACAATCACAATCTACCCTCTGTGCTATAAAGTATACAATCACAATCTAATCTCTGTGTTATAAAGTATACAATCACAATCTAATGTCTGTGTTATAAAGTATACAATCACAATCTACCCTCTGTGCTATAAAGTATATAATCACAATCTACCCTCTGTGCTATAAAGTATACAATCACAATATACCCTCTGTGCTATAAAGTATACAATCACAATCTACCATCTGTGTTATAAAGTATACAATCACAATCTACCCTCTGTGTTATAAAGTATACAATCACAACCTACCCTCTGTGTTATAAAGTATACAATCACAACCTACCCTCTGTGTTATAAAGTATACAATCACAATCTACCCTCTGTGTTATAAAGTTTACAATCACAACCTACCCTCTGTGTTATAAAGTATACAATCACAATCTACCCTCTGTGCTATAAAGTATACAATCACAATCTACCATCTGTGTTATAAAGTATACAATCACAATCTACCCTCTGTGTTATAAAGTATACAATCACAACATACCCTCTGTGTTATAAAGTATACAATCACAACCTACCCTCTGTGTTATAAAGTATACAATCACAATCTACCCTCTGTGCTATAAAGTATACAATCACAATCTACAAAACAAATGACGTCAATATTTTTTATATCAATAGCCTCGCATTGACGTCTTAACCTTTAAACATGTGTTACTTAAAAAGCCGCCTTTTTTGTTCGTATAAGGGGAAACACAATCAGAGCCGCCCCTGGACACGGGGGAAAAACCCAGTTTCTATAAATAAAATAAAGTGCTTTTAAATGTTTGAAAGGTCTGCTCATCAAGCTGGTTGGTTTTCGTGTTAATTTATGTTAATTAATTTTAATTTCATGTGATTCACATAGGTCTGCCCCCCTCCCGCAACGCAAAATAATATTGTTAAACGGATTGCAGATACTAATGAACGGACTTAATGATTTACACCTGATTTACATCAAGTACCTGCCGACATGCGGGGGTAAGCTCTGGAGTGTGGGATCCAGGGGTCGAAGGGGCGACACCTGTATTATCATTGCATGGAGGCAGGTGGACATTTTCATTCAACGCTTGACAAGGTTACTGCGGTTAATTACGTGCAGGTTGATGATGTTTTGAAACAAAACCGCCAAAAAAAAACTCACCTGACTCGCTGGCTGTGATGACGCCATCCTCGCTCTTGCAGTCCTTGACGTCATCGGGGTCAGTCTCCCAGGGCCGGCAGTAGCGTTTGTTGGCTTTTTTAATCATGAATGACCGCGGCATGCCAGTCCTGGCACCACCAGACCAAGTGATCGGCTGGAGGCAGACGACCAACTGACCAACCAGACGACCAACTGACCAACCAGACGACCAACTGACCAACCAGACGACCAACTGACCAACCAGACGACCAACTGACCTAGCAGTCGACGAACTGACCGAGCAGTCGACCAACTGACCGAGCAGTCGACCAACTGACCGAGCAGACGACCAACTGACCAACCAGACGACCAACTGACCAATCAGTCGACCGAGCAGTCGACCAACTGAACTAGCAGACGACCAATTGACCAAGCAGATGACCAACTGACCGAGCAAACGACCAACTGACCAACTGACTGGACGATGGTTTTTACCGTTGGTCTTATTCAAGGGGAGTCAATCTGACATCCGTGTGTCCCATTGTCAACGAATGTTGACCAACGAGTGACCTATAGGCCAGAAAAACGTTCTTCTTGTTGTTATTTTTTTTTCGCCTTGAATAAGATGTTGGCTGTTACTACAGACAGATTTCGTCAGAATGTCTTGGCTGGAGATTCACGATGATAGATTCCTATGACCGCACTCTCTTTAATGGACATTGGTCAAAGCTGAAACATAAAGGGTGAAATTGAATGCACTGAATATAAATAATGCTACTCATATAACAAAAAAAAAACTAGGGATGGCCTCAGGTCTATGTAACCAATGCGGCGCAGTGCCCCCCCCCCCACCCACACACACACACTTTCATAGGCCCCGCGTATCTTAATTTTCAATTTTTGTACTTATCCCTACCCATATCATACTACGCTGCAAAAGGTCCCGCAATCGTTAAAACATGTCGTGTAAGTCACATGACTCAGATAAAGCTACTGCTATGGGACGGAGATCCTGATCAGAACGGAAGTCATTGTCTTATCTCTTCCTCTCAGTTAATTCTCGTTTCTCGCGGCTCCACGCGAGATGTGGGGTTTCATGAGACTTCCTTCAGCGAGATTAACGTTTTTTTTAAACGTTCGAAAGAAGATTGAGTCATTTATTATGTGTGTCCTGTCTGTCTGACTGACTGACTACCGCTCACTAAACACATATTCTTTGGGCCTGAGATCTACTCTCTTAAGGCCTTGGCTATTACTTGGGCAATCTGCTCCATCTGTTGGGCAGTGCCATACAACATTGTCTGAACGTAGGACTCCCCTGCCCCCCTAACCTCCCCGGCTATGTCAAGCACGGGACATGACGTCACAAGTGTGTGATCGTCTCAGAGGTTTGGCTGCAATGACGGCAGTTGGGGTCCCTGTTGTGGTCCAGCCTGTTAAAATAAGATTTGGTTGGGCAATGCTCGGTGCGCATTTGGGTCACCAAACTTTGTTCCCTTCGTTTTAGACCCCACCACTGGTCTGATCTGCTAGGCCTGGGCATGCTAGCGAACACCCCTCTGGCTGTAGCTCCATCTTCCCACTACCGCTCACTAGGTCAGTCTATATATCTATCTATCTAATGTATCTATCTATCTATCTATCTATCTATCTATCTATCTATCTATCTATCTATCTATCTATCTATCTATCTATCTATCTATCTATCTAATGTATATATCTATCTAATCTATCTATCTATCTATCTATATATCTATCTATCTATATATCTATCTATATATCTATCTATCTATCTATCTAATCTATCTATCTATCTATCTATCTATCTATCTAATGCATATATCTATCTAATCTATCTATCTATCTATCTATCTATCTATCTATCTATCTATCTATCTAATGTATATATCTATCTAATCTATCTATCTATCTATCTATCTATCTATCTATCTAATGTATATATCTATCTAATCTATCTATATATCTAATGTATCTATCTAATATATCCATCTAATCTATCTATCAATCTATCCATCAATTATATCTATCTAATTTATCTATCGATCTAATCTATCCAACCTATTTATCTAATCTATCTTTCTAATCATTCTATCTTATCTATCTAACTAATCTATCCATCTCTTTTATCTAGCTACCTATCTAATCTATCTATCTATCAATAAATCTATCTATATACCAATCTGTATAACTATTTTCTCTCTCTTTCTACACTCATTTATATTTTCGACCCCTCACTATCCCATCCTCTCCTCCTCAACCTTCCCCCCCCCCCACGGAACCTGGTTCACAAACTAACAATAGTTGCACACCAAGTCCCTCCCCCTCTCCATGTACCCATCAATCATCCGTTATCCCTTTAGTTTGGGCACCTACTGTCCGGGGTCCCACTCCCTCAACAGACGGTCAAATTCCTTTGATCAGGATTCGCGTCCCTACAACGTGTTTTACTGTGATTTATTCCACTATCCAAGGTGGTAGGTTGTGGGCGGGACTTCTAAGTTCAAAGGTCAGACATTCCCACTGACTAGAAACACTTATGATGATTCTCTATCATAGATATATAAAAAAAAAAAAAAAAAATTTAATTTTCTATTTGTTTTTTATTTGTTTTTATCAAACACCCACAGCACAGATTCCAGTTTCATCTCAAATTTGATTGTTGGGTGGTATCGTGATTGGATGATGAATAGAGGTATCGCTGTTAATGGAAGAATAGAGGTATCGCTGTAAATTGTATTATAGAGGTATCGCTGTTAATTGTATTATATAGGTATCGCTGTAAATTGTATTATAGAGGTATCGCTGTGTAAAAGATGGCGTCCCTGTTTGATTTTAAAATCGATGTTATATATGCTGTGTCCCAGGACACTGGCTTATTATTTAAGAAATAAAACATTACTGTTTTGGTAATGAAATGAAGTTATCAATAAACAACGGTATCGTAGTCGAACATTGAATTATGATATAATATAATGTTCACCAGAATGGTATCGAACGGTCACTCCAAGATTTGGGGTGGGGGAGATGAGGTTAAGTAATTATTTGATAAATCTGGAGTTGAACATTGTTTTTTTTTTTTTAAATTCATTCCTTACATAATAATATATAGCGGCTGATGTAGTGAGGCTGCAACGATCACCTCACACCGCCCTACCCCCCTCCCCCCACACACAAAGATTTTCTATTCCGTTTAATTAAGTTGGGCTGTTATATTTTTTAGGCAACAAATTCGTATCCGCAAGATAACTTTAGCTAAAATAAATGATGGAGCAGAGAGCAGGGCAAATGATGGAGTAGAGAGTAGGGCAAATGATGGGGTAGAGAGTAGGGCAAATGATGGAGCAGAGAGTAGGGCAAATGATGGCGTAGAGAGTAGGGCACATGATGGAGCAGAGAGTAGGGCAAATGATGGAGCAGAGAGTAGGGCAAATGATGGAGCAGAGAGTAGGGCAAATGATGGAGTAGAGAGTAGGGCAAATGATGAGGTAACTCACACTACCCCGCCGTGACCTAATGATAATGTCCCTTGACTGCGACCGTACATTACTTAGCATAAACTATTTATACAAAATATAGTAAATGCGAAAGACGTAAACAGGGTAAGGGTTAGCCAGACAGGACGTAACAAAACTGCTGTTTTGTTACGACCTGTCAGGGTAACCCTTACCCTGTTTACGTCTTTTCCATTTACTTTTTTTTATAAGCCTGATCACAGTCTCACCCCTCATTTTGTCATACAAAATATACACCCGGACTAAATAAAATCTGTTTTGCTGTTTTAAACATATTTTTAATACATTTTTATGTTGCCATGGCTGCATAATTAATTAAACACTGGCCGTGCGTGAATGTTCGCACGCGTTGCTAAACAGATTGAATTCTAAATTTGGCTGTAAAATTAGCCATTCATAAATTCAAAAAAATTTTTTACTCTGACCGTTATTTGTGTTAGTTATGAATGTTGTAGCTTGTTGGTGTTCCGTTAAGGTTTTTTTTAATGTAAATTGTATATATTTTTTGTTTTGTTTTGTTTGTTTTTTTTTTGTTTACACACAACACATTTTGTTTTTATTATCAGTATTGTTTAAGCAGTTTTCCATTTCGACTAGTCATCTAAGTTTTCCCTGCGCCTTCACTAGCGTTGATCTCGATGCGTAGGGGGCCGTCCATAAAGTACGTCATGCTCCAGAGGGGGGGGGGGGNGGAGGTGTAAAAACAAAAAAAAAAGTATCACATTTTGTGACAGCGGGGAGGGGGTGTCCGGCCATGTGTGACGTCACGGTGTTTTATGTTAAATTTTAATTATTTTGTTTTTTAAAATATATTTTTGTACGAAAGTGTGACGTACTTTAGAGGGGGGGGATGTCCGAGATTTGTGACAGTTTGTGACAAGGGGGAGGGGGGAGTAAAAAATGGTCAAAAATAGCGTGACGTACTTTATGGACGGCCCCTAGCCTTGAAAATGTTGGATCTAACTTGCTCCATACAACATTCTATTCTCCGTGGGAAAAGTTTTACGTTAAACCACTTCTAGATACTAAGTAACTAAGTTACTCACCTGCTTTCATTCTATCGAGCAACTTACTAAATCACAAAGTAAAATACCCGTTATCACTTCACATCTCGTGTTACCTTTAAAGGGTAAAACGATCAACCGGCAAAGGTAATCGAATCAAAACTCTAATTACCTTTTACGAAGATACCGAGCGTGTTACCTGTTACCATTTTACGCGGCATTTTAACAAACAGCATTTCACCTCGCCATTTGCCTATTACCTTTAGACTTACGTAACATACCCATAGGAATATGGTTAGGAGGACATAGGAGTGTGTTACGTCGTTGTCTGGGTCTTTGCTATGACCAAACGGACAGGTCAACTCAAGATATAACACCAACACCCTTGAAACATTGATAACTTTAATAACTGCAGGTCAAAGGTTCCTCCATATACAACCACTCTCTATCTCTCGCTCACAACAACTGCCTTGGTCCACAAATAAATCCCGGCTTGGCCCCCAATAACTCTATAATGTTTCTCTGACAGAGTGTACATATAAGAACCCAATGAAACGTCACTGATTCAAACTAACGGACTATACAAACTTGTTAAATATAAATGTATGGACGTTTTCATCGTATCAACATCATTTATTTTAGTGACAAGATAGCCAAAATTTGACAAACAACAGACAAAATTTGAGAAATAACAGCCAAAATTTGACAAATAACAGCCAAAATTTGACAAATATCAGCCAAAATTTAACAAATAACAGCCAAAATTTAACAAATAACCTTACTTTTCTATTTCAAGTGGAGTGTTATCCACTTTCTGCCTACGAGATTATTTCACTAAATGTCGCGTCGTTTACTTCGGCAATTTTTACAACGATCAACGGTTGGGTTATATTTATATTATTATTTTTATTGTATTTATAAATACCCCAAAAGTTAAAGAAACTTTCACTTATCTTAGCAATTCCCATGTTTCTTTGTTAAACTTCATAACCATCTTGAATGCTCGTATTCCAGTATTACTCAAATCTTGCGAAATTTTAACGTTTAGAAGAAAAAAAATTGGTAGATTATTTTAAAAATATTTTTTAAAAATCATTTTAGTTTATTGTTTTGTTAATATTATTTATTTTATTTTTAATATATGTTTTTAGATATCAATCGAAATAAACTGTTGACTTGTCTATTTCTTTTGTAAACTTACATAGCCACCACTATCATAGTGCACAGCCCATCTATAATAATAACATGCCTGGAATCACCGTGCCTTAAAAACTTTCCGAACAATTTGGATTAAGTCTCACAATCAGCATCAGGTGAAGACAAAGTCCCTAACGTCATGTGTGCTGGTGCACTGGTTCCTTTTTCTCCCAGGGACACTGGATGTTAACGTAAAAATGATAATTTTTATCCTTCAGCCGTTATTCCTTTGGCCATCCCAGGTTTAACTAACATCTCAAATCACATGCCCGTTAATCTTTGTTTAGTGTAGAAAGTGTTTAAAAAATTTTACTTACAAATCTTTCGTTTTTTTTCCTGGATAGTTTGAGAAATCTGTTCGAAAATCTCAGAATTGTTCACATCTGTTCACGATGATTGAGATTTGCTAAATAAAATCTTACTGACCAAACTGCTACTTAGATTTAATTTTCTTTTTTCTTTATTTCCTCAAAAAAAAAAAAAAATCAGATTTAATTATTTTTTTTTTAAATGTCGTTCTGTTTTTTTTTAAATATATTTTATCGCCGTTCAACAAAGAGCAATCACTTCTCGCTTTTCAACAAATCCCAAACAACGGCCTGGAAGGTCTGTTCCACTGACTTTGACTTTGACTTCCCCGTTGTCACTGCCGCTGGTCTGACTGCTGCTGGCGCTTTTGTCACCGGAGGCGACACCTCGGTGAATGACCACTCCGCGCCCGCTAACGGACTTCACTCGTCGACCAACCGGTTCGAGGGATCTCCGCACCAGACGACAGTTGATCTCAGATATCGATCTGCCCGGGGATCAACGCGGTGCGCGGTGGGGGGGGGGGGGGGTTCTTTGGTTGGCGCCGCCCATTTGACAGGCGTCCCGTGATTGGAGGATTTGAGTAGGAGGAGCTAACATAACAGAACGGATAAAGGAGTGGGGGATAGCGCCACTTTTGTTGATGTTGTTAAATCTTTTGACGTAACGACTTGTAGAATGTTAGGGTGACAGATTGGAGGGTAGTGTCCGTCGTTTCGTTAGTCTTCCTACGGATGCTGTTGGACTGTGGGCCTCGGTGCTTCAAATAGAGGGACTGGTGCTACTACAGTAACAGTTCTTGCTAGGAAAGGCGTTGGTGGAGGT
>MUZC01000202.1:1300176-1326366 GCA_002072015.1 Radix auricularia | reverse complement strand
GTGGACACTTTATAGGGAACATCTGTTAATGGTGGACACTTTATAGGGAACATCTCTTAATGGTGGACACTTTATAGGGAACATCTCTTAATGGTGGACACTTTATAGGGAACATCTCATAACACACGATACCTTAAAGGGAACATCTCTAAACACAGGACACCTTAAAGGGAACATCGCTAAACACACGACACCTTAAAGGGAACATCTCATAACACACAACACCTTAAAGGGAACATCTGATAACACACGACACCTTAAAGGGAACATCTGATAACACACGACACCTTAAAGGGAACATCTCATAACACACGACACCTTAAAGGGAACATCGCTAAACACAGGACACCTTAAAGGGAACATCTCATAACACACGACACCTTAAAGGGAACATCTCATAACACACGACACCTTAAAGGGAACATCTCATAACACGCGATACCTTAAAGGGAACATCTCATAACACAGGACACCTTAAAGGGAACATCTCTAAACACAGGACACCTTAAAGGGAACATCTCTAAACACAGGACTTAAGATCTTCCCCTGTGTCTACCAAAATCGAATTAGGTACCTGACTGAAATAATACTAGTTAGGGTAGCGAGGCGGCTGGGCATTTTGCCTCATAATTCCCTCATAACCGTTGATCGTGAACACTGCGTCGCTTGCCAACATCCGGCATGGTCAGTGCGTTCTTATCAAAAAGAAGGACGCAAGAATCTTCTGCAGTAGGAGAGTCTGTGGTTTTTATGTATCATCAAGCGGTCTTGACTTGCTTAATTTATTCTTTTTAAAAATAAATCTGAATTCTCTAATTTGCAGGACCGATTTCAAAGTCAGGTAGATTAGCGGGAGTGCAAAAATGAAATCTGCTTCCTAAATTTCTTAAATTTCAAAATATCTCAAGAATGTCTACTGTATGAAGGATAAAAAAATTTTATCAACTCATTATCTACATAACGTGTCCACAAATTTGCTTTTATCGCTCTTGTTCTTTGAATGAAAAGTTTTTTTNTTTTTTTTTTTTTTTTTTTTTTTTTTTTTTTTTTTTTTTGTGTGTGTAAATGCTAAGGTCTCCTCATAAGGTTTGAGCTTATGTGAAAGCACCCTTTAGGTATTTAATTATTTTCTCGTGAGTAGCCTCTGCAAATCAATGTTGGCCCCAGATGTTTCTAACTTTTGCGTTGCATCACTGACTTTTTTCCAGTGGGTACATTTTTAAATTAGGGCTGTGGAAATTTACAATTATTTTCTCGATTAATCATTTTAAAAAAATTTCGATTAAAAATCGGTTAAAATAATTTTAATCCATAAAATTCGGTAAAAATTTAAGAAAATATTTTAATTTTTTTTAATTAATAAGTAATTATTAAACTATATGATAGCCCAGATCACAGGAACTTTATCGCTAAGGAACATAGTATAACAACAGTCCATAGCAGTCTAAAAAGTTCAAAAAATTATTTTTTGATGTTTATGAGACGGAGGAAATAACTCAATAAAAAATGTCAATTACCTGTTTTTATTACTTCCTTTGAAATTTTTGGCTTTAATTGAAATGAACCATTAATTCATGTAATTAATCATTAATTTGTCAAAAGTTAACGATAAAAATTAAACTAATCGTTACCAACCCTAATTGAAATGTCAAAAGATATTTTAAAAAGGAAAAATAGTTCATGGTGAGAAGTGAAGCTCTTGCGTCAGTTCATGCGTTTAGCTTTTCTTCTGCATCTGTGTTTTTCTATAGTATAGCTCTCAAAATGACCTCAAAATGACTCAATGATATATTCGCTATTGTGTATGCAGAAGTCTACTTAATATCTCGCCTATATCACCAATTTTATTTTAAAGTTTTTCTGTGTTAGAGGCTAATTAACAACGAGGAGTATGACGCCCCCAAAAAGGTGCCGCCCGTACAGATTATTCGATTGGCTCATGTTTGAAATCATTAGGGTGCAGCCATTTTCGCTTCTACATATGTGGGTTGGCTGTCAGATTTGACAAAACAATTAATTGATCTACTTCGTGATTTGTCACACCAAAGTAGCTATAGACTGTTTATTTTATAAAATTCGTGTCAAACTAAAGTAGCTATAGACAGTTTATTTTATACAATTCGTGAAGTTTCACACGAAAGTAGCTATAAACTGTTAATTTTATAAAATTCGTGAAGTGTCACACCAAAGTAGCTTAACACTGTTTATTTTAGGCTTTTAAAGACTAAAATAGCGTATGTGTTTATTTTAAGTATATCATAATTTTCCACTCGCATCAGACAAATGGCTAAATGGTGGGGAAAATTCGTGAAGTGGCCGAACTTCTGCCACTGGCCATTGCAAGTATTTGATTCGTTTAAATCTAATGCATCATTGACCAATGTATAACATTATCTTGGTCGTGAAATGGAATGCAGACATTACCTCAACCCATACTCCGCATACCACCACATCGTCACACACCACAACATCACCACACACTACCACATAACCATACACTACCAAAAAAACCCATCGCCACACACCACCACATCGCCACCCACCACCGCATCGCCACACACCACCAGATCACCATACACCACCACATCACTATCACATCACCACACAACATCACATCACCAAACACCAACACACCACCAAACACCAGTACATCATCACACACCACCACATCACCACCGCATAATCACCATACCACTACATCATCACCACATCACAACCATACCACCACAACGTCACACACCACCACATCGTCACACACCACCACATCACCACACACCACCATAAAACCACACACCACCACATAACCACACACCACATCGTCACACACCACCACATCACCACACACCACCACATCTCCACACACCACCACATCACCACACCACAGCCATATCACCACACACCACCACATCGCCACACACCACCACATCACCACCACACCATCACCACACCACCACATCACCACACCACAGCCACATCGCCACACACCACCACACCACCTCATCACCACCACATCACCACCACACAATCACATCACCACCACACCACCACATCACCACCATATCACCACATCATCACCATACCACCACATCACCACCACACCACCACATCAGCACACACCACCATATCTCCACACACCACCACATCACCACACATCGCCAAACCACCACACACCACCACATTGCCTTTAAATGATAAGCGTTAAAATATATCCTCAAATAATGATCCATTTGGCGTGGGCGTGAGTGGACACTTGTTGAGAGGCGTGGGCTTGAGTGGACACTGGTTGAGTGGCGTGGGCTTGAGTGGACATTGGTTGAAGGGCGTGGGCTTGAGTGGACAATTGTTGAGGGGCGTGGGCTTGAGTGGACACTGGTGGAGGGGCGTGGGCTTGAGTGGACCCTGGCTGAGGGGCGTGGGCGCGAGTGGACACTGGTTGAAGGAGGTAATCAATATGGGTCAATGGCACGTGACGACCCACTCGGCACAGATCTCCCAAGCTGTGGCCTTGCGCGTTACCTGCAAAAGAAATTGATTCACCTTCGTCGTCACTCCTCATTAACTCGTGCGTCGTCTCTCATAGGCATTTTTTAAAAAATTCTATTGTACGGAATATATAATTTTTTTTTACAAATCTGTTTTAAGAAAATGATACATGTCCACCAAACTCTCCTATATATTTGCTAACATAAGTTTTCATCACCTTCTAGTATCACTGACTGCAATAAAATTTAACAATTTTCTCTTTCTCCCTAGTTATATCTATTTTTAAAATATTTAGATTTAAATCAATATACATAATTTGTAATATATGTCCCGTCCGTCCGTCCGGGACGCTAGTAATTTTAGAAAGCAGCGAATTAAATTACTTCATCTAAAATAACTAGGACTGCGGAAATTAACGATTAATTTCTCTATTAATCGGTAAATTTTTCATCGATTAAAATTATTTTAATCCATAAAATAGCGATTAAATTGATGAGGTTGTTTTAAATATTTTTTTCCGATTTATTAATAAATAAATAATCATTAATAATTAATAATAGTTTTCTTTTTTACGTTAAACTTCTCCATTTAAAAAAAAAAAGATACACCATGTCACGCCATGTGTAAACTTTAAAATAAGCTCTTTTATTTAAATTTAAAAATGTTAATTGCCTGTTTTTGTTACTACCCTTGAAATTTTCAGTTTAATGACGTCATACATCTCATTTTTAGCTTAATCAAAATTATCGATTAATTATTCGGTAATTTTTCAAAAGTTAACTAATGAATTTAAATTAATCGATAATCGCCCTAAACTCTTTTCGATCGTCCACATAACAAAAATAATTGTTAAATTTGGAAATAAATGAATAGAATAAAAATAAATAAAATAAATGAAAGGTATACATTTCATTATTTTTCATTGTCATGTACATTTTTTTTCTAAATTAATAGATTTCAGCTGAAATAAATTCATTTTTTAAAATTTTCCGTCATTTTTGACGGGTGATACACTAGTTTATTTATAATTACGCAAAAAGGAATCGGATTTTAAGGAGGTACTCAACGACCAAATCTCTTCTCTCACGTTCCCCCTCCCTCATTATCGACTTTCTCTTCTAGTCTCTATCCCGCTACCACAGGCTCTCTTCCCGATCCCCCTTACCACCCCTTCCCTACACTTGTTTCACCAGCAGACGGCGTGTGTACACATTAATCACACACAACCTGTAACAAACGATCACTTCCTGTTGAAAGTCACCACGCGCCAACTGTCTCCCTCTTCAATTCTCAAACCAATCGGCAGACGCCATCTTTTGTCTCCATTTTTTTCCCTCCTGGACTCGCTCGGGTGGTGAACGGTGTAGACGCCCGCGCCCTAATGTCACCGGCTCCCCGTTCAATGGACCAACATGGCGCCGCGCCAAGTGCGGGCTGACTGAAAAGCTGTTCCTCCCCAAGTGATTGCGGTAGTACCCAAAAAAAATTATATAAAGAATGAATTTTGGTTGCCGCAAGTTTACGTGGGGGCGGATTATGTCCCTTTCAAAGTGAAGAGCGTCCATGGAGACCGCTCCACCATTTCTGACGATGGGACCAGACGGACGCCATTTTTTTAAACAAGACTTCCGTTGAAACAGTTGGACCGGAAGCTCTCGAGGTAATTTTTTTCCGCTTCCACTGCGCCGACGAGGTGCTTTTGAAAAACGTATAGAGTACAAATAAATCGAATCAATACTGAACCGGATGCAAAAGATCTCGAAAATTCAAAGAAGACGGTTGTTGATGTTTAATCCTTCTTCCTATTCATCAGATAACAAGTCTGAAGGTTTTATACTTGTTTGTAAATTTGTTGTTTGTTTTGTTGTTTTGTTTGTTTTGTTGTTGTTTGTTTCGTTTTTTTGTTGTTGTTGTTTGTTTTATTGTTCCTTGTTTTGTTGCTGTTTGCTTTTGTGGATGAGTGCAGCAAAAAAATGGCAAGAGGTCTTGTGATGTGAAACGTCATAAATTTGGGCGCATGTGCTTGTGGTCGTGTGCGTGGGTGCGTATACTTGAGTATTTGTGTTTTTATGTGTGCGCGCGCGTGCGTACGTAAAAGTGTATTAGCAGTTGCGACGGGCCCGGAGGTTAATTAAATTGAAATGTCTCACGCGTTATGTCATGTGTATATACAGCGAATAGCCGATGATTATCTACATCGTTTTTTTTTTAAATCCTTAAGCCAGCGGCGTGCCCGTTCGCCCCCAACACAACATGACAACGTGAGCCGCCCCTGTCCCCAAAACGCATGAACGTTGTTGGTTCCTCGCTAGTGCACGACGTATCTCTCTTCCCCCACCCCACCCCGCTCCCCTCCGCACCCCACCACAGGACTGTAAGCTCACGCTTAACCCTCTCGTCCGCGTGCCGCCAATTGGTGTCAAGTGTGCTGCTCGTGCGCCGGGTAAAAGTAACCAATCCTGGCACTTTTTTTTTTCCTGACATTATGACACTCTTGGGCCGACAAAAGCCTCTAAAACGGACGCGCGGGGTGGCAATAAATATGTTACACACGACAAGACACGCTTCGGTGGCTGCAAAAAAATATTTCGGTAATTGCCTACAACTTCTGAGGAACTTGAGGCGCTTTCAAACCAACGAGGGGGGAGGGGGTGGGGGCGCATCATCGAGGTGCATGTCACAGGTGGAATCAAGAGAAGGTGTGTGGGGGTGGGGTGGGGTATATAAAACTGCTTTTATTTTAAGGGTTAAATAATTTATTTTTAAAATTAAATTATCTTTGAGATATGTGTTGGTTAGATGAAATTTAATTTAAAAGATTCGACCTTGACCTCCTGTTTCAGCAAATCGATTATCTTTCATTCTCAGTGTAGAGCCGGAGACTTTCATTAACACTGTTATTAAAATATCTTGGAAATGGGCTCGACTTAGAACAAAAGGATTGACCTTATAGGTTGAAATCGGGGAGTTTCCAGATGAACGAAAGGAAAATGTGGTAGATAAAGACGTTGAACCTCTGCTTGATCCTTGTCTAAAAAAAGGAAAGGGGGAGGGGACGGGGCGGGGGTCTTGTTCAACAAGGTGATCAGAACTTCCTACGTAAAGCCAATATTGAAAAATGGACTTATATCAATATATTTGGAAAGAAAAAAAAATCATGTTAAGCCTGGTCCCTTTTGGAACTCAGGGCGTGTTAGCGCATTTTCGTATTATGTATCAGTACTTATGTTAGATATCAGCATTATGTAGTTATCAGTAATTGTGTTTAGATTTTAGACATAGTTTTATGAATTTTCTTGTGTAATGAATATACCTGACATTTTTTTTATTTAAAAGTCATTTCTTTACATTTTAAAAAAAAATATTTTCTCTTTAATCTAATTACAAGTCACCACAAATGATGACGTAAAACTCTCTAAACATTTACACACATTCTAATGACGTCAACAAAAAACAACAAACAAAAAAACAAACTAATTCTTTTGCACGCCTTCGCACCACTCTTGAATGCTTGAAATACTATGTATTCGACTTCCGGCAATGGCGGCCGTTCCCTGCGCTAGTGTTACCTCTCGATTCGAAATATTTTTTGGTAGTTTTAACGGGGTTTTTTAACGGATCGAGTAACTGAGTGTTGATGCACAAATGGCAGGTCAGGAAATACAAAATACATATATACCTCATGGGTCTAGGACTTATGGATGCTGAGATCAAAGGTGATGACAGACGGACGGACGGACGGACGGACAAAACGGGTGCAATAGCGCATTCGACTTCTCGAAAATGCGCTTAAAACACCATAAATTTGAAAAACGTGTTCAAAGACAGACCACTTGGACAAACGGACATTAGATCTGAAAGCTAAAGATGAAAGCCCAGAAGTTGCAGAGGTTACTGCAAGCTGGAATACAGACAGGGCTTACTTGCAATGAGTACTTGCAAGACAGTTAAGACAGTCAGGCTGTGGCTACCTACAAGACATTAAGACAGATTGTGACTACCTACAAGACATTAAGACAGTCAGGCTGTGACTACTTACAAGACATTAAGAAAGTCAGGCTGTGACTACTTACAAAACATTAAGACAGTCAGGCTGTGACCACTTACAAGACATTAAGAAAGTCAGGCTGTGACTACCTACAAGACATTAAGACAGTCAGTGACTACCTACAAGACATTAAGACAGTAAGGCTGTGACTACCTACAAGACATTAAGACAGTCAGAATGTGACTGCCTACAAGACATTAAGACAGTCAGGCTGTGACTACCTACAAGACATTAAGACAGTCAGGCTGTGACTACCTACAAGACATTAAGACCATTAAGACAGTCAGGCTGTGACTACCTACAAGACATTAAGACAGTCAGGCTGTGACTACCTACAAGACATTAAGACAGTCAAACTGTGACTATCTACAAGAAATTAAGACAGTCAGACTGTGACCATCTACAAGACATTAAGACAGTCAGGCTGTGACTACCTACAAGACATTAAGACAGTCAGGCTGTGACTACCTACAAGACATTAAGACAATCAGGCTGTGACTACCTACAAGACATTAAGACAGTCAGGCTGTGACTACCTACAAGACATTAAGACAGTCAGACTGTGACTACCTACAAGACATTAAGATAGTCAGGCAGTGACTACCTGCAAGACATTAAGACAGTCAGACTGTGACTACCTACAAGACATTAAGACAGTCAGGCTGTGACTACCTACAAGACATTAAGACAGTCAGACTGTGACTACCTACAAGACATTAAGACAGTCAGGCAGTGACTACCTGCAAGACATTAAGACAGTCAGGCTGTGACTACCTTCAAGACATTAAGACAGTCAGGCTGTGACTACCTTGAACTTGAACTATCCCTTAACCCGACGCTGGGTCGTTGGGGCACCATTTTGAGCTGCGCACTAACTCATGCCAAGTGTCACGGTTCTGAGCTGCCTTCTTTTAATCGCTAAATGAAAGGCCGGTCCACTCTTTGATGTTGTCCTCCCAACTCTTCCTTGGCCTGCCTCTTTTCCTTCGTCCCTGGACTGTGCCTTGCAATATCGTCTTTGAGAGACCTCCAGATCTTGACACGTGTCCGTACCATCGTAGTTTCCTCTTTTTAATTGAGGTGAGAAGGTCCTCGTAAGGGCCAATGACAGCACTTATTTTGTCGCGGACCGCTTCGTTCGTGATGTGCGCCGTGTAGGAGATGTTTAATACCTTTCGAAAACACCTCATCTCAAGCGCACTAATTCTTTTCTGGAGGTCTGCGGTGACCGTCCAAGCCTCACAACCATAGAGGAAGACTGACATCGCCAGAGAGCGCATTAGTCGAATCTTTGATCTCAAGGAGAGCTTCTTGCTTTGCCAGATGTTTTTCAGTTTGCTTAGTGCTGCAGTTGTTTGGGCCGTTCTGGCAAGAATTTCTGGTTTTGAGCCTTCATCGGATATTACAGCCCCTAGATATTTGAAGGTAGGGACCTCCTCGAGTTTTTGACCGTTTATCCGTATTTCACTTGTGAAATTCTTATTTGCCATGACCTTGGTCTTTTCTGCATTAATTTCCATGCCATAGGCCTTCGACGTCTTCTCTAGCTTTGCTTGGAATTCTTTTAGTTCGTCCTCGCTGCCAGCTAGGCCGTCTATGTCATCGGCGAAGCGTAAGTTAGTTATGATCCTTCCTCCGATGCTGACCGTTCCGACATGGTCTTCGAGAACATCAGTCATAATTCTTTCTAGGAAGAGGTTGAAGAGGATGGGGGAGAGTAAACACCCTTGTCTAACACCAACAGTGGTCTTGAACCAATCTCACAGCTTGCTGTTGTAGAGTACTGCGCTGGATGCTCTGTTGCATAGGTTCTTGATCACAGTAATGAGGTTGGCGTTAATATTGTACTTGTGCATGGTTGCCCACAGTGCTGCATGCCACACTCTTGTCAAACGCCTTTTTGAAGTCTATGAAGACATGAAAGAGGTCCCTCTGGTGTTGCAGATGTTTTTCACAGAGCACTCGCAAGTTGAAGATCTGCTCTGTTGTGACTACCTACAAGACATTAGATCTGCTCTGTTGTGACTACCTACAAGACATTAAGACAGTCAGGCTGTGACTACCTACAAGACATTAAGACAGTCAGGCTGTGACTACCTACAAGACATTAAGACAGTCAGGCAGTGACTACCTACAAGACATTAAGACAGGCTGTGACTACCTACAAGACATTAAGACAGTCAGTGACTACCTACAAGACATTAAGACAGCCAGGCAGTGACTACCTGCAAGACATTAAGACAGTCAGGCTGTGACTACCTACAAGACATTAAGACAATCAGGCAGTGACTACCTACAAGACATTAAGACAGGCTGTGACTACCTACAAGACATTAAGACAGTCTTATCTTATCTTAGATATACAGACGCTCCTTCTATGCAGAAGATAATTGCGTCCACAGATCATGAGAGATGATCTGTTGGCAAGTGATGCAGCGGTCACAGGCCACGTCTATAGGGGTTCCACGCATTACCCCAGCCGCCTAACTATTGTCTAGTTAGGTACCCATTCGGAGCTGGATGACTCGGGGACATTAAGACAGGCTGTGACTACCTACAAGACATTAAGACAGTCAGGCTGTGACTACCTACAAGACATTAAGACAGTCAGGCAGTGACTACCTGCAAGACATTAAGACAGTCAGGCAGTGACTACTTACAAGACATTAAGACAGGCTGTGACTACCTACAAGACATTAAGACAGTCAGGCTGTGACTACCTACAAGACATTAAGACAGTCAGGCTGTGACTACCTACAAGACATTAAGACAGTCAGGCTGTGACTACCTGCAAGACATTAAGACAGTCAGGCTGTGACTACCTACAAGACATTAAGACAGTCAGGCTGTGACTACCTACAAGACATTAAGACAGTCAGGCAGTGGCTACCTACAAGACATCAAGACAGTCAGGCAGTGACTACCTGCAAGACAATCGAGACAGTCTAACAGTGATTACCAGCAGGTAAATTGAAACATTCATATCGTTGCTTCATAACGAGGCTACTCTACGAATCAAGTTATAAGTGCTTGAGGGGCACATGGAACACAAAAAAAAAAATGCTTTCTCCGTGAAGTTTGAGATGAAGGCTCCAAGTTTTATGACTTACTTTGGCCGCCTGTACAAAAATGCGAACACGGTAACATCTGCTTCCGCCCCGTTTCTATGGGACGGGCTTAACATGCAAATTTGTTGTGATCTTCTGGACGATCGACAAAGCGAAAAGTTATGCATGCGGGTAACGAAAGTCAAGCGGACGTGCATTTTTTGGTTTAAAAATATTATTTTTACTGGCAACACGTGCCCCGAGAAGGAGTGGGGAGGGGGGGAAATAATATGCAGGCCATTTTACACAGAGTCAACAGAATTTGATTGTTTCGTTTCTAAATTTTTGAATTTTTTTTTTTTATCTAATCTGATTTTGTTGGTGAAATTAGCGATGTTCTTTGTGATTAGTTTTTAGGTGATTTGTTGATGTATTTAATGATGGGTGAGGATGGGGGTTATTATGATGGTATATGTTTATATGTGGCAGAGGATGGGGGTTATTATGATGGTATATGTTTATATGTGGCTGAGGATGGGGGTTATTATGATGGTATATGTTTATAGGTGGTGGTGATCGCTTTGACTGGTTTGGAATAAAGCTTTATATTGAATGGTTTTTTAGTGGTGTTTAGTGGTGGTGTTTTGTGTACCTGTTTTGTAGTGGTGGTTGGTGTTTGGCGTGGTGTTTTGTGGTGGTATTTAGTGGTGGTGTTTAGTGGTGGTGTTTTGTGTACCTGTTTTGTGTACTTGTTTTGTAGTGGTGGTTGGTGTTTGGCGTGGTGTTTTGTGGTGGTATTTAGTGGTGGTGTTTTGTGTACCTGTTTTGTGTACCTGTTTTGTAGTGGTGGTTGGTGTTTGGCGTGTTGTTTTGTGGTGATATTTAGTGGTGGTATTTAATGGTGGTGTTTTGTGTACCTGTTTTGTAGTGGTGGTTGGTGTTTGGCGTGTTGTTTTGTGGTGTTATTTAGTGGTGGTATTTAATGGTGGTGTTTTGTGTACCTGTTTTGTAGTGGTGGTTGGTGGTTGGCGTGGTGTTTAGTGGTGGTGTTTAGTGGTGGTGTTTAGTTGTGGTGTTTTGTAGTGTTTTTGTGGTGGTATTTTGTGGTTGAGTTCTTGTGGTGGTATTGTGTGGTGATGTTTAGTGGTGGTGTTTTCTGGTGTCTGTTGAAGGTCAAATTCTGACGATGGTGTTAAAAAAGTGCAAGAAGTTGTGTGACGCGTTTTGAACTAACGGGTTGAGAATTAGGTTTGTACAAGTAGGTTTGTACAAGTAGGTTTGTAGAAGTATGTTTGTACAAGTAGGTTTGTAGAACTAGGTTTGTTGAAGTAGGCTTTGTTCAGTGTTGGAAAAGATGAGTTTTGGTGTTTGTGGTTTTTAAAAAAAATAATAGCGTGGTAAGGGGACAGACATTACGTGGTTCTTTGATTTCATGTGTTTGACAACGCCCACAAAATCGAATGACCAGTTCTGAAGACTAAACAAAGTTTCCAGTGGTTGAATCACCCCCCCAACCCGCCCCCGATGGCGATGATTCAAGCTTACAGTTCGGTGGTCGCAGTTATGACGTGGACAAGGGATGACTGGCCATCAAACAAGCCACGGGTCAGTCCGGTGCGTCGTTCCAGCAGGTCGCTTTGATCTACGCACGGTCCGTGACCTCCTTAAATCCCGGCATGCCCCGGACCTGTCACCCGCAGTCATCAAGGTGATGTTTCGATAAATGGAGACGTCAAAGAACCACCCCCTACCCCCTCACACACACACACACACACACACACACACACACACAAACACAATTTTCCATGCTTATGCCGTTATTGGACTTGGTACAACAAAAATTTTGTCACGTGGTAGTCATAATCGTAATCGGCATCCTTCCGCCCCGCGAGACGATTGCGCATCACAGTTGTTGTGGGTTACATTTCCTCGTGTGGCTGTGCAGTCCTAATATCCTTGAGTGACAGTCTTTACTACAGCTTTTACAATTTACACACGAGTTCTGTGCTTCCAAATGGTTTGGCCTTTCTCCTAAGCTCTTCTGTCTGTGGCATTCTCCATCCTTCGCTCCTCGGCTACTAAGCCGCCCTTGCTGACAACTGTGCGCCACGTAGATCGATCTTCTGCCTTACACTTACACTCTCTGTCTCTTGTGCGTGTATTGGCTGCTTTCATGTCAATTTAGCAGACATCTTTAAATTGGAGACGTGGACGACTTGCCTTCCTCTTTTCCGATCACCTGGTGGTATGTAGGAAATAGTTGAAAAACAGCTTGTCATGTGACTTACGTCACGGGAGTACAAACGTTTTGCAAAGACGCAATAATCTTCTGTACAGAAGGAGCTTCTGTAACGGATAACAGATAAGATAAGATAAAGAGAGCCGGATTAAGATATTTAAATTGATATACATTGAGACTGAGTTGTAGGCTTGTACATTATATGGTTTTTTTTATTATTATTGTAATATTATACAGGGGTGAAAAGGTGAAAAATACTACTGCAATTTTTGAGACATTATAAATAATCTTAATTCGTCGGCGTCATAAGTAATATCTATAAAAAAAAAATAGGTATACTTATTTTTACTACGCTCCTTCCGATATACAAAACGTATTGAAATATAATTAGAACCGAAAATGTTCTGTCAAAAATTAATATGTAAAAAAAACTTTTAAAAAATCTATTTATTTTCTTTTTTGAGCTGGCAAAAAAAAATATAATGTCAAATTATGTCATCAGTACTTACTGAATTCTGTACAGAGAGCAGCACATAATTNTAGGGCTGCGGAAATTAACGATTAATTTCTCGATTAATCGGTAAAATGTTTTACCGATTAAAATTATTTTAATAAATAAAATAGAGATTGAAATTATGGAAACAATTTTCAACAATTTTTTCGATTTATTAAACTTTAAAATAAGCAGTTTTTATAAGGATAAGGATATTTTAAAAAATAAACATTGTTTTTACTTAATTAATAAAAACAAAATTAAAATTCATTGACATTCAAGCGAACTACTAATAATTAAACATAAAATCTCCTAAAAATATAATATTTTTTTATTAAATACTTAAGCAATGGGCATTTTATGAAATTTTCAGTTTAATGACGTCATAATCTTATTTTCAGCTTTAATCAAAATTATCGATTAATTATTCGGTAATTTTTCAAAAGTTAACGATTAAATTTAAAACAGCCCTAATATATATATATCAAATATATATAATTGTCAATGTAACGTCCGTCACACCACTATTTTTAGATAGCTGCTCACCAAAAATACTCAACAAAAATATATAAGTTGCAATTTATGTCCCGATGACGCTTTTAATTTTAGAAACCAGCGCAACAAAAATGATTAAAATTGTTACTGGGAATAAATGAATAAGACAAAAAATTATAAAATAAATTAGATTTATGACGTCATTAAACTGAAAATTTCATAAAATGCCCATAGCTTATATATTGATTTTTTTCTGATGAACATTTGTTCAAAATTAAGAGATTGAAGCTGATATACATTGATTTTTAAAACTTCCGTCATTTATGACGGGTGATACCCTAGTATATATATAACCCACGGTGTTAAACAAAATGGCGTCATCAATTTTTGCCTTCCGTTGACATTTATATAGTTTTTAGGATATGAATGTTCATTGAATGTTTTGATGCTTCTGTATGATATTGTTTTTATGTAAAGCGCTGTGAGCCCAGTTTGTTCGTAGGGTACAGCGCTTTATAAACTATCAATTAGTAAGTTATTTATTATTATATGTCATCGTTTTTTAGCAATCAAAAATACTATCTCCTGATTTAATGTTAACGTTACAGAAAACATTATCTATACCATTATAGCCAATTGTTTTCTTTATTAGAAATTCCACAATGTGTATTCGGGCGTGGAATGGGTTGCCTGAAGAAACCAGGAAAGCCAACATTTTATCATCATTTAAAACTCTAGTAAGAATACAGGACTAAACACAAACCATAGAAATACGTAGGACGCAATAATATTCTGTACAGAAGGAGCGTCTGTAACATATAAGATAAGATAAAATAATTACATTAATTTGTTACCTAAATCATTGTAATATTAATTTAAGGCTAATCTACTAATTAATTGTTTCCAAAAAATATTTTAAAATGTTAATATAACAACTACAACTATAGTGTTTTTAGAATCTAGTGTGACATCATGAAATAGTCCTAAATGTGGTCCTTGAAATAGTCCTAAATCTGGTCCTTGAAATAGTCCTAAATGTGGTCCTTGAAAAAGTCCTACAGGTGGTCCTTGAAATAGTCCTAAATGTGGTCCTTGAAAAAGTCCTAAATGTGGTCCTTCAAATGGTAATAAATATGGTCCTTTAAATGGTCCTTCAAATAATCCTACATAAGGTACTACATATGGTCCTCCATACGGTTCTAAATATGGTTCTACATATGGCACTGCATTTGGTCCTTCGTATAGTCCTTCATATAGTCCTTCATATGGTCCTTCATATGGTCCTTCATATAGTCCTTCACAAGGTACCTCATGGTCCTTCATATGGTCCTTCATATGGTCCTTCATATAGTCCTTCATATGGTCCTTCATATGGTCCTTCATACAGTCCTTCATGAGGTACCTCATGGTCCTTCATATAGTCCTTCATATAGTCCTACATATGGTCCTTCATATAGTCCTTCATATAGTCCTTCATATCGTCCTTCATATGGTCCTTCATATGGTCCTTCATATGGTCCTTCATATAGTCCTTCATAAGGTCCTTCATATAGTCTATCATAAAGCCCTTCATATAGTCCTTCATAAGGTCCTTCATATAGTCCTTCATATGGTCCTTCATATAGTCTATCATATAGTCCTTAATATGGTCCTTTTTATGGTCCTTTGTATGGTCCTTCATATGGTCCTTCATATGGTCCTTCATACAGTCCTTCATGAGGTACCTCATGGTCCTTCATATAGTCCTTCATATAGTCCTTCATATAGTCTATCATATAGTCCTTAATATGGTCCTTTTTATGGTCCTTTGTATAGTCCTTCATATGGTCCTTCATATGGTCCTTCATACAGTCCTTCATGAGGTACCTCATGGTCCTTCATATCGTCCTTCATATCGTCCTTCATATCGTCCTTCATATGGGTCTTCATATAGTCCTTCATATCGTCCTTCATATGGGTCTTCATATTGTCCTTCATATAGTCCTTCATATGGTCCTTCATATGGTCCTTCATACAGTCCTTCATAAGGTACCTCATGGTCCTTCATATAGTCCTTCATATCGTCCTTCATATGGGTCTTCATATTGTCCTTCATATAGTCCTTCATATAGTCCTTCATATGGTCCTTCATATAGTCATTCATGTAGTCCTTCATCTAGTCCTTCATATGGTCCTTCATATCGTTCTTCATATGGTCCTTCATATAGTCCTTCATTTGGTCCTTCATATAGTCCTTCATTTGGTCCTTCTTAAGGTACTTCATGGTCCTTCATATAGTCTATCATATAGTCCTTCATATGGTCATTCATATAGTCCTTCATATAGTCCTTCATATGGTCCTTCATATAGTCCTTCATTTGGTCCTTCATATGGTCCTTCACATAGTCCTTCATATAGTCCTTCATATGGTCCTTCATATAGTCCTTCATATAGTCCTTCATATGGTCCTTCATAAGGTACCTCATGGTCCTTCATATGGTCCTTCATATGGTCATTCATATAGTCCTTCATATAGTCCTTCATATGGTCCTTCATATAGTCCTTCATGTAGTCCTTCATCTAGTCCTTCATATGGTCCTTCATATGGCCCTGCATATGGTCCTTCATATAGTCCTTTATATAGTCCTTCATATGGTCCTTCATAGAGTCCTTCATATGGTCCTTCTTAAGGTACCTCATGGTCCTTCATATTGTCCCCTAGTTCGATAAAGCCATGATGGCGAGGTACTTCAAAAACCGTATATCATTATCTTCTTTGTAATGCATGTACTATTGTTCCAAACAGCTAAGGGATGTCACAAGAATAAGTAGCACTGAGTGGCACTGAGTAGCAATGATTGGCTCTGAGTAGCACTGAGTGGCACTGAGTGGCACTGGGTAGCACTGAGTGGCACTGAGTAGCACTGAGTGGCACTGGGTAGCATTGAGTGGCACTGAATAGCACTGAGTGGCACTGGGTAGCACTGAGTGGCACTGAGTAGCACTGAGTGGCACTGGGTAGCACTGAGTGGCACTGAGTAGCACTGAGTGGCACTGGGTAGCACTGAGTTGCACTGAGTAGCACTGAGTGGCACTGAGTAGCACTGAGTGGCACTGAGGTGCGTCACCTATTTAAGTTTATAAAGGTATAGATCATCGCCGTCTCGTTGACTTTGTCAGAACTCGTCCCTCCCCCCTCCTACACCCACACTTGTCACCTCACCCTCCCTTCTCCTCCCTCACCATCACTTCTCCCCATCCCCAACCAAAGTCTGAACTTTAACCTCTTGAAGCTTGTTCCATGGCCACAGCGTTAGACCTTGCGGCGAGTGCGCAACGGAACCAAGAAACTTACACTGCAACACGATACTTGGCTCTGTTGACACATTTCAAAAGCCCTTCAAACACCAGCAGGTTAGCTCGCTTGATGGATGGTTTCTCTAAATGACGTCACACACATTGTTCTACTATAGCTGATCCCTCCTGACAACCCCTACCCCTAACCACAAAATTGCTTGGGGTTTTCCTCCAGATCCTTTTAATAATTCTTTGATTTTTATTAAGACTCTAAATTAGTGAAAATGAGATATCGAACCTCCGGGCATGATAGAGTTGGATATGATTTAGATCTATGAATAAATCTTTTTTTTTTAATGAATAAATGATTGAGAAATATGAATAAATAACTGTGTACCATTTTACGTAATATTACACAGGCATTGATGAAAATTTGTTGTTTCTCTATCGTTTGTATCTCTCCTTGTATATAAATTAACACTAGTTCTCGCTTCGTGAAATAAAAGGAATTTTTCCACCCCCTAAAAATGTGCCTCCCGGGACATCTTCCCCCTTGACCCCCTCGCTACGCCTCTGACCGAAGGTTGTGTAAAATTAATTATTAGTTAGTAAAATGATGCACTTTTTTAAAAAAAAATGATAATGATCGATCCTTTGTTTCCACGAAATCAGCTGGGGGGAATTAGACAAAGTGTCGTATGTATTACATGAACAGAGCAAGGGGCGACCAATCAGCCGTAAAGGTGCACATTTTAATCGCATTGATACCATTCTCCACCAAGCGATATTATAATAATACGAGTTAAACTCACGTTACATGAATTATATTAATAAACTATTCCGGGTACTTCAAAGAATTTCTGGTTATTAGAGTTTACCGGTAGAAAGGTTCGACTAAGCACCTACCAAATCATTACGGCGATTGCTTTTAAGGAAGCATTTCAATAACAAAACGACAGTGAAGCGATTCATTAATTTTCGCGTAGGTACCCACTGTAATGTATTCATAAACCATTATGTCATTCAAGCTCCGAATGCTGGATAAAATGTTGGTGTGTTCCGCTGGGTGGTGGTCAGACATACGGTCGTCGAGGCTACTGTAACAGGACATGGCTGGAGCAGAGGAGGAGCAGAGAGGTTGAGAGGCGGGAAAAGAGAGATGGAGAGAGAGAGAGAGTAAAACGGAGGTAAAGACAGACAGAGACAGCACAGCGACACAGAGGGAGAGGGACAGAGCGAGACACACACAGAGAGAGAGAGAGAGAGAGAGATCGAAGAGAAGAAAGACAGAAAGAGACACTTTGAGAGAGCGTAAGAACAGAGAGCACAGAGGAGAAAGACCCAGAGAAAGACACATAAATAGAGCATAGAGACAGAGAGCACAGAGGAGAAAGACATGGAGAGAGCATAGTGACATATAGCACAGAGGAGAAAGACATGGAGAGAGCATAGTGACATATAGCACAGAGGAGAAAGACATGGAGAGAGCATAGTGACATATAGCACAGAGGAGAAAGACCCAGAAAGAGACACACATAAAGAGAGAATAGAGTTGGAGAGCCAAGAGGAGAAAGACACAGTTCACGTGAAGACACACTGTAAGTACATTGTGGTTGATATGTTCTCTCTAATCTAGGGCTGCGGAAATCAATTAATCCTTTTAAAAAATATCGATTAAAATTAATTTGATCGATTAAAATTCAATTAAAATTTTAGAAAGCATTTCTAATTTTTTTTAATTTTCCAATTAATTAATAATTTCTATTTTTGTTACTTACATACTCTCCCCCCCCCTCGTATTATTTTTTATTTAGTTAGACGTGCATACGTAAACAAAAAAGTTTTTCTTCCTTATATCAGAACGAAATTGCTGTGTTACGTCACACAATTTGGAAGCCATGGAATGGACGCGCTTTAACCGATTTCAAGAAATAATGAATCGTGAGTTAACGGAATCTTTATATGCGTAAAAGAAATATAAATAATCGAAATTAACCAATTTAAATTTTCCCCGATTAATCGAACAAAATATTTAATCATTACCAGCCATGGGATAAATTGCGTTTATATATTTGAAATGTCTGTCGAGCTTGCACATGCAGCTCCTCCTGAACCATACCAGATAGAGGGTTCGGATCTTTTGCAATAGAGCTATGCTTATGAGGTCCCAAGGATGTGCAACGTAAAAAAAAAATACCGAAAAGGTTCACTGGATTTCCTGGAAAATCCTTAACCCGAAAAAAATATCAATATTTTGTCAATTTCTCGCCAAACATAACATCTATCGGGTTGAAATAAACGCCAAACGATAGTTAATAATTTTTAGAATATTCTTGAAGGTGGAATTTTTAACAGAATGTACGATATATCCAACATGTCATTTTAGCAGCAATTTTTTTTTTACAATTGTTTTGTTTAGTTTCAAAATTGTTTATTTTAAATTACTTTTTAATTTCATGTAAAATGATAGTTAATGGGGTTTTCCGGCTTTGTGGATGCTAATGTTAGATTGTTGCGAGATGCGCATTATATTGAATCATTCTTGGTGTGATGTAGAGTAAGGGGAAATGACGTAATATTGTGTTTACTTTCAGAATTTCTTATTAAAATCTACTTTTAATGAGTCAAGAGTAAATTCCCTTGAATATCAAAATCAGAAATTCTTATTTGGAAATTGCGTTTAAATACTCATTCGAGTTTTTACTAAAAAAAATGCGAAATCAATGATTTTCCCACCTGAGATATTTTCATTTTTTTTACTTGCACGTGCCATAAGTGAATTCAATATTTGGTCAACGCCAGACGCCTCCACTGGCTCAAGAAGCAACAATCCCTTATTTTATTTTTCACAATAAATTCAAGGGAACCAAGTTATTACCTCCCCTTTGGGGTTGAAACCACTTTCTTGGTTGTGTCCCCGTAGCGCTGTGAATACAGGAAAAGCATAAAATCAGACGTCATACACCGTTTGCAAGGGGGAAAATGGCGGGAGTTGATAGATCACCAGACGCCGAGGCGGAACTCTTCAATAATGTTTGGGATCGTCAGGGGACACAACCCGCATGGGAATAGACACAGTGGTTGTGACTTCATCTAAGAACGAAACTACAACAACAAAAATATTTAAAGAGTGGAGTCCCATGGCAATAGGAATATTATTCCGTAAGAAGGATAACTCGTACAGCATTGCTTTCCTCCACCAGGGTCAGACATTCTGGGTGGGGAAAGACGAGACAATGCCAAAGTATAATTCACCGATATCACCGTGAGTGTCGCTAGCTGCAGTAGTAGATCCATTGAAGCTACCGAGTAACTTACCTTTGAGGCAACCGTAGTTGGGAAGACGACAGATAGCGTTGTTTACTTGCAGTGCTTCTCAAAATGGTCTCCGCGGACAGGTGCGGGTCTGCGGGTCATGCGTTTGAGGTCCACATAAGTTATTAAGAAAGAACAGTCAAAATTTTTAATTATAATCCTTTCTTTGCAACCATTAATAATTCTAACCCTAACTGAAATTTCAATTTTTCGTTAATAAACATATATTATATAATATGAAACAAATGAAATAAAAATAAATTACTTTTCTCTACCACGTCAGTACTGGACCAGAAGTGCCCCTGTCCGTGGAGCAATGGAAAAATTCCTGCCGGTCCACCATACTGAAAAGTTTGAGAAGCACTGGTATCCCGGATTGTTTTGCGGTATGAGCGTACACAAACCAAAGCAGGAAACTGTACAATAAATAGGGATGTACCAGAATTTGGCTCCGACTCCGGAAGATCAAGAATACTGGCAACTTTTACAAATCCGGCTCCGACTGCAGCTGAATCTCACTTCATAAATCCGTCCCAATTCGATTGGCCGGTAGAGAGCCATAAAATATATATAAACATAATGTATCCGGCTCCGGAAATCCAAAATCCGGAATCCGACCATCTTTTCAAATCCGGCTTCGGTTCCAGCTGGTTATATTTCAAAAATCGGACAGAATCCGATACAACCTTAACAATAAATAAATTTAAATTTATTATTTTATGTAAAGCTCTGTTTGCATCATACAACGAAAGAGAAAAGAAAAAACAAGCAATAGTACAGAGGTGAATTTTATACCGTTATACTGTCTGCCATTCACCTTTCTTCGTGTAATGATGTGTCAAAATGTATAATTCCCCAAAAGCATTCATAGCCGTCATTACACCATTTCGGGCCCCTGGGCAAAGAAAGAGGGCAGCCCCCCCCCACGCAGGAATGAAAAATAAATATACATATCTATATTTATAATTCTCTACATGGTCCCACCATGCCGGGCAAGCAAGCTGTATGATCTTTGACCCCACCGACCAATCAGATTGCAAAAAAAAAAAGTAGTAAACATTCAAAATTGAATTCGTTGAATTGAAGTCAATCACTATGTTCTTTCAGAACTAAAAAAACTAACATGTATTTCGTAGTATGATGGTTATAACATTCGCCAAACACACGGAGGTCGAGGGTTCAATCCCCATCAAAGAAATTACATTTTTTTAATTTTTAAAAATGTTTGTGTTTGTGCCCATTCATTTCCCACAATTTCTTTTTCGATCACCGTAACAAGCACAAGACGAGTGGAAATAAGCTTGACGAATGACCTTTGTCTGGTTATGCCAATAAGTTTATGTATGGCAAGCTAGGGTGGTGCGGGATGGCAAGTGGCTAACCACAGTGCGCATGTTTCCAGATCAAGAATGCGTCGCAGTTATCCCCGCATCCGAGGTTCATTCGCGTTGTTCTGATTTCATCGTGATGTAGTTAGATTGTGTCTGTTCACCCCCCCCCCCCACTTTCTTTGCACTATCTATGAGCAAATCTGCGGCGTATGCTACGCCGCGGGCATATAGTAATATATAAAAATAAACATATCCCCATTAGCCCCCAACGCTCGTGGGCCCCCGGGGAAAATGACCAACGGGCCATGCGTTAAGACAGCACGGTATATATAATATATATATTTATTAGGGCTGTTAACGATTAATTTTAATTTAATCGTTAACTTTTGAAAAATTAGCGATTATTTAATCGTTAATTTCGATTAGAGCCAAAAATTAATATTTATAATGTCATAAGTAAAGCTTATTAAACATTCTTGTTGAAAATCTAAATAACACAGAAATTTCACCTTTATATGTCATCTTTTAACCAACTACGCAAAAAGACAAGTTTTGGCACTATTTGGTTCAAGTGATGAGCGGGTCTAATTGACAATGTAACCAGCCGAGATTAACAATCATTCACGTGGAACTGAGGTAATTTATAAGCACAAAACGGTCTTGAGCAAGGAATGCCATTATCGGATGTCGGTTATCATTAGGTTTCCACCATTGTAGAGGGTTAATGTTTTCTGGAACTTTCATCTCCATTTTGTAACTCATCAGAAGAGTTGCCGTCATTTTCTGTCTCTGAATCAGACTCTATTACTGCCATTCGCTTAATAGGCTTTTTATTTGGCTGTATAAGTAGGCAAAGTGTTTGAACCATGGTAGATGACCTTTATCATAATTTTGAACATTCGCGTCAGTCAATAGTTTAAAACCAAAAATTTCGTGTCATCGTCAGGAAATCTATTATTTACCGGCATGAGTTTGATTTTAATTATTTTTTTTTTTAACTTTCTGACTTCCATAAGTATGTAAGTGTTATGTCGATTACTCGTTAAAAATAAGTTAATCGCTAAAAAATTATTGATTAATTTCTCGATTAATCATTAAAACTGTATCGATGAAATATCTATTAAAATAATTTTAATGGATGAAATTCGATTAAAATTATAAAAAAAATATGTATTTAAATTTTTTTCAATTTATTAAAATAATAATAAATTATTAATTATTAATAATAATTTATATATTTTTAACGCACAAACTTCTCCCGCGTACTATGACGTAGACGTGCAGACATTACAAAAAATGGCGACTAATGACAGCCTCAGCATAGTTAAATGTAAGAGTATAAACAAATAATTGAGCAAACATATTGTTTTTAAGCTAATAGCGGATGGCGAAGTGGAAGCTTAATGTGTTCATTCCCGTAAACAATTCGCTTTTAGTGGATCAAATACATCGCTGAGGTACCACCTTCAGTACAAACATATTAGACAGGGGAAATAACTCAATAAAACAAAAAGTGTTGTTTACTTGTTGTTGTTTTGTTTTTTTAACTTACCTTGAGATGTAATATTTAATGACGTCATAAATTCTAATTTTGGCTTTAATCGAAACTAACGATTAATTCCTGAAATTAATCGTTAATTTATCAAAAGTTAGCGATTAAATTTTAATTAATCGTTACCAGCCCTAGTCTGTATGCGTTTAAATTATTTTAAAACCCATTTGAAGAAAATAAAATATTTTTTGTAAGAAGTTTACACCTTTTTTTGAATATACGAAGAATTCCATTTATACAATGTAAAGAAAAAATGGTAATTGCATAAGAGGGTTGAGTTTCTATTCAAAACTATCAGATAGCCCTGGGAATGCATTAGGCGGGGATGCTAAGGTGTATACTTTTGTGCTCTGTTATGAATTTTTACTAGCTTCCTTACATGGTACATGGTGTTTAAGGGTTAAAAAAATGGATTCTGGGATTTGTGTCACTTGACTTAGCCCTGAACCAGGATACAGAAACCACAAGTCACAATGGTTCGGCTCGTCTTTTTCTTTACTTTCTCAGGGGCACATTGTATCTCACACAGTACCTCATTCCGATGTTTGTGAATTTTAAAAGTTTATTTTACTTAAAGATAACCCACAAAAAAACACACACACAAAAAATATTTTGAAACTCAACACACAGAAGTCAACGGAGAGGTATCGTTACCATCAGAATCCACGTCTCTTATTGACATAGATCTATAAATAGATTGTAATTATAATTTTAAGTCATTAAAAGATTTCCTTTTCAATGAAATGAACACAATAAAGTTAAGTATATATTTTCCTCCCTTTTTTTTTTTTTTTTTTTTTTTTTTTTTTTTTTTTTTGTGAAAATGTTTTTAAATTTTTTTATTTTCTTACATTTTTGTATTTTTATTTTATATGAATTAGTCAATTATTTTTCAATAGTCAAATAATACTATTGTTTCAAATACGTTGCTTTTTTCAACTTTTAAATATGAGGTTTTGTTTTATTTCTTTTTTTCTTTTTTTTTTTTTTAAGTGTCTGTTCCGTGTTCGTCATCTCATCTTTGAGAAGAGCTATAAGAAGCGTCAGCAAATCTTTAAAGATTGATCTTCATTTTGACAAGGCTTTGTGGAAAATCCTGGCCAACCACGCTCATTTTTCTAACGTCATGATGATGTGCGATTGATGTCCGTGCCCGATTGTACTTGCCCCCGTTTAAAAATCAAGAGCGTCAATCCTAGCAGCTATCAATCATTCATTGTTCTCCCAAATCTCGCGAGATAAATAACGTCACATCTACCAGCAGTCACGAAGTGGGCACATAAAGTACGAGAGTTGACAGCGGTTCTAAAACTGTGAGTTTGGGTTGTCCACAGTCACGTCTAAAAAAAATAACGTAAAATGCAGGAGATAGTGATTTTCTATTTGCAATAATGTCTTTTTGTGTGTGCGCGTGTGTGTGTGTGTATGTGTATGAGTATGTGTATGTGTGTGTGTATGTGTGTGTGTATGTGTGTGTGAATGTGTGTGTGTGTGCGCGCGCGCGTGTGTGTGTGTGTGTGTATGTGTGTGTGTATGTGTGTGTGCATGTGTGTGTGTGTGTTTGTGTGTGTGCGTGTGTGAGAGTTTGAACAGTAAGGTAAGTAGGTTTTAATAGAAGCATTTCACCGCTTCAATTTTTTCCTTAACATATGTATTTTTTTTTTAATTTATTTATCTATTCATTCGTAATCTTTCTTAAAAGATTTTTTTTTTAAAATATGATCATTTCTGTAAATTAAAATTATTAGTAAATACGAATAAGTAATTTTTCTAGAAAAATTATTTTTTAATGAAAAGACGAAAAAGTTTTATTTGGATTGCATACAGTTTTAAAAATATGATTCAAACAGGTTGCTGTGGGGCGCCTACGGCAACCACTTTGTTCAAAAGTCCAAGTAACTTACGTGAATGTTATTCCATGTGTCAGGCAAACTATTAATACCTCTTTTTTACCTTGATCCCTTTTCCAAAATTAAAATATAAGCTCAAACAATGACGACAAACAACACACGCTCTGTTAATCTCGAAACCAAAATGATTATGATTTTAACGTCTATATTTTCAAATTGTTTTCAATGCAGAGTGATGTCCCTTAGCGTTACGGGATCCTTTAGCGTTACAAAATGCGTCTTGGCTTTTATTATATCCTATAAAATTATCAAATTATACAATATTTTAGAAATAGATTAATTAAAAACAAGACATTTTCTCCGACTTAAAAAAAATTTACAACCTAATAAGATGTGTGAGTGTGTGTGGGGGGGGGGGCGGGTTGGCAGAGTAAATTACACTGACAAGTGGAAAAATAAATGATATTTTTTTGCTAAAACTCTTTTAAGAAAGTCTTCTAGACTGGACAAGTGTCAAAATAGACCGAGTAGTTTAACTCTATTTCATTTGGCAGCAATGAATGAACGATATTGGAAAATTTTAGTAAGATTTTTCTTTAATGGAAATATCCTAAGAATGATTTCTTTATTTCGGAAATGATCACGTGTTTGAAGGTAGCCTATCTTCTGATAGGGCTTGTCACAATTAGTTTGTGTGTCTCGAGTCTGAGTTAGTTGCTCTTTGTCTGGTGTTGGTTAGGTTATGTTAGCCTTTAAGTTAAATTTATAGAAGGAAACAAACAAAAAAACGTTTGATGTCCACTGTCATGACAATATTACAAATCTTGGTCTAATTTAGTGTCTTATCTTGGTCTAATTTAGTGTCTTATCTTGGACTAATTTAGTGTCTTATCTTGGACTAATTTAGTGTCTTATCTTGGACTAATTTAGTGTCTTATCTTGGACTAATTTAGTGTCTCATCTTGGACTAATTAAGTGTCTTATCTTGGACTAATTTAGTGTCTTATCTTGGACTAATTTAGTGTATTATCTTGTACTAATTTAGTGTATTATCTTGGACT
>MUZC01000202.1:1289459-1299702 GCA_002072015.1 Radix auricularia | reverse complement strand
TTATCTTGGACTAATTTAGTGTCTTATCTTGGACTAATTTAGTGTATTATCTTGGACTAATTTAGTGTATTATCTTGGACTAATTTAGTGTCTTATCTTGGACTAATTTAGTGTATTATCTTGGACTTATTTAGTGTCTTATCTTGGATTAATTTAGTGTCTTATCTTGGACTAATTTAGTGTATTATCTTGTACTAATTTAGTGTATTATCTTGGACTTATTTAGTGTCTTATCTTGGATTAATTTAGTGTCTTATCTTGGACTAATTTAGTGTTTATCTTGGACTAATTTTGTGTTTTATCTTGGTCTACTAAGGCAGAGGCGTCACTAGAGTTGGTGTCAACCGGGGTGGTAGCTTATGATGTCACCCCCCTCACACATACTAACCTCAGATTGACACAAACTAGTGGAAAGACTTTTTTGGATACTTTGGATTTCACCGCAGCTAAGTTCCTTCATTTTATTATTTTTTATTTTTTATTTTCGTTTTATTTGTGTATTGTATGTTCGTTGATAAAGGCTCTTTGCCGAAACGTTCGCTGTTTTGTTACGTCCGGTAAGGCTAACCCTTACCTTGTTTACGTCTTTTCCATTTAATTCCATAAAATACGTCACGCCCCAAATGGGGAGGGGGGTTGTAAGAAAGTTTGACAGGTTGGAGGGGGGAGGTCCAGACATGTGTGACATTACAAGGTTTTATATTAAATTTTAATTATTTTATTAATTAAAAAATATATTTTTGTTCGAAAGTGTTACGTACTTAAGGGGGTGGGGGCGAAGGGGGATGGAGTGTTCCGAGATTTGTGACAATTTTTGGCAGGGGGGAGGGGGAGTTAAAGATTGTCAAAAATAGCGTGACGTTCTTTATGGACGGCGCTTTTTTCCTGACAAACCCAACAATACCCCCATTTTGACAATCATTTCTCAATTCTTACAATCCCATTAATTACGCTTACGCGCGCATTTGAGCAGGCCCTTCCATGCGGCTGATAAATAAAATTGTCTCTTTTCTGTTAACCTGTTCTGTTTGGTTGTTTTTTTTAAATAGTTTTTTTTTTAAACCGTCACACTTCTGAAGCCCCCGACTTCTGTCAGCTGTTGCACTGGCGCGTTGATGTTAAAACAAAAAAAAAAGAAGAAGAGGGATGCATTAACCGTGGCTCACGGCGACCTAAGCGTGCCAGAATCGATTATGTCAAAGGAGCCTACGAAAATGGCCCCCACGACGGGGGCCCGAAACGGGGCCGCCATCGGTGAGCTTGGAGAAAGACGCGTGTTTTCAAAAGCCCCCCACCCCTCAAAACTCAACAACGGGGACGAACGATTCATTGCACAGAAACAAAACGGCCCGCTAGTATCGTGTCCGCAGATCAGCCTCGCCTTTTACCGGACCCAACCATCCAGGAGAAGTCGCAACTGATCCAAAGGGGCCTATTGAATGACATCAAAACCCCCCGGTGTCGTCTGCACTTGTGGTTTTCAATGTTCCGACATTGAGGCGGTGTAACAGTTTGACAGGCGCCGAGTTTATTATTCTGCGACAATCGGCGACAAATGTTGTGATCTCTTTACAAGTAGTTACCGAAATTAGCCACTTTGTTTCGTAGAGTGTTAACGATGCATTTTTAAGGCGCTCACAACGGAAATGGAACTTGAAATGAAGATTGCAGTGTAGATGGGGGTTATTTATTTGTCGCATGCGCATAGCCCCTAGAGATAAGGTCACCTATTAACACACAATCATTCTATTCGCAAAATATTAAAGCTCCACCAAAGTGGCATAAAGAAAAACAGATTTTAAAACAGAGTTTAACGAACAACGTGAGACGGTATTGATGTTAAGAAGAGGTGGATACAAAAAAAAAAATTGGTAATATCTTTTTGAAGCTTGAGGTAAGCTAGATATTTTCAGATCAACTGAACTTCAGAAGGTTTGGTAAAATAAAGGAGCGAGATTCCAACAACAATTTCAGTAAGTTCAAAAAAAATTAAAATACAGATAAATAGTTGAAAGCAGAATTTCAGTTTATTGGACAGGAATAACTTTTTATTTTAAGTTTTATACAGATAATTTTTTTTTAAACAAATTTTTCTCCTAGATAAAATTTTATTTTTAAAAATGTAGAAAATTATTAAAAACTAGGATTAAAATAACAGTAATGATTCAAATATCTAGAGTGTTACTTTGAGTCACTGATTTTGTAACTTTGACTCTTCCGACTTCCATTCAGGTAGTCAATTCGGAAATACTGTTCACAACATCGACTAGGAATCTTGGCTACATTATTTCTTACAAAATGTCTACCAACAACTTCATCAATCACATCTGTCTCTCTGCCTCCACCGCCATCCGTCAGATCAGCTCAATCCGACATTACTTAAGAACTAGTGCAACTAAAACTCTAGTATGTGCTCTTATTCTAGCTCGTATTGATTACTGCAATTCCCTTTTGTCAGGTGCGCCTAAAAAATGCATTGAAAAACGACAAAAAGTTTAAAATTCAGCTGCCAGACTACTGCTAGAAGCAACAACGGTAAAAGTTGAATGTATTGTAACTATGATCGCCGTTTGCTGGTGTGTGTGTGTGTGTTTTAACCACTTTCCCAAAAGTAAATTCGAAATACCAAAGTAAGCTTATTGTCCAATGTTAAGTTGTAAATCCTTCTGTTAGTCAAGTTTCACCTACACGGATTTAATGTAACCTGTCTTGACGCTATGAATTTGTAGGGATTTGGGAGCCCGGGGAGGGGGGACTTAACCTCTTTGGGGGCCCCACATACATGGCGATGGCGTAATATTTAATGTAAAAAAAATTCAGACACTAATTAGGGCCCCCATTTCAAGTGGGGGCCAGGGGGGACTTTAGAATGTTGTCCCCCTCCCCTTCCCATAGTTACGCCACTGAATGTACCCTTTACATCATATATTGTTTTTGATAGCCTTCAATAAGATTTATTTGATGTTTTTAAAAAGTTGACAAACTTAATTTGATCCAAGAAGATACGGCTTATTGTTAGTTTGGTGTCAGAAATATATCTGAGTTTTGGATCTTAAGAGCCAGCAACTGTCAGCAACTGTCAGCGACTGTCAGCAACTGTCAGCAACTGTCAGCGACTGTAAACAACTGTCAGCGACTGTCAGCAACTGTCAGCGACTGTCAGCAACTGTCAGCGACTGTCAGCAATTGTTAGCAACTGTCAGCACCTGTCAGCAACTGTCAGCGACTGTAAACAACTGTCAGCGACTGTCAGCAACTGTCAACAACTGTCAGCAACTGTCAGCGACTGTCAGCAACTGTCAGCAACTGTCAGCAACTGCAATCAAGTGTCAGCAACTTTTTGACACCTTGATTCCTAAATGTCTTATATATTTGAATGAACAATTCGTGAGATTTTATTGTCTACACCATTTCATAATCTACAGTCAGCAATGTTTCATATTCTAGAGTCAGCAATGTTTCATATTTTAGAGTCAGCAATATTTCATATTCTAGAGTCAGCAATATTTCATATTTTAGAGTGACCAATGTTTCATATTCTAGAGTCAGCAATATTTATATTTTAGAGTCAGCAATGTTTCATATTTTAGAGTCAGCAATGTTTCATATTTTAGAGTCAGCAATGTTTCATATTCTAGAGTGAGCAATGTTTCATATTCTAGAGTCAGCAATGTTTCATATTTTAGAGTCAGCAATGTTTCATATTTTAGAGTCAGCAATGTTTCATATTTTAGAGTGAGCAATGTTTCATATTCTAGAGTGAGCAATGTTTCATATTTTAGAGTCAGCAATATTTCATATTCTAGAGTGAGCAATGTTTCATATTTTAGAGTCAGCAATATTTCATATTCTAGAGTGAGCAATGTTTCATATTCTAGAGTGAGCAATATTTCATATTTTAGAGTGAGCAATGTTTCATATTCTAGATTCAGCAATATTTCATATTCTAGAGTGAGCAATGTTTCATATTCTAGAGTGAGCAATGTTTCATATTCTAGAGTGAGAAATGTTTCATATTCTAGAGTCAGCAATATTTCATATTCTAGAGTGAGCAATGATTCATATTCTAGAGTGAGCAATGTTTCATATTCTAGAGTGAGCAATGTTTCATATTCTAGAGTGAGCAATGTTTCATATTCTAGAGTGAGCAATGTTTCATATTTTAGAGTCAGCAATATTTCATATTTTAGAGTCAGAAATATTTCATATTTTAGAGTGAGCAATGTTTCATATTTTAGAGTCAGCAATATTTATATTTTAGAGTCAGCAATATTTCATATTTTAGAGTCAGCAATGTTTCATATTTTAGAGTCAGCAATGTTTCATATTCTAGAGTCAGCAATGTTTCATATTCTAGAGTCAGCAATGTTTCATAATTTAGAGTCAGCATTGTTTAATATTTTATAGTCAGCAATGTTTCATAATTTAGAGTCAGCAATGTTTCATATTCTAGAGTCATCAATATTTCATAATTTAGAGTCAGCGATGTTTTATAAACTAGAGTCAGCAATGTTTCATATTTTAGAGTCAGCAATATTTCATATTTTAGAGTCAGCAATGTTTCATAATTTAGAGTCAGCAATGTTTAATATTTTATAGTCAGCAATGTTTCATATTCTAGAGTCAGCAATATTTCATAATTTAGATTCAGCGATGTTTTATAAACTAGAGTCAGCAATGTTTCATATTTTAGAGTCAGCAATGTTTCATATTTTAGAGTCAGCAATGTTTCATATTCTAGAGTCAGCAATATTTCATAATTTAGAGTCAGCAATGTTTAATATTTTATAGTCAGCAATGTTTCATATTCTAGAGTCAGCAATATTTCATAATTTAGAGTCAGCAATGTTTCATATTTTAGAGTCAGCAATGTTTCATATTCTAGAGTCAGCAATGTTTCATAATTTAGAGTCAGCGATGTTTTATAAACTAGAGTCAGCAATGTTTCATATTCTAGAGTCAGCAATATTTTATATTTTAGAGTCAGCAATATTAGGCATCTTATAGAAGCTATGTTTCGTATCTCTTAACAAGTTGTATCATCGCAGAGTAACTTCCTTTGAATACACTGAAGGTAAGTATAACTCTGCCCGTCCATTTATGAAATAATCCTAAAACGACATTCCAGTACTTGGTCAAACTAACCACAAGTATTTGAAAACCTCCCCTCCCCCGCAGCCCCTCTCCCCCACCCCAACAATGTTTTATCCCAAGCCTGTATGTAGGTTAGCTAAACAAGATTATCGGTATGAAACGTCAACAATATTTGTCTGAGGAACCAATTTCGTTGTATCTTATGGCCGACCTATCGCGTCCAATTCCACGGCGAGGGGCTGACGTGGTTTATCTCAAAGTTAACCAGGAGAGAAATGCGGGATTCTTCTCGGGGCGAATCACCGTCCAAATCCCGGAGAGTGGCGCCCTCCGGGGAGGCGCCCCTGAGTTGACCAGTGGGAGCGCTCATCAGGACTTAATGGAGATTGTTCTAACAGCTTCCGGTCTCCGAGGCGCTATGGGGGCGCCGTCCTACAGCGCGCCGATGAACATCGGGGGAAATGTCTTTTATAGGAAGCCTGGCTCCGCTTTCTCTGTCTGCTTGCTGTGGGGGAGAGAACCGTAGTGGGGCGGGGGGGGGCAGGACGCGGGGGTGTCATTTGATCGATAATAACGGGTTTCTAGAAAATATTTCAAGTACGTTAAGTTGCAGAAGATGTGACTTCAATGGTTATTCTCTGGTGGTAGGATGAGGTCACGTGATTATAAGACATTGCAAACAATTGTTCTCTTCTGGTTTTTTTTAGTATCTGTCCGAATGTTTCGTACACTTTAAGAGTGAAAGTAAACTTATCTGTAATTCACATTAAAATAATTACGTCCAAAGGTTCTTTTCGGAGGTGTAGCCAAAATACTCTGCTCCTAGTGACAAACTATGAAGTTACCCCGCCCCTAAATTTAATTAATATCTTGACCTTGGTCACTTATTATTAGGGCTGCGGAAATTAACGATTAATTTCTCGATTAATCGTTAAAAATTAATGACTAAGTTTTTTTGTTGTTTTTTTTTTTGTACGATTGATAAACTCATCAATTACAAATTATTGGAAGTCAAAAAGTACAGAAATAATAATTTTAAAAAATAGCGGCCGATGTATAATAAATTTCCTGACTATTACACGAAAATTTTGGTTTTAAATTATTGCCTGACGAGAATGTTCAAAATGTTGATAAAGTGTGCCTACCATGGTTCTAACATTTCCCCTACTTATCAAACCAAAATATAAAAAGCGTATTAAGTATTAAGCTAATGCCAGTGATGGAGTCTGGCTCAGAGACAGAAAATGAGGACAGCTCTTCAGATGAATAATTGCGTTACAAAATTGATATGAACGTTCCTGATTCCATTAACCATGTAAAATGGTGGAAACGTAATGAACTTTTGCCAAGACCAATTTTGTGCATACCAGTTACCTCAGTTCCGTGTAAATAATTGTTCACATCGGCTGGTTATATTGTCTATTAGACCCGCTCATCACTTAAACCAAATAATGTCAACACTTTTGTCTTTTTGCGTAGTTGGTTAAAGGATGCCACATAACGGAGAAATTCCAGTGTTATTTAAATTTTAGGCAAGAACGTTCAATAAGTGCTACTTATGACATTATAAATTTTAATGTTTGGCTTCAATGCAAATAAACGATTATTTGGTTAAAAAATGTTTACGATTAATCGAGAAACTAATCGTTAATTTCCGCAGCCCTAACATGAAGGCATCGGCGCACAGCAGATGAAACGGTTGGGTCTCGAGAATGGAAGACGACTATAATTCAGAGTCTCTTGAAGAAATTATTCCTCAATTCTCAGCGTGTAGGCGTACAGCGAGCTCGCCTTCATTTCCTTGTTATTGACTCCAAGCGTTCTGTTTGTGGAGACAATTAGCTTAACCGCAGAGAATCACCCAGGGGAGGTAACTCCAAGGACTCGAGTCGGTGGTGTATCAATAACCAATTTACAGGGGAGATCATCCACTGTTGACCTAATTATCGGAGTTAGGGCAGCATGCAAGCCCAAGTGGTCGAAACAAAGATGGCCTAGTCACACGCGCCATTTCTGTTAAAGCGGGGAGCGTCACTCCTTCCCCCCACCCCCCACCCCAGGAGCGGCGTTTGAGGGTGGCAACTGGGGCGACTGCCCCAGGCCCCGCGCTTAGGTAGGCCCCGCGTTTCGGTCCTGACCATGTCTCGTCCTGGTTAATAGCCTATACATGTAGAACCAAAGAGTGGATGGTAGAACGTATGCTGGAAACGATTGTAAAGAAACGAAAGAGGCACTCTTGTAATCCCTTTTGAAGGTCAAATTCCGTAGCGTAGCTCTAGATGTCTTTGAAAGCATTACACCGTTAGCGCATTATTTTGCAATATGTCTGCCAATAAATTGCATTTTAAATCACTTCGTAACCGGCACGTCATTTTTCGATAAGAATAAACCGTTGTTTATAGACCAGAGAAAATAATGAACTTGTAATTATTTAATAAAAAGGTGACACGCAGTATTAAAATTACACAATAATCAAGATATTTCATATTTTTTAATACTATAGCATACTGGTGCTTAGCGATCTTTACTAGTACTCTGGCCCCGCGGGGTCATTGCTGGCACTAGGCCCCGCGCTTACCTAACGCCGCCACTGCCCCACCTACCGTTTACGTGGACCATGAATATTAATTTTCATTCCCTTTCTGTTTACATGAAGGCTGTTAGGCAACCATGCGAGTCGGCGAGTCGAAAGGTTCTTTCACATGCGGATATTTCTCACGTGTTTTTATTCATCCTCCAATTAGCAGGCACAAATCTATTAATTTTATAATGCACGTTTGTCGAGTAGCAGCGCGCTCGACTGGCGTACCGATGGTCACGGCAGAGGCGTCACTAGGGTTGGTGTCACCCGGGGCGGTAGCTCACGGATGCATCCCCTCACGATTCAACCCATAGAACTCCTCCGAGTTTTCCAATGCCAAAGAACGGGAATATATAGAATTTTACAGTCTGGTGTCACCCACCCCCTGATGGTGTAACCAGGGGCGGCCCGCCCCCCCACTACATCCCCCTAGTGACGCCACTGGGTCACGGGTTCGAATCCATGCGAAGGCAAGGATTTGTTCCCGGTGACTAGGGCGTCCCTTAATCACCCAGCTCCGAATGGGTACCTAACGTTAGTTAGGCGGCTGGGTAATGCGTGGAGTCTTCATAGTCATAGCAGTGGCCTGTGACCGCTGCATCACTTGCCAACAGATCATCCGTCATGGTCTGTGGATGAGGACGCAATTATCTTCTGCATAGAAGTAGCGTCTGTATAGATAAGATAAGATAAGATAAGATAAGAAGATTTATGGTGTTATTTTTTTTTTTTAGAATTTAGCTTTCAAATATTTATATAATGGCCGTTTCTTTTTAGGGCCAATGGTTCTCAAACTCTTCATTCAGTACCCTGTGTGTCTACGACTTGAATTTCGGGGTGCCACAAAAAAAAAGATTTTTAAAATTAATTCCAAATTGTATTTTTCTCATACATTTCAATCTCTTGTGATGTAAAACACGGTGGGACAGGGTGTGACACATTGGGACAGGGTGGGACACATTGGGACGCAGTGGGACACAGTGGTACAAGGTGGGGAAAGTGGGAATGGTTGGGACGCAGTGGGACACAGTGGGACAGGGAGGGACACAGTGGGACAGGGAGGGACAGAGTGGGAAAGGTTGGGACACATTGGGACAGGGTGGGACACATTGGGACGCAGTGGGACACAGTGGTACAAGTTGGGGAAAGTGGGAAAGGTTGGGACGCAGTGGGACACAGTGGGACAGGTAGGGACACAGTGGGACAGGGAGGGACAGAGTGGGAAAGGTTGGGACACAGTGGGACAGGTTGGGACACAGTGGAACAGGTAGTGACACAGTGGGACAGGTTGGGACACAGTGGGACAGGGAGGGACAGGGTGAGACACAGTGGGACAGGGAGGGACAGGGTGAGACACAGTGGGACAGGGAGGGACAGAGTGGGACACAGTGGGACAGGGAGGGACACAGTGGGACAGGGAGGGACACAGTGGGACTGAGTGGGACACGGTGGGACAGGTTGGGAGACAGTGGGACAGGGTGGGACACAGTGGGACAGGGAGGGACACAGTGGGACAGGGAGGGACACAGTGGGACAGGGAGGGACAGAGTGGGACAGGTTGGGACACAGTGGGACAGGGAGGTACACATTGGGACAGGTTGGGACACAGTGGGACAGGGAGGGACAGAGTGGGAAAGGATGGGACACAGTGGGACAGGTTGGGACACAGTGGGACAGGTTGGGACACAGTGGGACAGGTTGGGACACAGTGGGACAGGGAGGGACACAGTGGGACAGGGAGGGACGCAGTGGGACAGGGTGGAACACAGTGGGACCAGGGAAAGCCAGCAGATCGTTAGAGTAATAACAACTGCTTGCAGCGTCCCTTTAGACCTGGCCTTTACAGATAGGTCCTTTATCTAAGTTAAAACATGTTTCATTCTTTTCTTGATCGCCCAGACATTCGATGTATTATTGTTACTGCTGCTGTGGTGTGGAATTTTTAATCAGAACTAGACACAAGGCGCCACCTATCAATTTCAGTTAATGCCCGAAAAAACCTGAAATGTTTAGCAGGGAGTTAACACGCAGGTGAAGTAGGCTGTGCAGATACAACGAAGACTGAACTATGCCCGCCAAACATAAAAGTTAATTATTCCGGTCATTTGTTATTAAATAGATTGTAACGGCATAATCTGTGGTTTAAGTTTTACATAAATTTGTTTTAATGGGGGTCTAAACTCGGCCGCCTTCAACCCCCCCCCCACCACCACCACCCCCGCTCCCCTGTTTTTGAAGCTTATGGACTTTCATAATTTATTCATCCTGGCCAGTTTTCGATATTGAAATATGATATACCTCCGATGACCGGAGAGCGCCACAATTTATTCCTACTGGCCAGTTAGTTCACGATATTGAAATATGATCTACCTCCGCTGACCGGAGAGCGCCACAATATGTCGCACATGCCGGCCCACTTTGACTTTGAAGTCTCTCCCCCAAATTTTTTTTATTAACACCATGCCGTCCATCCCTTCCATCGGTCACGGTCCGATGATTCGTGTAGGTAGACGATGCTGACGCCATCGTGGGTGATGTGATTAGAGTGGGGGGGGGGGTCACTGGCCA
>MUZC01000202.1:1226198-1289452 GCA_002072015.1 Radix auricularia | reverse complement strand
AGCAGGGGAGGGGGGCTGAGATCCCTGGTCATGTCAAGCTGGTGGTAATGGTGTATCAGGTTTCTTTTTTTAACTCAGTTTCGTTGTTAAATGCAAGGGTTCTCACTAAATTGAACGCGAGGACTTTTTTCACTTTGTAACCGATGGGGTCAAAAAAAAAAAAAAAAAAAAAACAGTGACGCATGTGAGATGATTTGATATTTTCTGAACCCTGGCTATAAATAGACAAACATAATCGACGAGAAATTACAGTTATCCATGTTTATTTATAAGGCAAAGTTTTTTTCATCATCATCATTTGTCCGTTGGGTTCCTTGTGGAACTCAGGGTCTCTGTCAAAGCTCGCCACTGTGCACGGTCCCTTGCCAGTCGCTTCAATTCTTCCCATCTCTTCCCAGTTCTTCCAGCCTCATCTAACATGCTCCGTCTCCATGTACGCTTGGGTCTTCCTCGCTGGCGTTTTCCCTGGGGGGTTCCAATCTAGGGCCTGCCTCACCCTGCTGTTATCTTTTCAAGGTAAGGGTTAGCCTGACCGGACGTAATAAAACATCGAACTTTTCGGCAAAGAGCCTTTTTCAACGAACATACAGTCCTACCCCTCATTTTGTTGTCTTTTCGAAGGGTGTGTCCAATCCATCTCCAAGATTTCTTTCAACATGTTTATAAATCTTTTTCCGAATTCAAAATTAAAATTTTAAAAATATCATTGGACACTTTTTAGAATAGAGAAAATCGGCACTGGTTGTTCAATTCAACATGCATAACAGCAATCATACGTGTGTTACATAACATTTTTATAATAGCAATCATACGTGTTATAATAGTTATATAATATGTTGTAACAGCAATCATACATGTGTTATATAACATGTTACAGCAGCAATCATACATGCGTGTTCTAAAATATGTTATAACAAATATCATACATGTGTTACATAATGTGTTATAACAGCAATCATACATGTTTTATATAACATGTTATAACAGCAATCATACATTTGTTAGATAACATGTTATAACAACAACCATGCATGGGTTATATAACATGTTATATAAGAAATCATCATTATGACATCCAGCTGCTTCTGTCGCTTATTCCACTTATGAAGCGTGTGTTTGCCTGGAAATCCATCGCTTAAATTAAACTTAAACCACACTTTTTAATTAGCTGACGAGCCGAAACAGCATATACATACTTGTCGTTAATGACAATACAGTCAATGAAGCGAATTTAATTGACGATGTTTGTTGGTTTTTTTAATAATATTTATGTTCAATTCAAAACAGTCTTCAGTATAGGTCTAATCAGAGTCGTCACGGGGGGGGGGGCGGGATGCTGACCTCACCGGGCACCGGGTCACAACCTCACAAGGGGTGACACGAAAATCTAACGTTTTCTTTATGTTCCCGTTATTTGTCACTGGCAATTACTGGCAAACTCGATGGGGGTCTATGGGGTAAGTTGTGAGGGGGTGACACCATGTGCTACCTCACTGTGTGACACCATGTGCTACAATGTTTATTATAATGAGCATTTTTCCTCTGTTTTTTTCCGTAAATGTTTCCACAACCCGTACCTAAGATCAATATCATACTTTTGGATTCAATATTCCCTTAGTTTAAGGTTCGTTGGTCGGTGTGCTGAATAATGAACTCGTGAGCAACGTTGCACATCATCCTTTTTTCATATTTTTGCATCCAACAATCACAAATATTACATCAAAACTATTATATCCTTATCAAAATTTTCTGCACTGCGTCTGACAGATACATACGCTGCCGTGCAGCAGCGCAGCTTAAAGGGAACATTGTGGGGTGATGTGACTAGATTTTAACGAACAGTTTTCTCTTGTAAGTATTGTAAGACCATCACTAGTGTATACCAGTTTAAAAACCTCTAACATCCTCCCGTGAGACTTGCTTACAAAATGATCAAAGTAACCCACACTGTAGTCCGTCTATGGTGCATTGGGGGGGGGGGGCTGACTGGGCTAAAGTCAGGGGCCCCCAATGATTTAAGGGCCCCAAACTTATTTTATTGTATAATAAAGGTGGCTGGACCGGGCCCCGGGTTGAATGGCAGCCAGGGGCCCAGTGCAGTCTTGATCCGCTCCTGGTGTCTGTGACCATCAAGTTTCGCTATGTTTGTAGACAGGTCTATTAACACAAGGCAGAAGTGAGCCACATAAATGTGTAGGGTTTAGCTTGACGGTGACGCAACGGTTTTCAACTAAAATATTGATGTGTAAATTATAATGTCTTCACTTTCTAGTTTCTTTATAGCATCTAACATGTTAGTTAAAAGAGGTCAAATTTTCTCTCCACTTCTAAACTTACTAATCGGCATCCTTCCGTCTCGCAGGACGATGGTGCATCACCGTTGGTGTGAGTTGCATTTCCTCGTGTGGCTGTGCAGTTCTATCCTTGAGTGACAGTCTTTACCCACAGCTTTTGCGCACGAGTTCTGTGCTTCCCAATGTTTTGTCCTCTCTCTTAGCTTTTCTGTCTGTAGCCTCCTCCATCCTCGCTCCTGGGCAACTATGACGCCCCTCTATTACAACTGTGCACTACGTAGATTAGACTTCTGCCTTACACTCCCAGTAGCTTGTGCGTATTCTGGCTGCTTTCATGTCCCTTTGGCAGACATCTTTTTAAATTGCAGACGTGGGTGACCTGTCTGTCCTAGCCATTTCAGGTGTCTTTCACTAAGGATTGAGAACATGCTTAGGGAATTGGCACGTATCAGAACATCCCCATTTGACACTTTATCCTACCATTTAATGCCAAGGATGCGACGCAGGCACTTCAAGTGGAAGCTATTAAGTTTGCGCTTATGGGATGTATAAGTGGTCCATGTCTCGCTCCCGTATAGCAGCGTACTGATGACGCAGTCTCGATAGACGCACAGTTAGGTTTTCTCCATTAGCTTGATGTTTTTGCCAGACCCGCTTATTTAGTTTAGCCATTTCGGCAGCTGGCTTGCCAATTCTACTGTTTATTTCGTCCTCCTTGGACAGTGTATTGGAGACTTTAGAACCCCAAATATAGTGAAGCTGTCCACAACCTCCAAGTTTTCATTGTGGATATTGATGGTAGGAGGATAACTTGTGTCTTGGGCCATGATGTTTGCCATATCTTAACCTATTGTACTTCTAATCACGCTTTCGTCGTTACAATGGAACACCAACTCTTACTCTTACATCATGTAACAAAAGACAGTCATTTTCTGCGTAACTTACAATACCCAGGATTGGGTTGGGGCGGGGGTGGGGCCTAAAGGAAGAATAGTGATGCGCTATTAAATGTAAATCCAAACAGAATCAAAAACGTTATATTCATGAAGAATTGTCTGAAAGCATCGAATGTTATTTATAAACTAGGGTATCACCCGTCATAAATGACGGAATTTTTAAAAATCAATATATTTCAGCTTCAATCTCTTAATTTTGAACAAATGTTCATCGGAAAAAATCAATATATAAGCTATGGGCATTTTATGAAATTTTCAGTTTAATGACGTCATAAATCTAATTTATTTTATAATTTTTTGTCTTATTCATTTATTTCCAGTAACAATTTTAATCATTTTTGTTGCGCTGGTTTCTAAAATTAGTAGCGTCATCGGGACATAAATTGCAACTTATATATTTTTGTTGAGTATTTTTGGTGCGCAGCTATCTAAAAATAGTAGTGTGACGGACGTTACATTGAGAATTATATATATTTGATGATGATAAATGGAACGTTAAAAGAGTCAAATCGCTTCTTCTAGCGCATTTTCGAGAAGTCGAATGCGCTATTGCACCCGTTTTGTCCGTCTGTCATCACCTTTGATCACAGCATCCATAAGTCCTAGACCCATGATGTATATATGTTTTTTGTAAGTCCTGACCTGCCATTTGTGCATCAACACTCAGTTACTCGATCCGTTAAAAAACCCCGTTAAAACTAACAAAAAACTTTGCGAATCGAGAGGTAATACTGGCGCAGGGAACGGCCGCCATTGCCGGTTGTCGAATACATCATTTTTGAAGCATTCAAGAGTGGTGCGAAGGCGTGCAAAAGAATTAGTTTGTTTTTTGTTTTTGTTTTTTTGTTGACGTCATTAGAATATGTGTAAAAGTTTAGAGAGTTTTACGTCATCATTTGTGGTGACTTGTAGTTAGATTAAAGAGAAAATAATTTTTTTTTTAAATGTAAAGAAATGACTTTTAAATTTTAAAAATGTCAGGTATATTCATTACACAAGAAAATTCATAAAAATATGTCTAAAATCTAAACACAATTACTGATAACTACATAATGCTGATATCTAACATAAGTACTGATACATAATACGAAAATGCGCTAACACGTCCTGAGTTCCAAAAGGGACCAGGCTTAACATGATTTTTATTATAGTTATAGAGTCGTCTGCTCAACTTTCACTTTCAGGCTTTGCCACGGGAGACAATTTTCCTTGGGATGTTTTCTCCCTTGCTGATCTCAACCAAGGTTTTGATTATCTCCCCTAACTTCCGCTTACCTACACACAATCCTGACGAGACGATTAACATTTTATTTCGGGGAAATCGTTTGAATTTTTAAACACGTTCTTTTTATACCAGTGTTACTCTGTGTTAGGTCGAAAATAGTCCCGGCGAGGTGGGCAGGTGCCATGAATAATTCCGCGTGGAGCATGGGGCGGTGCTGCGAGTACAGTCCCCTGAGACCTTGTGGTGTTTTCTAAGTAGCTGAGGACGGACGACTTCAAAATTACATTCTCCGGCTTGCGTTGTTGTGTACAGAATGTTAAATTTATAGGAGAAATTGTTGTTAATATATAGAAAAGAAATTGCCAAAAGAGCAAAGGCTATAAATTTAATTCATGCATTGAAGAAAAATGTGTGGGGGTAGGGTTGGTGGGGTGGGGGGGGGCTAATGCCTATTTACTGTGTTTTCGTGGTTATATTATAAAATAATAATAAGTTGTATTATCAAGAGGAGTTGAAACCGTTTCACCTTCTCCAATTATTTTTTTTATTTTGTTGCGCTATTGGGGACTAACTTTGGGGTTGAACACTATAACTATAATGATTATTGTTTCTGCGTTAAATTTCGGTTTTCCGGGGGTTTTTTTTTTAGTAAACGGCATGGCAACAGTATTAGTATTAGAGCAATGGGTGCTTTTTAATTTTTATATTGGAATATTTTGAAACTGAAATCGGGGTCGTTAAATTGTTTATTACTTTTATAATTTATATAAATAATCATAGCTACTGGTTGAATAACTTTTGTGAAAACGGATGTTTTGGCGGGAAAGTGTGTGATCAGTAGTAAATGCAGACAGTGTAATAATGTATACATAATACATGTATCTTTGGTTATTAGGCCCCTTCCTGAGTCCTTTGCGGTGCATTTTATTTCGTTTTTTTAGCGCATTTTCGAGAAGTCGAATGCGCTATTGCACCCGTTTTGTCCGTCCGTCCGTCTGTCATCACCTTTGATCACAGCATCCATAAGTCCTAGACCCATGATGTATATATGTTTTTTGTATGTCCTGACCTGCCATTTGTGCATCAACACTCAGTTACTCGATCCGTTAAAAAACCCCGTTAAAACTACCAAAAAACTTTGCGAATCGAGAGGTAACACTGGCGCAGGGAACGGCCGCCATTGCCGGAAGTCGAATACATCATTTTTCAGGCATTCAAGAGTGGTGCGAAGGCGTGCAAAAGAATTAGTTGTTTTTTTTTTGTTGACGTCATTAGAATATGTGTAAAAGTTTAGAGAGTTTTACGTCATCATTTGTGGAGACTTGTAGTTAGATTAAAGAGAAAATAATTTTTTTTTAAATGTAAAGAAATGACTTTTAAATTAAAAAAATGTCAGGTATATTCATTACACAAGAAAATTAATAAAAATATGTCTAAAATCTAAACACAATTACTGATAACTACATAATGCTGATATCTAACATAAGTACTGATACATAATACGAAAATGCGCTAACACGTCCTGAGTTCCAGAAGGGACCAGGCTTAACATGATTTTTTTTATCCGTACGACCCGCTCTGGTGTGTGGGTGGGTATTTAAGAAAATTTGGGGGTCTTATGTTGGAGTTAGTTCTCTTTGTCGGTTGATGGGTATGAGGTTTTATCCTAAAGGACATTGACTGGAAGTTTGTGGTCGGGGGCAGAGGCATCACTAGCGTTGGTGTCACCCGGGGCAGCCCGCCCCCTTCCGCACCACCCCTATTGACGCCAATGATCGGGGACGGGGGGATGGAGTTGGTTCGGAATTATTTGGAATGGGGTGTCCTCAGAGAATAATAGTATTGTTTGTGTGTATCCAGGAAAGGTGGGGAGGTGGAGGTGTCAGAGAGACAACGAGCAGTCACATTGTAATCAAAATATATCATTTTAATTTCCCCGCCCATTGTAGCCCCGCCCCCGCAAAACCCCCTCCCACCCACAAGCTCCAAAAAAATAAATATATGCACGACATCACCCCAGCCCTTCCCAATATTTTACTAGATAATGGTGGATGCTCTTTTTACTACCACTCAGTACGTACCTAGACCAGAAATTGTAGAAGTCTTTTTTAAAAGGCAAAGGGGAGAATACAATAGAAAATGCGACATACTTACTTAATATATCGAATGGCTTCCCTTATCAACACAAGAAAGGTTTATTTACTTTACCATTAAAATTATTATTCTTTCATCTAAATGAATTTAAAAAGTAACATTATTTTCTAGAAAACACAATAAACGTTTGCTATTATGTTCTTATGGTGGCTGGGTAGCGAAGTCAATAGTGCGCTCACCTCACAAGCTGAGGGGCGTGGGATCGAGCCACTATAAAAATGTTGAGAAATGACTAACGCTAAGAAAGTCCTCCGCTGACCTGGAGAGGGATGGGCGCCGCCAGTGTCTATTAAGCCTGAGAATGTTCCAATGGAAACATTAGAATCCCCTACGACCTCGAAAAAAAAGGAGGTTATGGGACTACAAAAAAAAAAAAAATATTATGTTCATCTGGTGTTGAAAGAATGGGTTCTTTTTATTAAAAAGAAGGCTTCTATAACAGAAGTAGTAAGAACAAGTGACAGCAAAGACGATTGTGTTAAAATAAAAACCATATCATCCATAAAAATTTCCTTACTAAAATTATTTTTCAAACTTATGTAACACAACAATTTGAAGTAGGTAAATATTCAAAATCTGATTCATTGAACATCCCAGCAACTATTGTGTAAAAAGATAATTGAAAGATTATTTCAAAATTAGTAATACCAATATAACACTGTAAAATTCATTCTTTTCAAATAATTATTTTTCACTTTTTTATTCTTTACTGAACATTTTACATTTACATTGTACAAAAATAACAAAGGCATTCAAGTTCAAATATTTCTTTTAAAAAAAAATTTTTGGGGAATATGTTCCCAAACCTTTCTTATATTTAGAGACTCTTTTTTATAAAATCCAGGTTTTCTGCGAGAAACACATTCAGTTTTAAATATTTTAACAAAGCCATCTAGGGCAATGGTGGCCAAACTTTTGCTCACCAGCTGCATGCGGCACTTCTGTGCTCACATGGCGGATGACAAAACATTTCATGAAAATAAAACTTTTTTTTTAAACACGTAGTACTTTTTTATATTTAAAATATATTAAATAATCTTGACCAAAATGAAGGGATGCAAATAATTTGGGCTTGATCTGAATAAAGAAAAGCATAATTTTCAGAGTGAAAGTCTAGAATGTGTAAGCAACAGACGCTACTATCTTTTTTTTGTTTCTTGAAAGCCAAGTTACTGAAGACCCAGACACAACTTTAAAGGGAATGTTAAATAAGATCATTTTAAAGACAAAAACTCATGGGTTAGGAATCTGTGGTCTAGGGTGATGTCTGGTATATGGTATGAAATTAAGGATGCAAAGTCAAAATCTGAAAAAATTTAGGCAAACACAAAGGCATGAACGAATAATTTTATCCACTTTTCATCAAAGAGAAAGGGTCAATAATTAATTGTGACATTTTTAAAAAAAAAGGATTGAAACTAGTTTATGATTTAGAGGTTGAAGTTGTCATTTCATAAACTAATAAATTTCCTTTTTAAAAAAAACATTTTAAATAATAAAATTAATGATTTTTTAAAGATATTAAAACTAGGAGACATTTTAGGGTCTGAGAACCTAAAAATGATAAAGTTAATGATTTTATTTCAACTTAAAATGCTATTTGATCAGATATTAAAAGGAACAATTTTAACTGGAGGTAAATAAAGACAAATTTAATTTTAAATAACCAATTAAAATATTTCTTAAATTTTAGTTTCATGTACAATAAGAAAAAAAATTTTTTTTAATGATAAATTAATTTTTAGGCCACTATAGACCTTAGTTTTTACAAATGAATCTTTATTTTAAAATAAAAAATATATTTAAATGAATAATTTTCAAATACAACCAAAAATACACATATTTTTTCACATCCACTGTCTAGCAGGACAACTCTGAATTTTCATTGACCATACTTAACCAATTGAATTTCAGTTAGAATAATATTATTATGAGGGACAAAAATATGAAGAATATGAGCAGCATACAAAAAACAAGTGACTAAAATAATTTTACATCTCTGTAAACAAACAAAATACATTCAGAATAACATGTTCCATTGACTTCTTTTCAAAAATATATTTTGAAATTCAGATAGGTTCATTTAAAAGATGAGGTTAAAAAAAAACACATATTTTTTGGTCTAGTTAATTATTTGATTTCAAAACATTAAATATGACAAAACAAAAGAAAACAAAACTTTAAAAATTAAGTTTTAAAATATTTGTGTCTTTATCCTGTGTTACATCGTTTTAAGAGACTCATAATTCTGTTTTGTCATGAATTCAAGACCATCACAGGGAATGGGTGACTGTATAAATGGGAAGAGCCAAGCCAACTTCCATTTGGTGCCTAATAAAAGGGAAACATTAGCTTTCCATCCCAAGTCATACGTGTCAATATTGTAAGTTCGCTCATAAACAATCTGGCCTTTCAAGGCATTTATCAGGTGATATGCCAGCAAACCTCCACACAGAAAGAATCCCACAATGCAAAGAGATGTCATTAGAACTTGAAAGCTGGTCATTGCATCCGTGTGAAAAAATATCCAGGATACCATTGGAAATAGGACTGTCAGTAGGGATTTGATTGAGGTGCTCCCAAAGAGATGATACATAAAGTCAAAGTTCAGGAAACATGAATAACCTGCTGCTAAACACATATAAAATACCAGACTTATGTAGTAGCGGTGATTGTAAAGTCCAATGCAGTTCCCGGTAAATGTACAGTGATGATCTCGCTTAAGTATGCAGCTTTTACAGACAAAGCAGTGAAAAGATCTTGGTGGTGAATTACTCTCACAAACTGAGCAGAAGCGCCAACCAGGCCGAAGTATTGATGGCAAAACTTTACCTCTCGTATTTGTATTTGTTGTCATGACTTTATACAAATTTAGGATTACATTTGTGTAGATGAAAATGCCCATGAAGACGTGAAAATAATACAGAGAAAACCTGTTTTCATCTGGTGCATGAGTCGTAGTGGAATAAATGGAGGGTAACACCACAAAGAGTTCAAATAGCCCTATACTGTGGATAGCTGCTAGCAAAAAACAAAATGCACTAAAGTCACTTTTGGATTTTGGTAGATGCCTAGCAACTGTAGGAAGTGTAAATCCCATTTTTAAAATTATTTTTTATACATTCACTAAAAAGATTTAATTGTCCTTCGGTTATTAGACATCAAAAATCGATTGTTATATACGTAATTTTTAGAAGAAGAATGTTTCTTATGTAGGGGTTATATGGTATAGGCGTTGACTTCAAATCAGAAATGTGAAAATCAGTATGGGAAGATACTCCCTAGTGTGAAATTTAACCGGATGTTGATATAAGTATACAAAATATGTATATTTCAAAAGAGTTTTCTCCCCATCAAAACATCTATTTACCGCGTCAAACAAAATAGTTTCGAAAGCGTTATTTTTAGTCAGTTCTTTTTAAATATTTTAAAGTATAATTCTTACTTCTTATGAATTTATGTAATTATTCTTTTTAAAAACACTTATATTATGCCGTATAAAAGGACAAACAAACCAATCCTCGTTCTCCCCGTCAGGAGATATGACGTAGAATGGATTGCCTGAACAAACAAGGAGAACAAACACTTGACTATCCTTTAACCAGTTGGTGGGTCGTTGGGGCACCATCGTACCTGATCACTATCTCGCGCCATTTGTGCCGGTCCTATCTTGCTTTTTGGGAGTCGATGAATGACAGGCCCTTCCACTCTTTACTGTTGTCTTCCAATCTCTTCTTTTGTTTGCCTCGTTTTCTTCCTCCCTGGACTGTGCCTTGCATTTTAGTCTTTGCGAGACCTCCAGAACTTGTCACGTGTCCATGCAAGATAAAAACCAAGGATATTAAGCAATACTCTTCAGTATAGAAGGATATCTGTTCCCCAACACAGAGGTCCTGGCTCAAGCAAGCATGAGCAACATTCCAGCCATACTAAGCCAAGGACAACTCCGTTGGCTTGGACATGTCAAGAGAATGCAAACTGTTCGCATACCCAAAGAAGATGTGCTATACAGCGAGCTGGCAATACGGAAAAGTTCGGTTGATTGACCATGTCTCAGATACACGGACATATGCAGGGCATGAAAGTAGCCAACGTTGACATACAAACCTGGCTGAGGATAGGACCACGTGGCGGGCTGTAGTGAAAGAAGAATCACTAAGAGCAGAGGAGCAAACTAGGGAAGAATCAGGGGGAAAAAGAGCGAGGAGAAAGGCCAGGCAACACTGCTCAACTACATTTGTAAGTGTAAAATGCAGAACAGAAGAGACTGCCACTCAAGGATTGGTCTCATCAGCCACACCAAGAGCTGCAAATAATAAAGATAAACCTATCATCTTTTGTAGACTGACAGGTGCCATATATATATGGAATCCGTCTGTTGTCAGTGGACGATGGCCTTGACTCTTGCTCTTCTTCCACCCACCCACCCCCTTTCTCCTTGCTCTTCTCTCTCCATTCCTAGCTGTGAGGGTGACATCCGCAGCTTGTGTGCACTCGCGTAATTTTGAAGGCCAGGGGGTGCGCTCTTCAGCAATGGTATCCCACGTTTTATGGTCGATGCGCGCCAGTAATATGTCTTTCTTGCAGATGTTCTTGTAGCTCAGGCAGGGTGACATCTTTTCCTATGACCAGTTGCAGGACTTTTGGAATGCGCTCCGAAGAGTCAATCCTTTTGACATGCTCTAACCACCACAGGCGCCTCTCACTCAGGATTGAGTGCATACTAAACAATGGCTCCTACCGAGCACCTCCACATTTGTGATTTTATCCCGCCACTTAATATGTAGGATCCTACGCCAGCATCGCAAATGGAAACTGTTTGCTAATTTATTTCCTTGGCGTTGATCGTCAAGCACACGCTTCCATAAAGGAGTGCGCTGAGCACGCAAACTTGGTGCACAGTGATTTTCGTCCTATCAGTGAGCTGCGCATTGTTCCACACTCTTTGGTTTAGCCTTGCCATTAACGATGCGGCCCTACCTATTATGGAAACCAGAATCGTGATAGATAAGATAAGAAGATAAAATAAGGTTTTCACCCTATTGGACTCGAAACAAAGTCACAGAGGAATGAAAATGTCACCCAATTTATAAATTTTATACAAATCACGATTGTATATTCATTAACATACTCAATCAGCTAATTAAGAATAGTTTAAAACATCTCCCCATCAAAACATCTATTTACCGCGTCAAACAAAATAGTTTCGAAAGCGTTATTTTTAGTCAGTTCTTTTTAAATATTTTAAAGTATAATTCTTACTTCTTATGAATTTATGTAATTATTCTTTTTAAAAACACTTATATTATGCCGTATAAAAGGACAAACAAACCAATCCTCGTTCTCCCCGTCAGGAGATATGACGTAGAATGGATTGCCTGAACAAACAAGGAGAACAAACACTTGACTATCCTTTAACCAGTTGGTGGGTCGTTGGGGCACCATCGTACCTGATCACTATCTCGCGCCATTTGTGCCGGTCCTATCTTGCTTTTTGGGAGTCGATGAATGACAGGCCCTTCCACTCTTTACTGTTGTCTTCCAATCTCTTCTTTTGTTTGCCTCGTTTTCTTCCTCCCTGGACTGTGCCTTGCATTTTAGTCTTTGCGAGACCTCCAGAACTTGTCACNATTTCCTTGGCGTTGATCGTCAAGCACACGCTTCCATAAAGGAGTGCGCTGAGCACGCAAACTTGGTGCACAGTGATTTTCGTCCTATCAGTGAGCTGCGCATTGTTCCACACTCTTTGGTTTAGCCTTGCCATTAACGATGCGGCCCTACCTATTATGGAAACCAGAATCGTGATAGATAAGATAAGAAGATAAAATAAGGTTTTCACCCTATTGGACTCGAAACAAAGTCACAGAGGAATGAAAATGTCACCCAATTTATAAATTTTATACAAATCACGATTGTATATTCATTAACATACTCAATCAGCTAATTAAGAATAGTTTTCAAATAATATTGTGAAAGCTAATTTCAATAAAGTTGGGTTTTAATGGGTGTATAAAGCAAAATAAAAATGTTATTTCTTAAATGGCAGCCTTGGATGGTTACCACTTGTAACCTAGTTGCGCCACTGGTTTATTGCTATGAATGAAGTTAAAATACTAGGATTTAGAGTTTAGATTAGAGGGAGAACAAGAAGAAAACGCGTGTAGTGTCATATAATGTTTGCTGTGTTTTGGTATTTAGAGACACCTAAAAATTTCGGAGGAATCCAAGTAGTGTAAACAATAGTAGTAGATTGACTTAATTATTAATTATTATTTAGAAATTATTTGCCGAAAGAATTAATGCCTATATTTTTCATAAATTTAAATGGGTAACACGAAAAAGCTTAAAACCTTAATTAAAGATGATCGTCCCCTAAAATTGAAAGCATTTGTTGCATCACATAATATTCAGATCTGCAACGTTAAATTTAAGCATGGAAAAAACATCTTACATTACTGCTCCGACAAGGGCTCACCAGAAATGCTTAAGTAAGTAATTTTTTAGTTTCTTATCATCAATCAGGGTGCTAAATCCCATTTAGGGCTCTGGCCAGCTCAATTTCATTATTCCAATCCATCCATTTAGCTATGACATGACTATCGCCATCGCCACTATAGTATAGACTATAGACTATGGGCAAGCTAAGACTAAGTAAGGGACTCTGGCAATCATTGGCATAGCTAGCATATTTAATTAGCAGCATGCATATGAAAATATGAATATTATATGGTTATGATATAACAATCTTAAATTGTTCCTTACAGCTCTCTTTAGGGTCGCCATGCATCCAGGTTTCCCTGGACACATCCTCTTTTTATGCCCATGTCCGGGCAGCTTTCCAAAAATTTCTTTCAAAATGACCAGAGTGAGGTTTAACTTAAGCATATGGATTCTCTGATGAGTGTGTTCCAATCCCAAATTGAAAAACTTGAACTTGAAAACAATTCACTGCTGGAGGTCATGAATTTCCTTAAATCTGTCCAGTCTGTCCTCAGGTGCCGTGCACAATTTGCTATCATGCCAGTAAAGGTGAATGAGTTGTTAACAAAGTTGTGTCAGAAAGGACTAGTTGATCGATGTGATGCTTTCTGTTTGTAAGGAACAATATTGTACATCACATGTTTAGAATATTAGGGTATGTTGACTGTGCCACTGGAGGAGTTCAACAGATTTGCATGGATGGCTTTAACAGAAAGTCCAACTTGGAATGAGGTTTCAGCATCTGTTTCATACCTCAGAGAAAGTAAAGTACAAGTTGGTGGCAGCAAGTGTTTTGATCAATTGTGCAACTTGAAGACGTTTTTTGAGGCAATCTGATGAAGACAACTATGTTAGGCAACTGGCACACGAGAAATGAGTGAAGTATTTCGACAGTTGAAAAAGTGAAGAATGTTTTTCAGAACTTATTATTGTTGCTGAATTTTTTTTTAGCCATTCCACCACACGATGCTAACACTGAACAAGTTTTTTCTCAGATGCAAAGTCATTGGACAAAGAAAAGAAATAAGTTGCTCATTGAATCAGTCACATAAATTCTGTCTGTGCATCATAACTTGAAGCATATGTCATTCAAAGAATTTCACACATATCTCAGCAGCTAGCCTAACTTGTGAAAGACCATTGGTTCTTCGGAAAAATAAGCTTGGGCTCAGCCTCATGCTCTATCTATTATACCAACGTCAGTTGGTTCAAATGCAAACGATTTAAATGTTAATGACCCAGAACGAGATACTTTCACTACTGTTTGGTAAACTTCAGTAATTTAGATACTAATTCCCTGTTTCTTTTCAGTCAGCTAGTGTGGTGCTCTGAACACCCAGTTAATGGAAGTTTATGATTCAATAAGAACATTTTTTATGCAGTTTAACTTTTATTGTATTTGTACAACACTTAATGCAGTGCAACCCCGTTAAGTTGCGCTTTGTTATTGCACAAAATCTGTTAAGTCGCTGTAATTCCATGGCTCCCAAATTTTGTGATGTAACATGGCAATAAATAATACGTACGTATAATTAAAGTTCTTTTAATATATTGGATTAAAACAAGTGTACCAGTTTGATATGTGTAATATGTGAGTATAAACTTAATTTAATTTGAAATAAATTTTGTAGGTTAGAAAAACCTTATTATTTGCATCCTTTATTATGGCTCAATAAGTTACACTGAAATCTGTACTAAATGACGATAAATCACAATTCATCTAAGTCGCGATTTCATAAATATGGACCTGAATGACCGCGACTTTACGGGGTCGCACCATATTGGACATATTTGATAAAAATTTAGTTCCGTCTTTATCTGTCTGACAACTGTGGTAACCCTAACTCTTTAGGTAGTCACACTATTTTCTGGTGCTTCTACAACCAGTGGGGTGGGGATTTTCCATACCCCATTTTAGGGAAATTTTTCTGACACAGCACTGTAATTTCTTATCCCTTACACTTACCATAATCTATAGTAGAGGCAGTTGTCAGAATAGATGCAAAATAATTTAATTTCATTGGGGAATTAATAGGACTGCCAAAGATATGAGGAAAATTGAAAATTGGACAAAGGATTTTTTAATCATCTTGGGAGCAATTGTTTGTGTAATATTACTAGCCTTTTGTGCATGACTAACCTATTGTGATATTGCATGTGGGGTTTAAAAAAAATTAAATTGGGTAAAACTTTTTAAACATCATTTAATTTTTCTGTATTTAGTACAGTGAGTTTCTGTGTATTTAAACTAAGAGAAGAGATAGCTGCATATTATCAAACTCTCATGGAAGAGAATTTCTTTGTTACTGTCTCTTCTTATCTATGCAGACATTCCTTCTATGGAGAAGCTTATTACATCTACAGACCATGCTAGTCTGTTGACAAGTGACGCATCGTTCACAAGCCACAGCTATGAGGGTTCCACGCAACACGCAGCCGCCTTTGTTTCCCTAATTTGTGTTAGGTACCCATTCCGAGCTGGGTGGACAGAGGGATAACTTGGCCCCAGGAACAAATTCCTGCCTTCGCTGGGATTCAAACCCATGACCTTTGGCACACCAGCTGAGCAAGCATGCCACTCAACCACTGTGCCAATATATTAATTCTACTGGCATATTATTTATGACGTGGACATATGAGAAGATGACAGGGTTTCCCTGGACGATACAAGCGGTCAGCTTATAAATAAATAGGCTGATGAGGACTGAAATATTTTACACTCAAATTTGCAATCTTCACAAAGTTTTATTTATGCATCAATTGTTCAGCTATTCCGTTAAGACAATGATATGAAAATACAAATGACTGAGTCTGTGTTTCAGAAGTTTGTTAAAGCTGGGCTGTGATGCAAGCCTACAAGACAGAGACGGTAACCTTCCTCTTCACGTTGCCCTAAAACGGGGGCTAAGAGAAGACGTACGATTAGCCAGAGAAAGTTAGTTGTTTTCGTTTGTTTTATTTTTACTCTTTTAAATTATACTAAACACAATTTGATTTAGACTAGATGCTCTAAGCTCATCTCATGAAATATCTCTGATTTGTCTTTTTAGCTCTGGTGGATATTGTGATGCCACTTATAGATGCATACCCAATGGGACAAGATATAGAAAACAAAGAAGGCTCCACCGGTCAGGATTTGTTAAAAGCATTGAAGAGGCTAATCAAATCTGGACAGTTTGGATATATGCATAATAAGGTAATTTAAGCATTATCCATATTTTTAAATTTCATATATTGGTGGCAATAGCTCTACAAAAATGTCAGAGTGTGAGTGTTATTAGAATAATATATTTATAAAATTATATTTCATGCTCATATCATTACAACTCTTATTTTACAGTGAGCAAGAGATCGGTAACTTGTCCCCCTAGAGCCCTTCCCTGCTTTTTGAAGTAATAGTTGTGGCTCTCTTAATATTGTCTCTATAAGTATCTTACCTTAAATATTACAGACGCTCCTTTTATACAGAAGAGTATTGCCTTCTAACTTTCCCCTCATCATTTGTCCTTTGGGTTCCTTGTGGAACTCAGGGCCTCTGTCAAAGCTCGCCACTGTGCACGGTCCCTTGCCAGTCGTTTCAATTCTTCCCAGCTCTTTCCAGTTCTTCCAGCCTCATCTAACATGCTCCGTCTCCATGTACGCTTGGGTCTTCCTCGCTGGCGTTTGCCCTGGGGGTTCCAATCTAAGGCCTGCCTCACCCTGCTGTTATCTTTCCAAAGGGTGTGTCCAATCCATCTCCATTTCCTTTCCATGATCTGTTGTTCTACTGTCCTTTGTCCACACCTCTCCCACAGTTTGGAGTTTTTGACCTTGTCGTACCATTTTATTTTCAACTTTCCCCTACCTGAAGCTAAAAAAAAAATTAACCATAAAAAAAATTAACTACAACACTAGGCAGAGATAACCCAATGCCAACATAAAGGTCCCTTATGTACATTAATATTTTTGTATTTCGGATGTTCATAATTGTTTTCATCCAGGGAGTAATTTTTTTTCTCTTAAAGATACATTCTTTCTTTAATGACTATGTTAGGAGGTGGAGTTAGAAGCAGAGAAAAGAAGACAAGAAGAGGATGAACTATGGAGGCAAAAGTTGAGTGATGAGGCAACATTTGAGTATGAGGAACATCTACCTCGCTATGATTGCAGAGAAGGTAACTAAATTTAGTCTGTTGTATAGAAAGTAACTAACAGTAGTCTTTTGTAGACAAGGTAACTGTCATTAGTCTGTTGCAGACAAGGTATCTAACATTAGTCTGTTGTAGATGAGGTATCTAAATTTAGTCTGTTGTAGACAAGGTATCTAACATTAGTCTGTTGTAGATGAGGTATCTAAATTTAGTCTGTTGTAGACAAGGTAATTAACATTTTAGTCTGCATGGACTAACATGTCGTCAAAATACCAGACGTCTGGCAAAAGGAGGACATGTCCTCCTTTTTAGCTCAATAACCTCCGCCCGGCAGGCAAATCTTAAATCGTTTAAATGTCAGTCTTTTCTTACAATTAAAATATAATTTGTATGTATCATTGTTACAACTATTACATAATATGTTTACTTTTTTTAAAAAAAATAGATTGTGGCTATTTTTTTAATAAAAAATTATAAATCTAGACGAGGACGAAAAAAAACCAGATCTCGATTGACAAAATATTGCAGTCATTGAAAGAGAAGAAACATCAGTATTTGGGGTTATGAGCCGTCTTCACACAACCTGGGAAGTTTTGAAAATTGGATTGGAGGAGACAATTATTTCACTGAAAGTCAGGGAGATGTTGAGAAGACTGAAGGAAAATGGTCGAGAAGTAGAGTATAACAATTTTATTGTGAATGTTAAGTTGGTGTATGAAGCATGCATTCGTTACTTAGAAAATTGGTTGGAACATTTTGATTAATTTCAATGCTTTAATCTGATGTACTTAGATAAAAATGAAGACGGTAAACTTGATGACCTTTTTTGCATGCATATTTTATCTGAAAGAAAGATTAGATGACGTGCAATTGTTTGACCAATGACCAATACTGCAATCCTTACAAGACAAAAATGAACAGTTTTTTAAAATACTTGCAGCAGCAGCTATTACAATAAAATTGTACTGACTATGAGTTTAATCTGGGACAACTCAAATGAAATGTTCAAAATGTCCTCCTTTGTCGTTCTCCTTTTAAAAAATTTCTTATATTAACTTCACCGCCAGCTCTCTCTCTGTCGTGGTCCGTATGTTGGGGCGATGGAAAAACAAAAGTAAAAAATGACCAACTTTCCGTCATGCTATCGAGCTGAAATTTTGCACATAGACTCGTATCACCTAACAATGCATTGTATCAAAATTTCAGATCAATCGAATGTATCGTAATTAAATTAATGCACTTTTAGTTTATCTCTATATAAATGTATGGTAGCCGTCTGTTGTTGACATTCACGTATTTGCTGGAGTTCAGTCTCGCCATGGGTGACCACACCCCCACCCCTACCCGTCCCCTTTTTTACACCAAGAGATTTCAGTCACGTTCAGTCTGTAAAAAGTTTTTTTTTCGCTCAGTGCATATTATTTTGAATATTATCAATACTTTTAGTTCTGTCTCATATATAAGGGATTTATAGTCAAAAACTTTGCTTTTGCTGGTTGTTTTTATTGATTTATTATGTCCTTTTTTGGTGTCCACGTATCTGGTAACCATAAGTCAACATCATTTTTCTTTATCAATATAACCAGATGGTTTTATAAGATTTCTTCTTAGCGAAAATAAATTGCTTTATAATTATCTGTTTTAGATTTCTTCATTATTTTATCTCAACATAATGTAGAGGACAATTTAAGGTACTTAATTAGTAATGAGAGGATCATTCAGTGGTTAATTTTGACCTTTCTGTTACTTGTATGTAACTTCATGTAAATAGCAATTTTACTGCTTCACTAATATTTTCATCACTTTTAATTAGGTTTATTTGTTTTGATTTGAGCCTGATAAAATTTCTTCTTCTTTTTTTTCAGATTACGCCAACGAAAGAACGAAAGAAACTTTTGATGACTTTTCAGAGAGAATAAGAAAAGACTACAGTTCAAAGCAACGCAACGGTCATAATCATAGATTTTGGCGAGACCGGAAACGAAAAGATGATGCTGAATCTGACAGGGCAACGAGGAATAAGAGATCTCGTCAAGGTGATGATGACGAAAGACTTAAAAACGCTCGAGAGGAGATGAAGAAAAATTTCAAACCTGCTCCAGTCGAAAACAGAAACGATAGACTGCTGCTGAGGAAACAGAGATACGAGAGTAAATTCTCTCACCTCTTGGGCCACTTGGCTGGCAGGACATTGACCTTTGGTTGTATACCCTGGCCATGCCTGGACTTGTCTGCCCTGATCGATGTTTTGTTCTGTGATCTGTCCGACAAGGAAAGCCCTTCATACCGCAAGTATCTGCGCAGTCAGCAGGTGCGCTGGCACCCAGACAAGTTCACTCAGAAGATTGGTGATCACCTACACCCTGAGCACGTCCCCAAAATAATGGCAAGGGTCAAAGCTATATCTCAAATACTCAACCAGCACAGCAGTGAAAGATTGGAGAAATCAGTGAATTAATGGTGACATATTCGTTTGTCAAACTTGCTGGATAAAAACTCACTTTATTGTTGTGTAATGTGTAATTCAGTCTTCATCATAGTGACCATGGTATGGTAATAAAATAATCATTATTACAGCAGCATAATACAAAAATATAATGATTTCCTAAGACAACTTATTGATGTAAAAAAAAAAAAAGGCAGTTTCTTTTGTTATTTCATCATAGAAATCAGAAGCCTTGTTTACTGTCATGAAAAGACGACATTGATAGTAAAATGACTTTGTTAAGACAGAGAAGATTTCCGTTTGCGGTTTTGTTTGCCAAACTTTGGGTTTAAACCATGTGAATTTAGCTAAGTTTTCTCAGCATTCCTCAGGATTCCAAGTCGACAGTTCTACTGATGTTTCTAAAGACGGTTTGGGTAATGAGTGAAATGATCATTTAAAGAACAAAACTCAAACAAAATATTTTGAAAAATATTTTTAAAAAAAAATTATTAATAAAATGTAAAAGCAACATGCTTAACTTATTTAAATTAAATTTAAATTCTTCGTGGGGGGGGGGGGGGGNNNNGTGTCACCTTTTGATACTTTTTTCCCTTTCATATATCCTTGGATTTTTGCGTGAAATAAAATGTATTATATAATGTAAATATAACTTTAATACTTGTAAGAAGTCAACAGTGCGTTTGCCTCACAAGCTGAGGGGCATGGGATCGAGCCCACGCAAGGCCACAACATAACGATGAATGACTATCACTAAAAAGTCCTCCGCTGACCTGGAGAGGAGATGGGCGCCCCCAAGGTCTACTAAGCCCCGAGAAAGTTCTAATTGAAACATTAGAACCCCTACGACCTCAAGGTTATGGGACACATCCACACACAAGTGATTTGTACTGATGAAGACATTATTAGCAGAAACGTCTAATTTAAGTCAATTAATAAAGCTTTAATTTATTGTCTTGATCACGCAATTCGTTTGTGTATCTTGTAATTTATTGAAAAGCTTTATTGCCAACCCATTCTGTGAACTATTATGATAAAATAATTGTAATGGTTTTCTTCTTTAGAGCAGCTCAGTAAAGTCCTTTCAGGGTTTTCAAACATTTTGTTATTTTCTTAAAGCTACAATAAAATTATGAAACTAAAAATCACACATTTCAGCATGAGTTGCATGTTGTTTGCCTTAAGCTGATTAACATTGTGTATGAAAGTATGGTGAATTTATTTTGAAATTAAATTATTTTTTTAAAAATATTAAACGTTTTCATCTTTAATTATTCTTGAACACAAATTATTACACACCCATTCTATTTCCGTTTAACAGAAATTTGAAGCATATGTAAAGAATATAAAAACAATTATTTTGTTTAAACTGGATAATCTTCTATAAATGATGTAAGATCCCATTGTTTCAGACATTAAAAAAATAGGACTTTTGATGAAGGGCTTGGAAGTTGTATTTATTTAAATTACTAAAAAAAACATACGATCACATATGTTTAATTAAAATAACTAAAAATATAAGTCCAAACAAATAGTTAAAAAGGGTTACATTTTTTTATTTTAAAAAATATCAAATCTGAACTAAATAAAAGCAGAAATTGTTAGAGAGAGAAAATTACTTTTAACCCCTAGATTGAATAAGTGATATTTCCCATATACTCTCAAATATTTGAAATTTTACAGAATGTGGCAATAAGCCCAATCACAAAACATCATTTTCAGGATAAGGACGGGTCACAACAAACTTAGGCAGCACATGTTTTGAAAACTTTGAATTGGAAAAGGCGAAATGTGCCCATGCAGGACAGCTGTAGAAAATGTGGAACATGTTCTCCAAAACTGCCCCCTGTACCGCCATACCTGGACAGACATATGGCCCCAGGAAGCTACCCTTGATTACAACTGTGTGGTAGACTGGACCAACTGACAGCCACAGCGCAGTTCATCACAATTATAGTGATATAAATCTTCTATCAAGATCCTCTTTTACATATGACTTATTAGTAAGCTATGCTACTTATTTAATAAAAATAAACAAATTTGAGGTTTTGTAGTGTAAGGAATGATGGAAAAAAAATACAAGTTGCATGAATCAAAGATTGGTCCAATATGTCAGCTTTCTACTGTTATTGTTATAAAACCCTACCTGAATATGTGAGAAACCTGGCAATTAAAAAGTCTTTCCATTAAATATTCTCAGGGCGGATGCAGTTTGGAAGGTGAGTTCTTATTTTGTTGATAGCTCTTGGAAAAAAATACATTTCTAAGGAATTGCAAACTTCTTAACATGTCAAGCAAAGAAGAGTGGAGTGGATAGGATGTTCCAAATAAAATGGTTTCATTTCTTTATTTAAATGAAATTTTTTAAAGAGGTTTGAGTACTTTTTCACAAAAATAACCTTGAACTTGAATGTATATTTGCTTTTCAAATTACAGTTCATACTTTATTTCCTTTCTTTTAATATAAAACTAAAGCTTACATTTTGTTGTTAAAAAAGAATACAATTTTTTTTCTTCTTATTTTTAAACATTCAAGCAACAAGAAACTTGAGGGGAAAAAAACATCTTTGAAAACCACTAAAGCTTTTTTTTTTATCTTATCCTTACAAATCATTCTTTTGATATCACTTATTGAAAAAGACAAAATGATAAACATGAAAATGTCACTTTTCAACTATGCGTTTTCTTTTATTATTTATTCTGGCATTGAAAAGCGCAATATTCTTTACTTTTCTTTTAAAATCCTAACTTAACTGTAATTGAGATTTAACTAGACATCTCAAAGTGAATTTAAAAAAGCTGAAAATATCTGAATTACAATGGAATGGCTTTTGGAAACATGATCCATTAAAATACAACTAACACATATTCACCCTTTTAATATTGCTCATAACAAAAACAAGCATTGAAAAATTTACTTACATTGAGATTGGCAAATATTTAACTGATTGTCACTTCTAAAACTTATAAAAGGTCATAAAAAATGTCAACAGCACCAAACACGGCCGTGAAATCCTGAAATGAATCTCAATCTCAGAATGATTTGTGAAATTGTCAACTTTAACAATCTGCGCTGCCAGTCACAGCAAGTGTGATTTGTGAAATTGTCAACTTTAACAATCTACGCGGCCAGTCACAGCAAGTGTGATTTGTGAAATTGTCAACTTTAACAATCTGCGCGGCCAGTCACAGCAAGTGTGATTTGTGAAATTGTCAACTTTAACAATCTGCGCGGCCAGTCACAGCAAGTGTGTAGTTGGGTGGTGCAACACATGGAGGTGGGGGGGAGGGGGGTAATTGCTTTCATGTCACTAAGTTCATCTCCACAAATTCAACTGAATTTAATTTTTAAACTGTTGATTATTTACAATGGAAGAAAAACAAATCATGCAAAAAATTGGCAGGATCACAGGTTTTGAGCTTTCTTTCAATAAATTCAAACTCAAAAGAAGCTTGAAAGGAATTAAAAGTACAACACTGTGTGTTTTTAGAAGAAAAAAAACAACATTCAATTCCAAAGACATGAGTAAGAGACTTAATTTTTTTTAAAATATAGACAAGCATTTAGACATGAAAATTTAAACATTCCATTTTAATCCAATCTGCTGAGAAGCATGTAAAAAAACCACGTAAATTTCTAGTTTCGCTCATTTAAAATTACCTGGCAAGGTTATAGCAAATTGGGTATAATATTTTGATGCACAAAAATATATCATGTGATTGGATTTTTATTATCTTGTTAATATGTGTATAAAAAAACAAAACCAATGTAGAAGGACAATGTACAGAACGTGATATTAGGCACTACTTCTGTGGTTGATTATTACAACTAGAGTACAATGAATATTATCTGAATAAAATGTAAATCTATGAGACAACTGCATCGAGTAAACAAATTTGTGACATTGTCTAAATTTTAATTATTATACACATTCTTTTTCACCATTTTTACAAATATCTGTCAAATTTTTGGTGTTTTTTTATTGTTTACTTGTTATTTAATTAACTAAACTAAACATTTTTCTAATACGGGAGTATTAGTATTAACTACACGATATAAAATATATTTTTTTAACATATTTTAGGTTACCATAAAATACAGTATACTTTTTAAATAAATGTATTTTCAAATTCTTAAATAATTTAAGAGAACTTGCTCAAACCGTGGGTACAGTGGTCTAGCCCCGGTGAATAATGAATAAAGAATACAGAAAAATCAATATGGGTCCCACCCATAGACACGGACAGAAATCTTGCAGCAATCAGGTCACCTGTAGACCAACACTGAGAGGAATTAACGATGTTGTTAAGGGACATAGAGGTGGAGGGGAACAGGTTTATCTAAATGGATTGTGGATGTGGTGATCTACATGGACTGTAGCACCTGGTGATCTACATGGACTGTATGTAGCACCTTTTTAACTTACACAAAATTGAGCTTTTATTTAATATCATTTGGAGGTCTTATAAATTGACCTTTGAACCAAAAGAAAATATTGTTTAGAATGCAGGACACGGAAATTACTAATTAGATATTATCTTTAAGTATAAAGTTAAACCAAACAGAATTGTTTTCAGAACAGAAATCAGTTAAAGCTTAGAAGAGAACACATGGAGCAGAGTGACCATACTAAAACCTCAGTTGAACCGTATTGTTCTCAATGTTTTATCTAACTAATTTAAAATATGTTTGTTCCATTTTTTATTTTTTTACATTCAGGGTACCAATGTCCAATAATATCTATTAGTATTAGAGCTTCCGCTTATTAATACCAAAAAAAGAAGTATGTACAAAGTCTATAAACTATTACAACCACTTCGTGACCATGCACAAATTGTACATGGCAACAAGGTAACAACATGCGAGACAAAAAGGCAGGCTGAGACTAACATGCACTGTGAGATCACAAGTAGGTAAATAAATAGTTCAACATGATGAAAGCTACAAACAACTATGATCTATTGCATAGGCAGTGCACAAGCAAACAAATTATGTACATCACTACTTGCGCGAGCTTGGAAATCTGTTTGAATCGTTTGATTTTAAGTAAACGTTATGTTTCTATGATTCTTAAAATAATATGTAAAATTTATTTTCCATATTATTCATGGAATACAATATCTCTGCAAAAAAATGAGTTGAAATTAAAATAATCATTAAATGCACAAAACAGACAATTTTTATAGGAAATAGTCTTTTTAAAATTGTCTTATCACTAATTTAATCAATTCTGTTAGAGAATAATATAAAAATGAGAAGAAAATTATACTTTTACTTAACTAATGATACCATAAGTATAAAAGTGATTTTTTTTTTTTTACATTCATTTTTTTATTTTTTCAATGTCCGTGTGTCACCTAGATCCACAAAAACTGGACAATGTATTAAGGAAACTATTTATAATTTCATTGAAAACTCATTTCTGATCCCTTTTATTCTTTCTTTAGCTTGACTTCATGCTAAATCTCATTAAACATTTAAATAGGTGTGTTTAAAATCAAATAAAAATAATTTCTTAGCAATTGATAAGGTATTATTAAAAATGATTGAATTGGCCCAGGTAATATTCTAGTGGTGTCACTCTCTGTCAGTTTGATAACAACACCTGTGTTGACTGTTTCTTTGGGTTTTTTTTTTACTTTTATCCCTTCCTAATAAAAGCCTAGTAATTTTGTAATTATTTTTCTTTTTACATTTTCTTTTTAGATCCAGATAAATTTTGCAGGAATATGTAGGCTAAAATAATATAATTTCTTGGTCCAAAATTTCCGAGCTGAGCACATTCTTGTCTCCATTGTAACATAAACTGGTGACATCATGAGTCAAGCTGACATTCAGTTGTGGTAATTTTTGTGAGCCGTTATCCTCAAACCCAGCATTTTATGGATGATAGCAAAGTCAAAGGAGACCTTCCAAGTAAATTCAGTTTCCAGCCGCCCATGAAAAGAGACCTTCCAAGTCAATTCAGTTTCCAGCCACCCATTCACAGGCACAGAACCAGAGTATCATCAAAGATCTCTCCTTCGGTGTCCATACCACCGTTGATTAGAATAAGAGGAATTTCCTCCCTTTCAATAAACTCGGCCTTGTCATCACAATCACCAATTTGAGTTTGACACTGGTCTGAGCTCACGTGTTGTTCTTGTGCGCCATCTGGTGCCAGAGCAAACAAAGGCTCGTCAACTGAGAATTGAATGGAAACGCTGTCACATGACTGAACACATACAAATGTTTTGAAAAAAAAAAACTTCATGGGTATAAATATTTAATATCATAGCAAACAAATAAAAACTAATGTCGAAATTCTGTGTGAGATGCTTTTTTAAAATCCCATCATGGCCATTTTAAACGTCTGCTAGGAGAAGTGGATTATCTGTCAAGGGTAGTACAAGATACTGGGACAAAATGTTCGTGGTCAGGGGAGTGGTCAGGAAATGGGAAAACTCACAAGATACTGAAACCAAATGTTCTTGTTTAGGGGAAGTAGTCGGGGAATGGGAAAACTCACAAGATACTGAAACCAAATGTTCTTGTTTAGGGGAAGTAGTCGGGGAATGGGAAAACTCACAAGATACTGGGATAAAATGTTCTTATTCAGAGGAAGTAGTCGGGGAATGGGAAAACTCACAAGATACTGGGACAAAATGTTCTTATTCAGGGGAAGTAGTCGGGGAATGGGAAAACTCAAGACACAGAGTTATCTTAGGCTGCATGGGTTCATCATTTGTAATCTAAAGCAGTTATTCAGTTTGTCTCATATGGGATTGAGCCTTGGTGTAGCATGAGTCCCTATAGGGTGTGGACTGTACCCACGTGTTCTGGTTTTAGAGATGAATCAGTTAATGTTAGCCATATAGAATTTTTTTTTCGACAAGAAATTTTGAATGTCATTATGAGATTTATGGTAAACAATAAATGATATCAGAAACAGTAATTAGAACGGGCTAACTAATAATAATGTCTTCGGGGCCATCACGCTATTTTTTACCATTTTTAACTCCCCCCTGTCACAAATCTTGAACNCCCCCCCCCCCCCCACAAAGTACATCACACTTTTGAACAAAAAACACTTTTTTTTTGTAAAAAAAATAATTAAAATTTAATATTAAACACTGTGACTTTACACTTAGTCGGACCCCCCCCCCTCACCGATTTTCACACTTTCTAACTCCCTCCCCCTTATGGAGCATGACAAACTTTATGGATGGCCCCTTATAGATGAAACCTAAATTTACACTACCTACAGTTTATGAGTAGGATAAATATGTATGAGGCAAACAAAAAATTTAAAAGCCCTTTTGATGAATAAAGAAACCATCGCTTAGAGGTGCAATAACTCACTGCTGCTGTTGTCAGAGAGAGAATCCCTTGAACTTGCACTGCCCGGCTTCAGCTCTCGCTCGAGAACCTGCTTCGCTTGGGAGCTGGTGTTAGACAGATCAGCCCCAACAGGAGACTGGGCACACACAACGGGTACCGAGAGTTTTATAGCACACATGGCGAAGTCCAATCGGTTGGGTGGTGCAGGTCCTTCAAATTCTAGTTTTGACCACGTCCTGGATTCTAAAAAGAAATTTGTTTTGTTTATAAAAGGAACTTTTTTTTTTTGCAGGAACTAATGGCTATCAAAATTTTTAAAAATATTATTAACATTTGCAAGCTCAATATCTATAAAGAATTTCATGTCCTTGGACCCAGCAAATTATCTTTTTTTTTCAAACTTACATGTATCTTTAAAGCCCATTTACTATTGCAGAAATTTAAAGATAACAAAAAATCTAAGAGGAAGCTGGCTACAAGAAGACACTTTGTTTAAAGAATGAAGACTTTCCCTTGCTGAAGTCAGCATCTTCCATCATAACTCCTAATGGCTAACTCCTCTCTTCCATCATAACTCCTAATGGCTAACTCCTCTCTTCCATCATAACTCCTAATGGCTAACTCCTCTCTTCCATTCACCGACCACACTAACACCAGCATCTTCCATCATAACTCCTAATGGCTAACTCCTCTCTTCCATCATAACTCCTAATGGCTAACTCCTCTCTTCCATTCACCAACCACACTAACACCAATGACGCACATCTTAGTGCACAATCATTCTCTGTGCCATTAGTAAAGTAACACACACACACAAAATTACATCTCCCCCATCCGATAAAATTTTTTCTTAATATGATATTCCCGATACTTACCCGTATTAAATTTATAAGCATCATCCAGCGCACCTACTTTATTCATGCCACCAAAGAGAATGAGATCCTTATTGATGATAACAGCTTCATGGGCGGCACGTGCAGGGGGGAATGTTTTCTTTTTCTTCACCGTGGACCATGAGTTGCGGTCCAGGTCCAATATAAAAAGATCATCATAAAATGTTGAGCCAGCCATCCCACCATGCAGGTATATTTTGTTATTCAAAGCAACCAATATGTGTCCGTGTCGAGGTTTTGGTGAGTCTCCGAGTGGAGCTAGACTTGACCATGACATTGCTGCAGTGTCCAGGCAGTGGACTCGCCTGTCGCCCACGGGGTCGGGACCACTGTGACCTCCACTGTAGAAGTATACTTTAGAGCCAATGACAACCGAACTGCGGTGGGTGCGCGGAGAGGGTGGTACGCCCTTGACCTCAACGTCAGTCCACATGCCAGATCCTACATCAAGTTTTTGCACGTCGTTCAGGCTCCCGGTCTGGGTGGCGCCCCCGAAGACAAATAGCTGACCTGGGTGGTTGCTCACGCAAAAAGCCGCATGCTCGTAGCGGCCGCGGAAACCAGTGGCCTCAAGCGTATCCCAGGCTCTTGATTTCAGGTCCAGCACATAAACTTCGGTGAAGATCTGCCCGGGGTTAGCTCCACCGATTATTAAAACTTTGTCCCCCTCATTAGCATGCAGGGCGGGGACAAGCGTCGCTGAGTGTCCCACTCTCATAGAAGGGCTTTCACCAACAGTCGGGAGGACGTACCACCAGTGCGGTGATGGACGGACATTTTTATCTAGGAATGGATGAAGCTCCATTCTGGTTCCTTCTTGTTAAACTGTCCAAATGAATTTTATTATGTTGGATCACATTATTTCTTCAAAGTCTAAAGTGAAAAAAAATTATATAAGACCAGAATAGTCTCAAAGTCAAATCAAAGCCTTATCACTTGTGGCGTTCCTGAAAAGTAAAATATAGAAGATTTTATAAACAAACATAAAAAAATATGGCATAACAATATTTACACTGTATTTTTTAAGTAATTTTTTATTTATATTATCACGCCAAAATTTTCTTCTGTGTGATTAGTTTTTCTTGCTATGTTAACTAAAACTGTAGAACAATGTCCTCCTATTCTCCGTAAATTGAAATCAAAGAATATTACTTTCAAAAAATTCAAAATTGTTAATTTCTAGTATTACAAATGTTCAAAACAAGGTGTGAAAAGAGGAAGGATAAAATCTACTATTTCTAACTAAGCTAAGATTCTAAGAGTAATAATGATTTGAAATACTAACAAATAAACACTAAAATCATATCATTAAAGTAATTGGTTAGTGGTAAGGCTACCGAATTAAATGTGATTTTTCAATGAAAATAATTACTTAAAATGAAAAATATCTTAATGGTCTTAGATCTTCATAAGGTTTTCTTTATTTTTAAGTAACTTCAAATAAAGAAAAAATGTCTAAAATTACTAAAACAACAAACATATATTTATACCAGAAAGTATAGGACTACAAAACTATTTTAAAATTTACTATTAGATGGGCACTAAACCTACAATATTATGTATATTTAAATCAAACTCTAGTGCCTAAAATAAAAAGATTTAAAAAAATTGAATCACAGGCACTTCATTATTTTAACCTGCAAAGATGCACTTTAAGAAATCTCGCAGACCTTGCTCTGTGTGGTACGTTGCTCCGGGGACTTAGCTCCTTTTGGAGGGTTTTCTACACGGACAAATCCACCTCCTTTTTGTGGAGATTTTACAGCATATAATGGATGATCTTGGACCAGACCGCCTCCTGGTTGCGGTCTTAAACGCGCATTGCCGTGTGGGCCATTGGAAGATCCCTTTGGCCGATTCTTTTGTATCTGATGGAAGATAACCAAGGATGTATCCTCATATCGCTGGTGAACAGCATATGTCGAGTCTTGATAAGGTGGAATGTGGTTCATTTGGAAAAATTATCACCCCAAAAACTGTCATTGGAAAAACTTGTCCTAAATAAGATGAAATGAGGTTAAAATTCTAAATGATTCAATATAAAAGGTTTAATCATTAAATCATTATAATAATTTTAAACACAATTGTAATAATATCCTAAAATTTTTAAAATGCACTGAATAGCAATAGCTTACAGCTTTAAAATATTTTTAAGGCTATTTCTTTTAATTTTAAGAATGTGCCTTAAATTTTTAACAAAGATACTTTATACATTACAATAACAAAGAACGGTTTTATTTGAAGAATTTTTCATAAAATGCAAATAAAATTATAAAGCTATATTAGCACCCATATCAGGATATCGGCAATATCAGTATCGGTAGCATGAATAGCTCTCGATATTAATGTCACCAATTTTTCATAATAAGTTACTTTTTGTTTTAAAATTCAGAAACAAAAATTATCATTTAGATTTCTATATAACCCCTTTTTCAGTCCATGGTGGACTCTAGGACAAGTGAAATAGCGATCACAAGTTTATTAAGCCACCACTAGGGATTGTGTGGCTAGCACAATGCCCTGGACCTTGCCAGTACCGGAGCTCGAACTCGTGTCCTTGCCAAGGTTCAGCAGTCCAGCACTCTACCACTTAGACCACCGCAGCCCTTTAGATTTAGAGATATCCCAAAAATTTAATATATCGATCTGATACCGATATTGAAAGGACCAAAAGAGCTCTAGTATTAATATGTGCAGCCATGTTACAGCGTGCCATGTGCTATGATATTGTTTGAGTTAAAGTAGTTTTTAAAAGTAATAAATTATTCAAAATCTATCTTTAAGAATTTTTTTATTATTAATAAAAAAATATTTTGATGTGTTATTTTATCCTTATTATTACAGAATTAGCATATTTTATCAATTAAAAAAATCTCCTATCTATATTCCTGCATTGTTTACTAGGAAAAGAAAGAAACAGAATGCAAAGTGACATAGAAGAATGCACACAAAATACAGAAGATCATAATCGACACACACTTATAATTCAAATGAAGTTGTACGATTTTTTTCTTGATTTATTTTTGTCTTAATTAAACCAGACCTAACATATAAAATATAAAGAATTACGAGTCATAAATTTAAGAATGACATCATCAAATATGACCACTGGTTTTTTACTCATATTGGCAAGAAAATTTCAATAATATAGGTATGAGCAATATCAGCAAAACTGCATATCAGTAGACACCTAAATAAAATATTTTTAATGACAATGCATGCCTAGAATATATTACCACAATAACTCACAATACTATATACTATTTTATAGTGCTTATCTTATATAATTATCTATTTCTGATTTTCATAAATAAAACCCATCTGTACTGTACTTTACCCCAATTTTCCTCATTTTATTTTCAATTTAAAAGTAATATGGAATATGGTATAAATAAACTTATCTATTATAGTCTAAAGGCTTACTGTACAAAGAATAAATAAAAATTAGGGACCAACCGGAAATCGCGTGGGACGTTCACCCCGGCCTGATAACGGGTATTTCTAACCTATTCACATCAGCACATTTCCCACGCAAAGATCTAAAAATATCTTTTAAAAATACCTAATTTTAGAATCTGATAAATATCAAGAATAACATACTTGGAATTTTTTTTAAATATAACAAATGTAACCTAATTATAGAAATTAATTATTTGAAATTATAAAGATCTAAAGTTAATAAACTAACTAATGCCATGCTCCCATACTTACTATTTACTAATTAATTCGGATTACCAATTTTCGTTCAACAAACCTAGTACTTGGTTCGTACCCAGATCTGGCAAAAAGTAAAACTTACTATTCAGATTTGGTACCCAGTAGAAAATGTCTACCCGGTTGGTCCCTAAAAAAATATAAATAGTTATGGCTTCGGAAATTATCAATTAATTAATGGATTTAATTGTTTAAAGTTTTAATTGATTACTAGAAGTAATTAGATCAATTAAAATCCAATTAAAATTTAAGAAAATAACTCTAATTTTTTTCTCTCAATTTATTGATAATATATTTTTTTTTCCAAGTGATTATTCGCTTAGTTTTGGTCATGAGAATAACACCAAGCATTATCCGCACGGTTCGTCAGCACTGCCACGGTCAGATGTTATGGTGTGAGAATAACTGAGCGTAAATGTAGGGAGAATGGGTAAACAAGGCTTGAAGACAGTTCACGTAAACAGCTGTGAACTGGGATCACGTGGGAGTGTGTAGGAGAGATCATGCTAGAGTTAGAGCAAGTGGACAGACAGTGTGATATAAGCAGGCAGAGGGATGATTGGGAGAGTGAACAATTGAGCATGGACCAGGACGGTCGTGTTTTGATCCAGGTGGGCTGACCAGTAACGAATGAAATAGAACAGAATAGCGAGTGTGACGAGAATAAAGTGGATTTTGATAGTTGTTGCAAACTGTATTTGCCATGGACATATATATATGAATATATATGATGTGAATAAACTTATTTTTGCTGAATTCAAGTCTCGAGGTGACTGCTTCGACAACTGTGTAGTACTTTGATGTTTTATATCTGTGGTAAAGGGTGGACCTCAATTCTCCCTAGACAACGAGTCCGCCACAAGCACATGTGTCTTTTAGTGGGTGGTCACGTTGAAAAAATAGTCAATTAGGCTAAATTAGTAATTTCTATGCTAATACTAATTCAAATTTAGTCATTAATGAATTTTAAAAGCAGCACTGTCGTAAAACGTGATTGGTCTTTTCATCAGCCTCTCCAGGTGAGTGGTTAGTCATAGTCTAAGCTAAGTTGTATTTTGGTATGTGGTTCGAATCCCAATAATGTCAAGATTTTATCTCACTTGTTTTGTGCTTTTAAAACATTTTTTAACAAAATTTAACATCCACGATGAGGGTGCTTGCAAACACTCAACCAGGCTCAAGTTTCCAAGAAACATTTTATTATTTTCCCTCATGCCTTTTTTATCTATTTCGTTAGTCCCTGTTACAGACTCTCGCTTTTAAATTTTTATGCTGTACCAAATCGTCAATATATCATCTTATGCTTTGGCATGCTTTAAATTTACTTTAACTTAATTAATGAATCTATGATAAGCACAGGTACAATGCCAGTTTTGGGAAAATAATAATTAGCCTACTATGAATTAGCACTGAGTTTCATCTAATTATAGTAAAATTATTTTCTTGAGGAATGAAAGTTAATAAAGGTACTTAGTAATATTTATAGAGTCAAAATACAAAGTGAATGCAATGTAACAGTTAATAATAGTTTTATAACAGCTAAATCCATGGTATTAATTAATGATTAATCATTTAACAGTATGTAGGTCCTCTCAGGTTCTTGCTAAAATTGATAAAAATATAAGATTCCAGTCACTCCAAAGACGGTTAAAATAACAATTTTTATAATAAGCAGTAATAAGAATTTAGTTATATTAGACATCATTTTCATGGTAAAAACCATGCAGCAGTGAGTATAATGCTATCCATTATCCACTCCGTTTACCATAGGATAACGTTGACGTGCGAATAACACTTTTTTTTTTCTTATATACTTTTCCCTCATATTATTATTATTTATTTATGCGTGCATACATAAACAAAAAGGTTTTTCTTCTTTATTTCTTGTGTGGCAGAACAAATGAGCTGCACGATAATCTGTTGTGTCACAAAATTTGGGAGCCATGGAATTACCACGACTTAACAATGAAGGTATCGCAAATTAGGGGAACCATGTTATGTATACATTTTTCCAAATAAATCGAACAAAAATATTTACAAAACAATTTAATCAGTACCAGCCTTATAATTATAAATAATAATTTAGAAGATAAGCCAAGCTGACTACGTCTGAAAGTGAAAGTAGAAGGCAGTAGGTGTAGTCTAATAGCAAGAGTAAGAGTCTAAGAAATAAGAAGAGTAGTAAGTTAGTAAGAGTAAGACTACCGGGTAGCGGCTTTTGACACGTTTATCTATGCCTGGGCATAGGCCTAAAAATAAGGTGACCAGACGTCCCGATTTAGGCGGTTCAGTCCCGATTTCAGACCTCATGTCCCGCCAACCCTCGCTTGTCCCGGCGGGATGCCCGTTTGTCCCACTTTTTCTGTGATGGAGACCTTTTTTAAAAAATTATCATTATTTTATTTACAAATCATATTTTTTACGCAAAAATGAATCACGTAAAAAATTAAACGTTAATCCATCATGGCATTACGATACAATTTTGAACGCCTCACAGACTGAAGAGTTATTTTGTAACCAAAACACCCATTGTGATTGAAGAGCGCTGATCAAGTCAAGTCAATACTTTACTTGATAAAATACAATTAGTACAATTAGTTTTATTGGTTCTCTGTCGCTCTTAGTGGGCGGGGAGATATAGTGAAGCATCTAAATACGGATGGCCACATAAACGCCCTGAAATCGTCAGCATCTTCAGGAGGCACAATTACGAACTATTATTCAAGATCTGAGTTAGGTGAAAAGGAAGCTCAGTTGGCTGCTGCAGAGGGTACCTTGGCGTACCACATGCTTTTTCATATTCACAGCTTCAGATCGACTGTCCAAACTGATGCAGAAGATTTTAAATCCAAAATTCACTTGCGCACGAACAAAGTGTGAAGCTATTGTCACGAATGTGCTGTGTCCATATATAATGAACCAAATTAAGGCAGAATTAAATGTTGTGAATTTTGTGACAGTGTCTACAGACGCGTCCAACCATAAGGATGTGAAGCTATTTCCTGTAATAATAAGATTTTTTTGCCACTGCCAAGTGTTAAAATTAAAATCCTGGACATGCAATTGCTTCCTGGAGAAACAGCAGAGACCATTTGTAATTTCCTTGTAAATGCATTACAGAGACGTGGTTTAACAGAAAAGGTTCTGTGCAGATAACGCAAACACAAACCGTGGGGGACTACAAAGGAAAGGAAGAAACAACGGGTTTGCAATATTGCAAGATGATCTCGGGAAGAAACTGTTAGGTATTGGTTGTGCTGCTCATATCGTCCACCACGCGATACAAACTGCAGGGTATTGCTTGCCAGTTGATGTGGAAGCAGTCATTATGAAAATCTATTATTACTTCTACATCTACACTGTTACACTGTTTGTGTAGAGTCATTCAAAGAATTGTGCAAATTTGCCTGTGTAGAATACCATCGCATTTTAGGATATGGGAAAACTAGATGGTTATCACTGATGCCTGCAGTGGAGAGAGTCTTAAAATTGTTTCCTGCACTGAAGTCTTATTTCTTGTCAGAAGAGAAGTGCCCCACTCACAATATCACTGCAGTGTTTCATGCGACAATTCTGCGCATAGAGGCACAGGCTTTAACAGCATTGGAAGCCTCTTCTGCATTGGATGATTTATTACACAAATGCACTGAGAGAAGCTCTAAAAACTTTTTGCCCAATGAAGTACGTATGCGGATTACTCAATTAGAAGAGCAAACCGACATTACAAGAACCATTGTAAATTTTTACAACTGTGCTGAATGTCTGAAACAGAGGGTTGAGCTATTCGAATATCTGAAACAGAGGGTTGAGAAATTCGAATATCTGAAACAGAGGGTTGAGCAATTCGAATGTCTGAATGCATATAGTTGGGTTGCGTTAAAAGAGACAACATCATGGGAAAAAGTACAGGAGAGTCTGCAACTTTTTGGACAAAAGATTCGGAATGTTGACATCGATGATAACCAGTTATTTGACAAAGTTAGCTACGTTAGCCGATTTTCTTCACCAGAAAAAATTGGAATTGTAAGCAGACTAGTGTTGACTGTCGATTAGTTGAAATCTTCCGTCATTTCAAGAATAAAGATCTACCATGTGCGCAAATTCAGAAAATTGTAGAGTTTGTTTTGTGTCTCCCGGGAACAAATGCTGTCACTGAAAGAGTTTTCTCCGCTATGAATATCATATGGACAACTTAAAAAAACACAATTAAAAGTGGAAACACTAGAAGCAATGTTAATGGTGAAGTGCAATTTTGAGTTTCACGAGAGTTCCTCTAATTCTTGTGATAAAGTGTATGAAACGCTTCTACAATAACCAAAACTTCTCGTCAATGAAATATGAGTATGGAGCACCTACAGAGAATAAAACTAGTTCTGCACCAGATCAGGTGGGTCCATCGTCTGCGTGTAATTAAAACATCAGGCATCCTGTGCTGGATGAGCACATTCAAGCAATAAGGTAAATACCGTTACCGTATGAGGTTACAAACTGTTAATTTTCTAACTGGTATTTGCTCTTCAGGAAAGAGTGACTTACAGTCATTTTTCACAAAACGTTTAACGTTTCCGTAGAGGGGGGNGGGGCCCCCCCCCCCCGCGCGACTCTGTCCCGCTTTGCACTCCGGAAAATCTGGTCACCTTACCTAAAAATGACATTGTCTGAACTAAAGACTAAGACTAAAGTGTCTAAAGTCTAAAGCTTAAGACTTAGACTTAAGACTTAAGAGTACTTAAGTTTAAGACTTAAGATTAATTTATGAAAAAAATTAATAAATATTTATAATCAATTATATTAGGCTTATTAGGTTCGGCCCAAGCTTAAATTGAAATTTCATAATCATATTATTACTAGTACTAGTACTAGTATTTAAGTATTAGTATTAGTCTTAGTAAACTTAGTTGCTAAGATACTTAAACTTCTTAAAGTTAACTCTTTTGATGCGGAACAACGCACACTGCGTTCATCCGCCTTGCTCAAAAGCACGGACCAATGCACTGTGCGTTGTTTCACTATCATGTTTGTTTCTTTGCTATTTCTCGGTTAAACTTTTTAAGAGCTATTTTTAAATTAGACTTTAACAAAGAAGAGTGGTACTTCCTTGTTTATGAACGAAGGGGAGGTCTATTTGCTATCATTTGAAGCATTATTTTATTAATTTTCTTCGCTGTTTTTTTGTTGATCAAAACTGTTGCTAAGGCTACCCAAGCTATCTTTAGCTACATTATAAAATATGAGACATAATTTAAATTAATTTTTGTGGTTCTTTTGTACAATTATAAACATAAAAATGCCTATTTGTGTTACATATTTGATTTTTGCCATTACATTTTAATGATATTATGGAGCACTAACATAAATTTGCCTTCTGAAAAAAAATTTTTCCTGAATTTAGTGATTTTTGTTATCATATTTTTACATTTTTAGTTTCTTTTATGTTAGTTTTTTTATTTAAACAAAAGAAACAAGTTCAAAAACGCATAGTCCATTTGACTACCTTTCATTTGATACCAAATTTATCCCTATAAGCCTAAAAATAATATTTTAAATATTTTTGTTAAAAACCCAACCTCTCACTTTTTTTTTACTTTTGAAAATAATGTACATTTTTTCGTAAAAAATATTCCGCAGCGAAAGAGTTAAAGTATACTAAGTTAGTTAAACTTAAAGTTGGTTAACTTACTTAACAGTTAAGTCAAGTTAACTTTTACTAAGTCTAAGTTAATTGGGCCAAGGACGGTGGCTAAGACTAAGGCTAAGACTAAGTAAGACTAACCTAACCTGAACTTAATTTCAATTATTGTAACTTATTTATTAGGCCTACTTAGCCTACTTAGTTACTTAGTGTTAGTAGGCTTAGGCCTATGACTCATGACTATAGTCTATAGTTAATAGTATAGTAGACTATAGACTATGCTATAGACTATAGACTAATATGTCTATGTCATAAGTTACGAGTAACATTATTTCTTTGCATATAATACATTTAGTATTTACATAAAACTTACTTATTTACGTCAGCTTCTCAAACTATAAAATATCCCTATCTAAACTTACTAAACTAGTATTGTGGAATACTTTGTTGGCTGAACATAAATTTCCTTAATAAACTTGTCTGGAAACGAAACAGGAAGAGGATAAATCAATCACTTAAAGTTTAAGAAATCAAAAACTTGGTTCTAAATAAATTGTTAAAAACAATTTGTTTTAAATGAAAAGTGATGTCTTTAAAAAATCACAAGCAAAAATAATTTATATTTTTAAAAATTGGTTAGAAACTAAAATAATATTATGATTTTCACTTTGAAATTACAAATGAACGCTTAAAGTCGTGGCTTCTATTTTTTTTCTTTACACTTGCCTTAAAGCAGGCCACATTTTCAAACCAAGTTGCTAGGATACAAAAAAGGAAACAACATGGCAGACAAATACACTCTGGAAGTTAAATGGTACTTGTCTGCAACCCAAGAATTTATATTTTGAGTTTGTAGAATATTTGTAAATAGTAAAAATATTTCTATAGTTAAAAGAGTTTGACGGAAAATGCCCCCAAAAAAGAAAGGGAGTGGTAAAAAAGGTAATGGAAAGAAAAAAGGAGGAAGAAAGCAGGTGCCCCCTTCAACTTCAGCCGCACCGAAAATTGATGATGAAACAAAAGAGTTCTTTCTTGTGCAAATAAGAGATCTCGAAAACAGAGTCGCGAGGTAATATTGCGTAATTTACTGGTAACTTTTGTTTTTATTTTATAGCTTTTTATAATAGTATTTCTAATATCAGTATGTATTGAATTACTACAGTAACTTAAAATACTATAGAATAGAATAGAAATAGAAGGCCAACTGAAATTAAAATTAAGGTCTCATTGAGTCTCATGATAATAATAATAAGAATAGACAACTGTATTTTAGGCTTATTAAATTAATATTGATTTTGGTATTATTCACTCACATACACTTCAGTCATGGTCATAATTTAGTCTGAAGATCATATCTTTATTATAGTAATAATAATTTAATAAATAATCATAGCATGCTTGGCATTGAAAAATCATAGTTCAGATTCCATTTCATAGGACTCATAATTTATTATTGATATAGTAAACTGTAAACATAGCTCAATGGTAGAAGTGTAATAGAAATCTATAAAAACAAAAATAAAATTAATAATTGAAAAGTCACAGTGTGTCCAACAAAAACAAAGAGTTTATTATTTTTTTAAATTATAATTATAAGCTACTAAAATTATCTAATGAATGCACAAAAGATAATAAGGGGCCATCCATAAATGACATCACATGATTTTTAAAATTTGTACACCCCTTTCCTCCTCCTCACACGTAGTCACAAAAACTTGAACCGCCCTAAAAGCTGTATTTTCCAAATGAAAATTAGCATGTTGGGAATTACTTTTTTTTGTCATTTGAATATATATTTAGTGTAAGTCTATACTTTTATAAAGGAAATTACTTTAAAACAATGGAAATATAAAATATGTAGATACAGGCAAAAGCACTTAATTTTAATCTTGCTCCTCTCCGGCGACATAGAATTTAACCCAGGCCCAGTATCATCTAAATGCCTAATTTGTACAAAGACATGCACTAGTTAACAAGGAGCAATTCAGTGTGACATCTGCAATGAATGGTACCACACAGCTTGTCTGCATGCTAATACACCCAAGCACATATCAATTGTGCTATGAAATAAATATGCAGAGCGCGCATGCCACTCGACCACAGTGCCGTGGATATATTTATTGTGGAAGGGGCATTAATAAATTTCTCTTAGTTTGGTGTATCAAAATGGGTGTAAACAGTTGACCTACTTCCACAGATTGAGTAGTTTCATGGCCCTATTGTTATAATTTTAAGCATTTGTTGAATTAGACTAAGTTTATTTTCAGTAATTGTTATAAACTACATAACACATTAAACAAAATTTTTTTTTTAAATATTGCCCTCTGCTCATTCTTAGTTGAGTTTTGACTTTACATATTATATGAATGTGTATTCTTCACAGTTCACAGAATAGCAGCAAAAAAAAATTATGTCATGTGGATGTCTCCCACTTCTCATATAAAAGAACTAGTCTATAAACCCATCTAAGCCTGGGATGACATTCGAAAACAAAAATAAATAATCAATTTAAAACAAAGTTTTTTACTATAAATTTAAATCCCTTATATATTAGACATAACTAAAAGTATTGGTTACGTTAAATATAATAAGGACTGACCAAACACAACAGACCCCTGTGACGTCGAGGGCTGGAGTTAATCCAGTGACCCGTGGAGGTCAACTATAGTAGATGACTAAGCAAGCTGTATTTGGTTAAACTAGCAATTTACTAATTTAATTACAGTACATTTGATTGATCTGAAATTTTGATACAATGCATTGTTAGGTGACACATGTCTATGTGCTAAATTTCAGCTTGATGGGATCATGGGAAGTGGGATATTTTATTACTTTTGTTTTTCAGTGGACCATGACAGACAAAGAGACAAGACAGTGAAGTTAATATAAGGGATTTTAAAAATAACAACTTTTACAAATAATTAAGAGATCTAACTTGAGTTAACAGAAATTCCTATAAAAGAAAACAAAAGTAAGTTCATCTAAAATATTCTAAAATTTAGTCTGAAAATAATCTGATAAAACTCTTATTTTTGACCAGCTTTGTGTTAGCAGTTAAAATTTTAAAAACTGCAAAAAGTTTTGTTGTTTTTTTTTCCTTAAAGCATATTTAACTTTCTTCTAAATTTAATTTAAACAATTAGGTTATCTTTGGTGCTCATCTCCTTTTATATATGGTCTCTATTGGCAAAATCTGTTTTAAGAAATTAAAACTATTTTCTACTTTTTTAGTGTGGTTTAATTTTATTTGAAGGAAATTGTTTTTTGTCAAGTTTTTTCTTTATTATATTCTTGTCCTTGTTTTGTTGCATTCTATAACACTTTCTTATGATGATTTGTTACATAACATTGAAAAGAAAAAATGTTTTATTCAGTAATGCTAAAATCACCCTTAACTCTTTTTAAGAAAATGGTTGTTAGCATTGTTAGCATTTTAATGGGGTTTTTTCTGAAAGCTTAGGAACTACTGAGCTTACTGCGATGACTCATAAAAAAATAGGGTAACAATTATTTGTTTAAATTTGTTTAGAAATTTCGGAAGTAGATTCAATTTAATATTTTATGTTTTGTACCTGAAAGAGGATATTTAGCTAACTTTATCAGCTAAAACTGCCATAAGCTCATTTTTAATTTAAGATTACAGATTATTTACCCTTTTTGAAATGGTGTCTGGAAGCACTGGATCGTAATATTTTAGCAGATGCATCGGTTCCAGAATATTACCTTTAGTTCCATTAGTATTGTCCACCCTGTAACCCCGAAAAGCCTTAATCCATTTTGTCATGATTTCATTAAATTATGTCAAACATTCTAACAAGAACTTTTGCCACTATTTTTTTTTCTTTTACAACGTATTAATCTTTTCATCTGATTTATCATTCCTGTATTTGCAAAAACTTTTATGTTAACAAACTTTGTTTGAAAATGATTGGGTACAGAAATTTTCACGTCTACAGCATTAGCGGCTGTCAAATTTAAATAATCAATTAAGTTACGAGCAGAACATTGCCACTTTGTCATTCTACTTAAGCATCTTGTTTTTCATTTCAATAGCATAAGTATCTGAATAATAATTTATATCCAATATGGGGTTTGATGTTTTTGGCAGTAGAATGGTTCACATATTTTAAGATAGTTATTAATTTCGTATATAAATTTCTTAATTGGTACTTAAATGATTTTGATTTTAAAAATTCCCACTTCAATTTGTTTTCTTCTTAGTAATCTTAGAAGCTAATCAACGATTAGGAATTTGTCGCCCCCTAACAAAGTGCCGCCCTGGGCAATATACCCCCTTGCCCCCCTCGCTACACCACCGCAATACTGTATTTCATAAGTCCTAGGCCAGTAGTAACAATGTCAGTCTGAAATCTTGGGGTCAGATGTAAAATTTCTGTCTTAATTCTTGGATCAGTGTCACTCTGATGCATCATTAACGAGGTGCGGAGGGTGCCGACCGCACTGGGCGACACCATTACAAGGGGTGACACCATTACAAGAGGTGGCACCATTACAAGGGGTGACACCATTACAAGGGGTGACACCATTACAAGGGGTGACACCATTACAAGGGGTGACACCATTACAAGGGGTGACAGCATTACAAGAGGTGGCACCATTACAAGGGGTGGCACCATTACAAGGGGTGGCACCATTACAAGGGGTGACACCATTACAAGGGGTGACACCATTACAAGGGGTGACAGCATTACAAGGGGTGTCACCATTACAAGGGGTGACACCATTACAAGGGGTGACACCATTACAAGGGGTGACACCATTACAAGGGGTGTCACCATTACAAGGGGTGACACCATTACAAGGGGTGACACCATTACAAGGGGTGACACCATTACAAGGGGTGACACCAAATGTAGAATTCTGTATGTTTCCGTTATTGGGCACTGGCAGACTCGGGGTTCTGTAGTGTACGCCATGATGGAGGGGGGGGGGGCATCATGAGCTATAACACTGGCTGACACCTAACCCTGGTGACGTCTCTGGTCTAAAGTCTTATGAGGTATCATAACAGAAGGAATAGTGTCAGTGTGAGATATCAGAATAGTAGCAAAAGAGTCAGGTCATACCCTTAGCCCCGGGAACAAATCCCCGTAACGTTGGCATTAGTCAAAGCATCACATTCTATTCTAATAGTTTCTCTGTGAGTAGAATCTGCCAGGCATTTTTAAAATATTTTTTGTTGTTGTTGTTGTTTTTGAGCCCATCTAAGTATATTATCTCCCCATGTTTATATAATTTTGGGCACCATTGACCTCATTGACTACATTGACCTCATTGACTACATTGACCTCATTGACTACATTGACCTCATTGACTACATTGCAGGTTTCTTAAGACCCTAAAAACATAGCAAAGGAAAACAATCCCATTATAGTCAGCTTACACTATGGGGTATGGATCATTCCTTGAGACGCTCCATAGCGTGAACTAGCGATTACGACTAGTGAAGTTCACGCGTCTGTGTCTTGTGTTTACATTTTGTCTGACTATGTAGATACATTCCAAAGACGCTGTAGGCCTTGAAAGAGTTATTCAAGAGAAACTGGAATCTGATCACATACTTCTAGCCGATTGTCATAATGTTATGAAAATGTTGCTGTAGTGACAGGGCATATATCCGGCCTTCAACAGCGAATATGTGCTAGAAATCACAGAGCATTGTTTGTCTACTGTGACAACCACAAGTTAAACTGAGCAGGAGTTCACTCAGCTAAACAAAATCCAGTTGTTGTTTTTTTCTTTCCCCCCCCCCAGTTGTTAGTATATATTTGTTTTTCTCCCGTTTAACAAATCGTTTGGGAAGAATTAAAAAGAGTTGTGCCAATCACAGTGATGTGGGAGTCTGAAACACGCCGGAGTGCCAATCAAAAGCTTTAAATTAAAGCTATTTATGAAGGACTACATGAGCTAGTTGGGCTGCTGGGAAAAAAAATTCAGAAGATGCAACTATGACGCCTGACATCAAAAGTGATGCAGAAACTTTGCTGCCAAGTATATTAAACTTGAACTTTTTGGTTTTGTTACATTACTGAAACATCATACATGGGGAAAATTGATCGTGTCCAGATACGGTCGCAGGATCCTACTATGAATTTCCTAGAAACGTTGAGCAAGAACTTGTCAACATTCGTGATAATTGGAGCAAGGTTTCGGTAGACAATGGAAAAACAAGATGAACAACTTGGGGAATCACTGGAGGTTGCCAATTAGCAAGAGATGCAGAAATTTCTGCAAAGGAAGAAATTGTATGTGTTATGAGCAGCATAATTGATAGACTCCAACGTGAGAAATAATACGGCTGGGTTTACTCCAATTTTTACTAGACATTAAAACTTTTCTCGCTGAGACAAATTAATGTCAATACACTTCGTCCAAATTGCTGAGATTTTTAAAATTTCTAAGACACTGGCGTCAATGGTCACGAATTGTGCTCACAAATTGGAGACTCCAAAAGGCGGCTCAGTACCCGGACTGAAGTCCTTTCCGGAAACTTTTTGGATCTTCTTGGTTTTGTTTCATACGGAGAAAACGTATTCCCGAATCGGCGCATTTCACTGCAAATCCTTCAAACAATGCTGTTTCCACTGTAAGCTGTGAGCGGTCCTTCAGCAAACTGAAGCTTATTTTGTCTTAATTACGTGCTTCTATGGGTGATCTAGCACTCCTACGTATCGGAAGAGGAACACTTGAGAATATTAATTTTGACAACATAATTGACAAGTTTTGGGATAGGCGAATCAAGGAGGATCAATTTGTTGAAGAATTTGTCTATTCCAGTCATGTATAATTTGTAGAGTATATATATTTTAACGCAAATTCCCATGGGAGAAATTTCTTTTATATATTTGAAATTTCCGACCTGTCTTTTCAAGCTTTGAACAGCAACTCCTGCTGATATAGGGTTCGGGTCTTTTGCAAATATGTTAAAGAGCTCCCAAGGATGTGCACGGGCTATAAAAAATTACCGAAAAATAAAAAAAAATAATTTAAGAACCCAAAAATATCAGTATTTGTCAATTTTTTCACCAACCATAACATAATATATATCTGGTTGAAACCAGCGCCAAACAATAGCTTTTAATATTTAGAACAATGTTGGTGAAGGAATTTTTTTGAAAAATCTCTTTTCGTTCGACTCCCGTAACTTAAGCAGCAATTTGTGGATAGCAATTGTCTTGTTTAGTTTCAGAAATATTGATTTGAAATGACTTTTAATGTAATCTATATTGATAGTTAATGGGGTTTTCCCGCTATGTGAATGCCAATGTTAGACTGTTGCGCGGTGCGCATTATATTGACACATTCTTGGTGTAACTCTAGAATGATTTCCCTTAAATTAAAAAAAATCGGAAATTCTTTGTTGGAAATTGCCTTTAAATACTTATTCCAGTTTTTATTACTTGTTTTTCAAAATATTGTTTAAAATCGTATAGAGAATTATTAGCGTGTAATCCATTTCATTACAATAACAGATCCTTCGAAAATGAAACAAATAAACCGTAAAATTTCAAAATTTTCTTGGGGGCTCAGTTAGCCCCCCAGAATCTGTCAGTCCGAGAAGAACGCAGACTTTGTGTCATGTCCCCGGGCGCAGATGACCCTAGCTACGCCACTGTGCCTATGTCCTCTTTTTACTAAAGCTGCGAAATGAACATTAAAATGTTACAATAGTATATGTATTGCATCAGCTCTTTCACACCATTGCGTAGCCTGGCCTAAATTAAGTCTATAACTATAATTTGATAATAGCAGCAATTAGAAATACCCAACTGTGGTGTGTGAACCAAAGTTCCCTTCAAGCTGCGCGGCTGCGTGACCGCGCAGACATCTGACCGAAGCCGCTCAGCAAAAAAATGATGTTGTGCAACTTTGCACACGAGTTGTTTTTTTTTTTTTTTTTTTTTTTACTTTGCGCATGGAACGATGAAACTTAGAGGGAACATTGGTGTGAACGTGGGAAAAAAATGTGTAGCAACGTTTTATTGTAACCAAAGCAAAGTAAAATTGTTCCTTTCAAATACTTTCATTTGAAATAGCAAATAATCAAACCAGGATTAACGAATTGTTGGAGGTACAAATTAAACGTTATGCGTACAAATCTCTCGAGTCTTCGTTAAACTCCAGTATTTGCGTCCGCCACGGTATCTTTGGTTCACCCTTGACCTCTGCGGTTCTTGGTATAAGGGTGTCGGGGGCGGGGGGGGGTGTTCGATAAATGTGGCATCACAGCAAAATTCCCAACTTCAAATAATATTTCCACTTAAATATTTGATTTCTTACCAATTTTTTATGGCGTTTTACATGGCTTCACGCTTATTACGATATCCGAGTGCAACCTTTCACTAAATACATACTTAAAGTGATAAAAATGTTATTTAAAACCCGCTCTCTTTCAAATAGAAAATACATGTATAGCTTTTAGGGGGGGGCGTCATATTGAAAGGGAGTCTAAGTTTTTATGACAACGCGTGACGATGGGGGAGGGGGGTGAAAAATCAGCCAAAATCGCGCGCGTGAGGTTATTTATGGATGGCCCCCTAATATCATCATATTTAAGCTTCATTAAAATTATTTTAGAAATGTCTTTAATATTTTTTAAAAAGAATTAGACTAAATGATAATTAATGAATTTTTTTTTTTAAACTTGCCTAAAACTTCTTTTACTTTCTTATTTTCGAACTTCAGATATCGCACAACAAACTGATTTGAAATGCAATTTCTGAAATGATATCCATATATTTTTATTTATTTTTCTTCCTGGCGGATGATTTTTTTTTTTTAATCTTCAAAAACCAAGAATGATCTCATTTTTAATATATGAGAATGTATTTTTTACTATGTTTATTTTTATTTTTTTATTTATTTATTTTTTTTTTTTACTACCGACTCGTATTGTCAGTACTGTGCAACCTGATAGCACCGATGCATCAGCTCAAAATATTGCTATTTCATTTGCACCACTTTTTTTTCCTCAATGTGGCCAGGAAAATCCAAATGCTCTTTTTGCATTAATATGGACTACCGGTGATAAAGACGAAAATTCTAATTTCTGTTCTTTTTCAATTGCCTTTTATTTTAAGTATGGTTCTTAGTCCTTCATTTAGCGAGAAAAAAAATTATGAGCATTTCAGACATTTCATTCTTGCTGGTTCAATTTCTGATATAAATTAAATCTGTTATGAGCAATACTTTGATTCATTATTTGTGTTTATGCCACAATATATAGAGTCTATATAATAGAACTATTTCTACCCACAGATCAAACTTTTTAAAATTTGAAAATTTGCTTTCAAAGAATAATTAATTGTATTACAAACGTTTCACAATAATAACTGCGAAACGATAAAATTAACTTTTTGACGTTAATCCCTGTTACCATGTGAACGGGGGAAACGCGGAAGTTATGAAACGTTTTTACAATCTAATCTAAACATCATATAACAACATCCACAATTTAAACAACAGCTACCTGTACCTTTCTTAGGTACTTCGTAGTATTTTTAATGGATTGTGTTAATCTTTATTTTCTTTTTGACAAAAGTTTCATTGTTTTTGTCTTGTTATGATTCATAATGTTAAATTGTCAATATTCGAATTAAAATTAAAAGTAAAATACTAAAATAAAAGACTAAAAGTAAAAGGCTTAAACTTAAAAGGTGACGCATTTTATTAATCGGTTTATTGTGTTAGTGTATAACTTCAGTAAAAGCTAAAATAATATTATTCCTACACTGTAGGCTACAGATTTAAATATTACTACCCTTTTTGTATTCTTTATAAGTATACTATAAACTTTTATTTATGGTACTGTATACTGTATTAATTATTAATTAGTATCATTCAATGTCAATGATTCTATAATTCAAATTTTCAATTAATTAATTTTAATTATCATTACAAAATTGATCCAAATTCATATACATTTATTATATTTTCATAAATAATTAATTTCTCGTATAATCAGTAAAAAAAATTTATCGATTAAAATTATTTTAATCAATAAAATAGCTATTTAAATTTTGTGAAAAACGCAATCAATTTATTAATAAATAATCAATTATTAATATTTAACAATAGTTTGCTTTTTTACGTACAAACTTCTCCATTTAATAAATGAGTCATTTAAAAAAAAAAAAAGATTTTTAAAGTGTAATCTTTAAAATAAACTGTTTTATAAGGAAAGTGATATATAAAATTAAACATTGTTTTTACTTAATTAACAATAACAAAATTTTAATTCATTGACATTATATTGAACTACTTATATTTATTTTAAAAAAGGTCATTTGCCTGTTTTTGTTACTTCCCCTGAAATTTTCAGTTTAATAATGTCATTTATCTTATTTTTGGCTTTAATCAAAATTATCAATTAATTATTCGGTAATTTTCCAAAAGTTAACGATCAATTTTAAATTAATCGATAACAGCCCTAGTTACATATATTAAATACATATGAACATTAAATTTTAAATGTTTAACTTCATGTCACTTACAAAGAAAATTATAGACCACTGTCAAAGTCAAAGCATTCAGCAGACAAAGCATTTAGTTTACTTCATATTTTACCTTTACATTGTGAATTAAAAACATGAGAAAACATAAGATACTATTCCCTTATAATTTTTTTTAAATTAAAAAATATGTAACTAATATACAATTTTCTTAGCATTTAATTAACTCTTTACTTATCCCATGGCCATACCCACTAAAATAATGTATAATTATTAAATAATAAGTGAATAGGGATATCTTGAAAAAATTTTCACATCTGTGTCACTTCTGAAGATGGTGTTTGAATTTAGATTTTTATTTAAATTTAACTGAAAAGACTGTTACTTATTAATTAATAGGTGCAGTGATTATGTGCTTGTGTCATTCAGTCTAATCTATATTTCTGAACATTGCAACAACTTTATTACAATCATAATATTCCCCATTTCTACTCTATATATAAAAGTAGATTACCTATAGTTATAGTCAATCAATCATTGTATCCTTTTATTCACCTAAACTTATCTTTATCTTTATCTTAGATATACAGACGCTCCTTCTATGTAGAAGATAATTGCGTCCACAGATCATGAGAGATGATCTGTTGGCAAGTGATGCAGCGGTCACAGGCCACGGCTATAGGGGTTCCACGCATTACCCCAGCCGCCTAACTATTGTCTAGTTAGGTACCCATTCGGAGCTGGGTGACTCGGGGACTTCTCAGGCCCCGAGAACAAATCCTCACCTTAGTGTGGATTCGAACTCGTGACCATCGGTATGACAGTCGAGAGCGCTACCTCTCGACCACCACGTCCCACACGTCCAACTTGAAAATTAGTTTTCATATGATAAAGTCAAGAATGAACTGAAAAGAGCATCAACTCATTAAACTAAATATATAATTTTACCACTTTCCACATTAAAGACACTTTATTAACAATAATAATAAAATGATTAAGTTCATTGACTCATTGACTTAGAAAATATTGATATGCATGTTAGTTAGAGTTGGGGCATAGTTAATAAATCTATAATTTTAATTACGCTTGGAAATTTTGAAAATATCTTCTCATTTACAATTGGAAGCTTTAAATTGCAAAATATCAATATTTTTTTTTTTTTTAGGAGATTATTAATTTAACAATTTAATTTTAAAACTTTTGTTTGTTTTGTAATGCCTTTTTTGGCTCCTCCTCCACATCATTTGAAAATCTCTTCTGGTTTACACTATTTACTCAAATATAAAAGAAAAACAAATTATAGACAGCACACCTTACAACCATGAGTAAAAAGGAAAAGCCTAAGAAACCAGCTGAGCCTCCACCAGTTCCATATGAGAAACCAAAACCAAAGCTTGATGTAGAAAGTAAACAATTCTTTTTGAATGTTATACAGTGTCTGGAAAATAGGATTTTTAAGTAAGTCAGTTCTTTTCAGAACTTAATGGGTACAAGCCTTGATTTATGGTTAAATGTACTTGAAAAATAAAAAGGGTTTACTGTATTACAGACACTCTTTATGTACCGAAGATTTTTCGCATTTAATAATAATAACTCCTTTTCAGTCCATGGCGGACTATGGGACACTGGAAGTAGAGTTCACATATTTCATTACACCACCACTAATAAGCAAGGGATTGAATGGCTAGCAAAATGCCCCGGGACCTTGCCAGCACCAAGGCTCCAACCTGTTACTGTCTTTTGCCTCGGTTCATCAGTCCAGCGTGCTACCGGGATATGCTTTGTATAACTTGTCTAAGAAAACTATTTGTTTTAGTAATCTAGAAGTTAAATTCCAGAATATGAACTTAGATCTTATAGAAGCACACAGCTTATATTTACATTTTTTTGTGCTGAGCCATGGAGCAAACACGATTCTCAAATAGATGTTAAAAGATGAAATTGAAGATAATAATTTTGTGGTTTTACCAAATGCTCAACAAATTTATTCTTTCAATTCTCCCCATACAAAGTAAAATTATAAAATTTTAAAGCATTTAGTTTTTTCCTTTTTTTAAAAAATCCTTTATATTAACTTCACTGTCTTGTCATGATCCTGTCCGCAAAAAAAAATTAAAATTAAAAAATGACCCACTTCCCGGGATCCTATCAAGCTGAAATTTGGCACATAGACCTTTGTCACCTGAGAATGTATTCTTTCAAAATTTCACATCGATGGACAGTTCTGTTATTAAATTAATGAATTTTTAGATTATCTCCATGTATCTCTATATAACATGTAAATGTTTATGCTAGTCTTTCTTGCAGTGCATATTATATTGAACATACTTTTAGTTAGGTCTCATATTTAAAGGATTTATAGTCAAAAACTTTGTTTTTACAGGGGTCCAGATCATGTCATATTTGTTAGAAATACTACTTTAGTTGCTTTACGTTACTCTTAGTTATTAAATCACCTAACAAGTCTGCTGTTTCTAAATCAAAACTTATAAATTTCCTGCAGATTCAATATTTATTGTTTTCAGCTGCTTTTTGCCATTCTTTGTATTTTTTACAATTTTTATTTGCTACGGAGCTTTTAACACTTTCAGATATCAAAAACGCTGTGATGAACTTGAAGTTGCAAATGGCCAGTTCCTGGAGAAATTTGATCAATTGTCTTCAGATAAAAAAGAGATTGTGGCATTCTGGAAAAAGCAGTTGGATTTAAAAAGTAGGTAGAGATCCCTACTGATGTATCCAGGGCCGGCTTTAGGGAATAGGAGGCCCTAGGCAAGGTGAATTTGGTTGCCTTCTTAAATGTAATGGGAAAATAAATAATAAAGTTGGAAATAATCTTGTGCGAGGCCCTCACTATTGATGAGACTAATCGGAGGCCCTAGGCAGCTGCCTAGTTTGCCTATGCCTAAAGCCGGCCCTGATGTATCCAAATAGTATCTATAACATGATAAGAGAAGAATTTAAAACAATGAAATTAATTAACAAAATTGTCTTTCATTCTTTGGTTATTTTTTATTTGACATGTGTTTTCAGGAACTTAAAACAATGTCACAAAGTGTATTGACTCTTTTGTGAAATTTATGACTGAGAGATTGCAGTTTGCATAAATCTGTATTTTATATAAAATGACTTTAGTATGAATTTAGTATACCTCTGCATTGCATTTTAAACTCAAGAATTGATTATTGATTCTGATTACTGCCACTCATGACATATCTTTGGAAATAAATGTGTATTTTTATTGTATTTAAAGCTGAAGAGTTAGCTGACCTGAATGACAAACACATTGGTCTCCAGCAAGCCAGAGACAATGAGAGAGAAGCTTTCAAAAAACAAATTCAAGAGCAGAGGACGGAGTACCAGGAGATGAAAGATTCGTTATCAGCAGAGAACATGATTCTGGGTTTGTTGTCTGTATAATGTCCTTTAAAATAAATTTTCTCTTTTCTGCATTGAAATATAAACAAGAATTTGCTAATTTTTGTTTGTTAAGATAATAATAAGCTAAGAGCAAAGTTACGCTTTTTCACAAGTGAATTAAGGTAATGTTGGAAAGAATTCCTTTTTTCTTCTTTATTTTTTAACATTTTTTAAAAACTTGTTAATACATTAAGAATTTCCTAATATGATATCTGTTCCTTTGCAAAGTTAATAAGAATTTTTAGTGATTAAAGAGTCAGTAATTTTATATAAATTAAAAAAAAAAAAGAATCTGATATATTCCGCTAAGGCTGCTTTATTTTTTTGGCAGTTTTTTAAGTTTTTGTAAAATATAAGTATCAAAAATATTTTTGTTTACCTCGAAAATAAATTGTTAGACTACTATTCCAGCATATGATATCATTCAACCAGAAAAGGCTGATACAGTCAGACCTCGCCAAGTCGAACTTCCATAAGTCCAAAACCTCCCTATAATTAATTAATCATTAGGTGCCGGCCAGATTCCATAAGACTAATGTATTTTAGATCTCCTTTAGTCAAACTTTTTTCACTTCCAACCTCCATAAGTCGAATTTCCAAGGCATTTGTAAAAACTAGTAAAACGAAAAATCTTAACCCCCCCCCCCCCAAGTCATTGTTGAGGGAGTCACGTTTGTGGGAGGGGCTTTCTCTGTGATGTTGGTATTTCAAAGCTAAGTTGGCTTCCTTTGATATAAAACATCTCACACCCCCTCTCCCTCCAATCAAGCCTTCCCGCTTGTAAGGCTGTCCCCCCCCTGCCCCTCTATATATCAACAGTGTCCTTATCTTATCTTATATGTTACAGACGCTCCTTCTATACAGAAGATTATTGCATACTACGTTTATCTATGGTTTGTGTTTGGTCATGCATTCTTATTAGAGTTTTAAACGATGATAAAATGTTGGCTTTCCTGGTTTCTTCAGGAAACCCATACCACATCTGAATTTCGAATGGGAAGAAAGAAAACTTGTATGTGTTTGATGTGTACTAGATTAATCTGTGCCTATTATGCCAATTTCTCAAACTCGAAAGCTCCCTTAGTCAAATTTATTTTCCGGTCCCTTTTAGTTTGACTTAGAGAGGTCTGACTGTATATGTTTTTAAAAAATTGTATTTAATGGTTGGCATCATAAGGTAATTCCAGATGTTTATTTCACATATTGGAATGCAGGCCATTGAAACTTTGATATCATGCCACCAGGACCAGAAAGATGAAAAGTGGATGAAACCCTTAAAATACTTAATAATAGCTTAAATAGCTTGTTATAGTTAAATTGAGTTGAAAGATTTATTTTGATAAAAACAGATACAATTATTTATTACCAAAGTTTATATTACTATAAACAGGGGGCAAACTGGCATCTCTTGAGGAGTTCAAGGTTCAGAAGGAAGAACTGATGAACAAGTTTGCAGAAATGGAAAATGAACTGATTCAAAAAGAGGAGGAGAATCAGGAGAATTTGTATATGCTGGAGAAAAAGGCGGTCATTGATAAAGACAGGTAAACCCTGCATGTATTAAAACTTACTTGAGTTATTCTTCCTTTTCTATTAAAAGCAAAGAACTGTTGCTTCAACAGGAGATCTCAGTGGACTTTATATCCTTTTCACTTTCCCTGGCAAGGCAGAAAACCATTTTGAATACAGCATCATCATACGTTTAAACTTCACAACTAAATGCTGATGAATGTTCACCAACAATGTTCCCTTTAAGCTGCGTGCAGCCACGCAGATATTTGACCAACGCTGTGCAGCAGTTTAGAATTACAAAACAGCAAATTTGGTAAAATATTGCAGTAAAAGTGAATACTTTGCACACGGACCAACGAGCCTTAGAGGGAACATTGTTCACAATAAAATGTCACATTCTTTTCTTTGTCATATTTGATTATGAGGTACTCAGCTTTGAAATATGCCGCTTATCTGCTTATCTTTGTTACCAATTGAGGGAGCAAATGTTTTTTATCTATTCCCCCCCCCCCACTCATACGTGTCTCCATTTCTATCCCCACCATACTTTTAAAAAAATATTTCAATCAGTTGAATGATTTTTACTATAATAACAAAAATAAATGGTGGGGGTGGGTCCGTCCACTGAGTATGACACAAAATAGGACACAAGAGCGATAACTAGGAATTTCTAGAAATGACTTGGCTTTGACTTTGAAATACGCCGCTCATCTTTGTTACCGATTGAGAAGCGCCAATTTCTTTTATCTACCCCCTCTCACTAACATATATCTCCAATCCTTTCCCTGCGACACTTCAAAAGAAATAAACACCTGCTATATGCTGTTGTTTTGTGTGTGTGTTTTAAAAAATCATATTTTAACCATTAAACAATCTTCACTGTGTTACAAAAATAAATGCTGGGGGATAGTTCCACTAAATAGGGGCAAGTCCTGAAAAGTTTAGTTAATTAAAACAGTTGTCAGCTACAGCTATGAACTAGAAATAACCCGCCATGTCATCATACAATTAGCACCCCCACCCCTAAAAAAAATCACCTTAGCACCCCTCTGCTCATTGTTTTTACACCACTGTACTACAGTAGTATTTCAATGTCATCATTTTACAATCGTTCACTCATTACATCAAAATTTGCATTTCCACAATAAACAAAGCAGTAAAAGATTAATGGTAGTAATAGCGGGAATAATGACAAAAATTTTGAGGCATTTCGAACTGGTAACCCAAGTATCCCGTTCAAATTTTGAACGGGTACCCGGGCAGCATTTTTCAACAATATTGACAACCCTACCAGTGATAGCAAATAATGTATCAGTGTAAACCCTTCCTATTATTGAAATAAAAGTTTGTTGACAAGGGTTTTTCATAAAATTTTACATGTGTCATGATTTTTTATTCACTAAGAAGAAGTCCAGCTGTGTATAGAAAAAGTTTTAAGCAGATCTTTAGAAAGTATTCATTAAATTAAATATCAGCTAAATAATGGTAGATGTAAAATGAAAATAAAAGCTAGACTAGTTATGACATCATTGCCATATAACAATTTTTTTTAAAAACTTTAAAGAATTAACCAAGAAATTATGGCCTGACTGTGGCTAAAAGTTCATTGCATAAGTTCTCATCAAATAAATGCTACAAGTTGGTCAGGGAATTAACCCTATGGGCATGTGTGATAATGGAGGGACATAGAAAGAAAGATTAGAGCTTTTTTAAAAAAACTTTTGTTTAATTATTTAGGAAAATAAATCAACCCATTTGACGAGGAATTCTTTAAAAAATATTGAAATGTTTTTTTTAATTTATTTAATTTGCCTAATACTGTTAACCTGGCATCATTATCACTTAGACATTAGACCTGCATGTTTATTGTTAAAACACTCATCTAATCACTTACTCTAACTTCTTCAATTTAGGCTCAAAAAAGAAATGATTTTGAGGGTGAACCATGTAGCGGCAGAGTTCCGTAAAGTCAGCAATAAACAGATGGCAGAGACCACCAAGAGGACGATCCGTGAAAATGTCTCCATCACTACTCAGCTTGCAAAGATGTCTGACAAGACAATCGAGCTCATCCAGCAGAACGACGAGCTGTGTGACAAAGTGAAAAGTCTGAAACAGCAGGTCGAGTTGATGGAATCAAATGAGAAGGAACTTAGCAAAAGAAATCAGAGCAACTTAAAGGTAGTCCTCTATAAATCTCAAAATGCAACAGGTTTGATGAAACTCCAAACATGGTAGATGTAACCAAACTATTGATGTAAATTGTTAGGTTAAATTGAGAGATGTGATTTTAAACTTTATGTTTCTTAACTTTCATACATTACTTGTGAAGGTTCTTTAATTAAAAATAGTTTATTTTTCATTAAAAATGTTCTTTAAATAAACTTCATGTATATTCAGGTGATTAAACTGATGACTGAGAAATGTCAGAGCCAGGAGTCTTTAATATCACAATTTTCAAAGAGGGAGGATGAATTCATGGAACTTCAGAATGAGGCTGAGCTTCTCCGGAAACAGGTTTTTTCAACAAGGTCACAAAAATTATTTTCTTTTATAACTGTTATCAACATCGTTTAAAGTTTAACAAATACTGAAATTACAAATTGCTAATTCAAGATACTTTATTTGTTTCATGCAAAATCTAATCTGTGATTCTGAAGCGCAATCAGCAATTCTGTAAAATATTTTAGTTGAAAACCCTCATTCACTCTTTCTGGGATAAACATAAAGCCTCAGGTTTTATTTAGTTTGTTTAGGTGTTAAAACAAGCCATGCATGCTAGCTCCACCATGCAGTGTTAATCCTCTAGAAACTGGTGCTGTTCAGTTCAGACATGTTTTAGAAGAGATTAACTTCTTATGACCTAAAGCGCGGTAATACTCGCCTCTAATCCTGAAGTGCAGTAAAGCGCTCTAATTAGTAATGAAATCATACAAAGTAAAAACTCTTCATAGCGTGAGAAAAGATTTAGTGGACTTCCAGTAAAGTTGATGTTAACTTTCTGCTAGTGCTTTCGCTCATTTTGCGAAGTTTTGTGGTAGTTTTTACAGGTTTTTTTGAAGATGTGATTTTACAAAACTTTTTGTCCAAAAAGATATTACTAAACTACAGGTAAAAATAGTAATAAGCTCAAAATAGTCTTTTGTATAAAATAACCATTCATTAAGCTTATCCTAAAAGATGAAGTCAGTATGACAATAAATACATTTTCACCAGTTTTTTTAATTTGTAACCCATTTCATTGCACTATATACTAGAAATCCTTATAGGACTGAGGAATAAATTTTCATAAAACCTTACAGTACATTATAAGTTAACTTCTTGCCATAGCTGAAGCCATCTACAAATTTATCTCACAATAGCCAAAAAATATTGGTTTGAAAATTTATTTTCAGATGCCATTTTTTTTAAATTTAAAGACAAAATTATTTAAAAATAATGTTGTCTCATTTCAAACATGGTTTATGATGATGCTCAGCAATTCCAGTTGTTCATATAGCAAATTACTGACCATCAAAGCCTCTCATGATTGTACAGATATGTAATTGTTACTTATGATTGATGTCTTTTTTACACTTAAGATAAATTGATTTTTCGTTACCCAAACTGATTCTACACCATCTATGCAAAACAAAAAAAAATTCTATTATTGCATCAGTTGCTCAAATAATTTTATCTTTTCTAGTTTGTTTTTTTTAAAGTTTTTTTGTTTTTTTAAAAGTTACTTTGTTTTTTGTTTTTTTAATGGCATCCTTGTCAATAAAAACAAACAGCTCTTGAGCATGATTTTTTAAAGTCCATAAAACAGACTTCATGATTCTGTATGAGCTATTTGTGTAAAATATGGCTCATATGGCTCTCAATATGAGCTATGTGTGTAAAATATGGCTCATATGGATCTCAGTCAGAAAGGCATGCCAAGCTCTACTCATGTTAAATGGCATCCATCTGTCTTTATAGGATGATGGCGTTGACTACTGCTCCTCTTCCCCTTTCTCCTTGCTCTTCTCTCTTTACTCCTAGCTGTGAGGGATGCTTCCGTGATATGGATGCCCTCACGCACTTTTACCGGCCAGAGTGTGCACTCCTCGGCAATGGTCTCCCACGTCTTGTGGTCTATCTGCAAATGGCAAGTCATTCTTGCAGACTTCCTTAAAGCGCAGGCAGGGGTGGCCTCTTTTCCTCATATCAGTAGCCAGCTCACCGTAAAGCAAGGATCTTATATATCTAATGACTATTGAAATAAGTGGATATTGTTGCAACCCCTTGAGCTTTTATTCTCTTTAAAAAATTATATAATGCGTGAGCAGTACTTTTCTATTCTGTTTCCACATGTCATTATCCTAAATTGAAACTGTCTCTTCTAAAGGAATGAGCTTGATGACTTGACGAGAGAAAACAAAGAACAGGAACAGTTGATCCAGCAGCTGAAGGATAAGTTAAAAAGAGAGACCAAATTAAGTACCGAAATACAACAGGTGTTATCTGCCGCAGCAGCCGCAATAAAAGATGCTTTGGTTGTGAGTTCCCTTTTTTTGTTTTCACTTGTTCTCTGACCAATGTATTGAACTTGATTGGAGAGTCTGCTGGATATACCGTAGATACTTGTTCTAAAGCAGATTTTTTTTGGGGTACAAAATCTAGGGGGAAATGTTTGGGGGTTTGGCTTATGAGAGGGTTTTAATTAGTTGTTTCACAAATTTTGTTTTCAAAAACAAATTTTAAAGTGTGCGCTTTCGCCACTGTTTACCAAAGAAACAAAAAATTACCAGTAACTCTTGGGGTCAGCTTACGAGCGGGCTACACAATTTTTATTCTATTCTCTTCCAAAAAGAGGGGGCTGACTTTGAACAAACAAACTATAGAATGAGTATATACGGTAATCTATTTCTTAAAAATCTTTTTTTTTTTGTGGCTTCACTGGATAAGAGTTAAATTTTGTTTTTAAAAAACATAACATGGGTGGGCAAGAGTTAAAAGGTTTGTTAAAAAAACACATTACATCATTAACAAGTCATAAGATATAAATGCTAAAAATTAGCAATCTTCTATATATTAAATGTTGAGCAGAGCTTAAGGAAAAATATTATAATGTAATTTAATGTTATTATAAGAGTCACAAATATTCCATGAATTTCCCAGATTCTGGAGTTCTTTTCTTTTTTTTTTAGAAAGCCAAATTAGATTCACTATTATTAACTAACACTACATAAGCACCATATAATCTCTACTAAATGGTTTTGTTTACTTCCTTTTTCATTTCTTTTTAAGAAAGTAATTCATCATTTTGACTTTGATAATTATTTACATTTACAAAGGAGTTAGAAAGCAATGAGAGGCCTGATGAAATGCAACATATAGAAGCCATTTATAAGAGAGATCACATGCTGGAGAACCTCTTGGTGCTTCTGGACAGCTCTGCTATCCTTGGCATTGGTCCTGAGCACCATGAACTTGGGAAGCAGACATCAGATCAAAGGTTTCAATCAATCAGCAGCATACCAGGGACCAAGCAAGGTATTCAGAAAGGGTGAGTCCAAATTGGAATAAAACTACAAATTGAACAAAACTATAATTAAAACTGTTTGGAGTTATTTACATTTTGGAATTTGCAGAAACTAACTAACTTGCATCGTTCACCTGTCTAATCTAAAAAAAAAATTTTTCACCCAGCAGTCCAAATGAAAGGAAATTTTGCAAACATATCAATATCTAAAACTAGAAGAAATCACGATCATTCATTTTTTTAATTAGTTAATTTTACTCTCATCGTATTTATAAAGGTATTTTGCCTTATTCTTTACAAAACCACAAATAAAATTTAAATTTTTAGTCATTTTCTCTTAATTTCTTTCAATAAAAGTAAATTTTATTGTGTAAAATAATATTTCAATGTGTCAGTGAGCCCCAAATACACAATGAAACAGACAATCTGGTCACATTCTAGTGCTGGAATTCTGTTGATTGGGAAGGTTTTATAAGAATAGCAACCCCTGTACAACTTTTGGCTGAGAAAAGTACATGCAATGGCCTTGGTTGCTGTATTGTACTAAGAAATAAAGCTTTTCCTCACAATAGCTTAGTATTATTATATAATAATATATTCATTAAAAAATTTACCCTTACAACTCACAATTATGGAAAGTTCCATAAATGTGGAAAGTGAAAACCATTTACAAGTTTTGCCATGGCTATAAGGAATTTTTAAAAAAATTTAACCACATGCTTTTGCTGGCATGAAGGAAGACATTTTTTTTACTCACTGCTTTATGGAAAAATTGAACATTTCAAAGGCTTAAATCTAATCAAGGATGTAAGACACTCTTAGCATCAATGTGAAGTTAATGACCCCTTCACCACATCACCACATAACATCACCACTTCACCACATCACTTGACCACATCACCACTTCACCACATCATTTCACCACATCACCACATCACTTCACCACATCACTACTTCACCACAACACTTCACCACTTCACCATATCACCACTTCACCACAACACTTCACCATATCACCACTTCACCTCTCACTTCACCACATCACCACATCAATACTTCACCACAAAACTTCACCACATCACTACTTCACCACATCACTTCACCACACCACCACTTCACCACATCACTTCATCACATCACAACTTCACCACATCACTTCACCACATCACTTCACCACATCACCACTTCCCCACATCACCACTTCACCACATCACTTCCCCACATCACCACTTCACCACAACACTTCACCACCTTACTTCACCACATCACCACATCACTATAATATAATTATTTTAGAAATAAAGAGAAAAAAAACGTTTAAAAATTACCAAGAGCACCTTCTGGTTTCATAGTATGACCTTAAAGCATTCAGTTTTCAAGGGTGGCATTTTATACTCATTAGAACAAAAGTGTGTGACCTTAAAAACTTATGAAAAGATATTTGTATTAGGTTTAATAAACGATTATTAGAAAAAAACGTTTTTAAATTTCCCAATTTATCAATGAAATTGAGAAGAAAAAGAAAACAGATTTGTTTGTTGTTTAAATTTCATGCTATGTTTTACTTTGTACTGGTGAAATTTTCATGAGACTCACATATCTAATGGCACAAGGTTTTACCTAAAGGTTAAAAAAAAATAATTTTTTTAAATAAACTAACACAAACTTTTAGGACTCAAATCAAACATGAATATAAACAAAAGAAATTGTTACTCATTTTAATCCTAAAAAAAAAATGAAGTGCAATATTTTTCTTTTTATTCTTAAAAGGCTTCATAAATTAAATAATTACCTCATTTCCATTTAAATACGTTTCTTCACAGTATTTTCTGTGATCATATATTTGAAAAATGTTAGGTTTTTCAGCAAAATTAAATTTATGTTGTTATTGAATATGTTGTGGCTTAGTTTCGCCATCATAAGAAAAAAAATGTTTATACTATGTGATAAATATTATTTCTATTTGACCAAAGTCCTATGAAGCTGCAAGCAAATTTTCAATGAAACATTTATTGTGTATTTTTAAAGAATATTGATAATGTTTTCAATATATAACTCAACTGTAAATTGATTTTCGTGAGATTTGATACCTGTTTATAGTTTTTTTTAATTCTCTTGATTTTGTTTTACTAGGGATTTTCCTGATGTTCAGGGAACCCTCCCACATTATAAACTTGGTGACCTTGGCCTCATACCTCGGCCAAACCAGCATGTCCCTACAAACCTGGACAAAATGAAGGTCATTTCAAAGGTCGCCAACCTGGGAGCACTCCGCGGAGTGTTGTCAAAGTCAGTCGCCACGCAAACTGTCAGTGCACCAAATGTAAGTCTTTATAGCCTTGAAAACTGTCATTGCACCAAATTTAAGTCTTTCTAGCATTGGTCTTTTTAAAAATTGTGACTTCCGTAAGTATGTTATTAGGATATAACTTATTAAATTTACTATTGCCATGTATTTGAGTGTTTTTTGTGAAATTTGAGTAAAATCTCTTTAAAAGTTGCACAGATTCCAATGTAATAAATGTAAAAAGAACAAGCAAGTGGTGGGGCAGTGGTGGGGCTTTGTGTTTTCCACATTACATTCATTATATGAATACACAAGCGCATTCTAATTATTTTTCTTTAATTATGCATTTTTTTTAAGGCAATAATATTTGCAAGTCACCTAACAAAGAAATTACAGTCCACTGAAGTCTTAAAGGAACTGCGGGCCAGTTACCAAGCTCAAGGAGTAGCTCCCAATCCAGTTCCCAAAAAACTCATTGAAAATGTATGAATCAATTTTCACAGTCATATTGTTATAGTGCTACTCATCAGCACTAGCTGTTTCAGAGCTTCTCCGAATATTCTTGAAATTTTACTCAACAATTTTTCTGTGTAAAAGGAATTGTCTGTGATGGTTGTAATGGAGATGTTATATACATATTTACTTGTAAATTGAAATTTAAAAATATTTCTCTGTAATTATCTATTTCTTTGAAAACAATACAATTGGGATGGATGATTATTGATATAATTAAGTTCTTCAAATTTAGAAAAATGTTGTACACCATTAGTCTTGACAATGCATTAATCTTAGTGATAGTTTTTCAGAGCATCAATTAAATTTACTGTATCACCATGTTCATATGAATGAAATAGCAATGGACAGACGTAAATTTAAACTTCACCTGTTTTAACAGTGATGAAATTTTGTGAAATATTTTTTGTCTTTAAAGGAATTTTGCTGTAAACTTCCTTGAACACTGTTAAAAATACAAAGTTCTCTCATTAGTTAAGTATATTATGAGAACTTAAGAAATGAAGTTTAAATTTTAGTGGTAATTTTTATTGCTGATTTTTTTAAATAGTTATGATAAAAAAGTTGTTTTTTTACTTAAAGAGACTTTCCATATTGATGACATCAATATGTAGCTTTGGCTTTTGTTTTTCTTTTATTAAGAGGTGTTTAGCTTTTGTCAACTTTTCCATGGTTTAGTGAGGTGTGCTGTGCTTCACATCAATACACTTGATTTCTTCATGTGTGAATTTCACAATGCATAAAATGTGTCGTTTTTATACCAAACACAAAACTAAACATCAACATGTATTCCCATCTTCAAGCAATTTAACGTTGTTAAAAATACAAGAACCATCTTTTTTTTTTTCATAACAAAGGAGTTTTTAAAAATATCATTTTCAAATCATGAACATATTTGTTTGATGTGGTCAAATTTTAAAATTATTGCCACAACACAACAACATTAGGACCACTGCAGCATATGATCACCCTTAAATAATTTTATTGTGAGAACCATTTAAGAATACACTCTGCAGACTTGGCCACAGTGGAGAACACATTCAGACAAATAATTTATTGTATTAAAACCACCAAGTGCATCTGAGGTGTTTGTTATCTCTCTATAACATGACACTTGCTGGACCTGATGAAACATAAACTATCATACTACAAAACATCGCCATGTTCTCTGGGTATACAGGCATCGAAGTAGTGGTCAAAGTAATCTTACCACATAATTGGAGTTGATAGACGGGTGCTCATCACATATAATTGTTAAATTACATACAATAAATTGCATTCTTGCTAGTATATTTGGAACATCTGTTAAATCAAACATGATTTTTTTTCTTTAACATTCTGTTGCAAATAATATCAATAAGATGTAACAATATCAATAACATGCAAAAAAATAATTGTCACCTAAATGAGATGAGGTCGGTGGCCAGTTCATGTCAACATTATACATTAATAAAAAATTGTGGCATCCGATGAACTTTGTTTGTTAATATATTTTTACTTTAAGATTATAAACTGGTTGTCGGTGAATTTTTTTAAAATTCAAAATGCTTTTAGTTTTAGTGATATTCTTTGCATGGAACAATTCCTTGATATACCTGTCATGGAATAAATACATGACATAGAGCAAGTTATAGACAATGTTATTTCATACCAAGCATCAGAACAAATAGACAATGATGTACCACCTGGCACAGAACAAATCATTGGTGATGTACCACCTGGCATAGAGAATCCTTCCTAGAACCTGCCATTTTTGTTGTCAACCACTTTCTCTCTGTAATATTTATTTTTAACGAGTTTTAAAGCTTTGGTGCAAAAAATTGATATGACTTCGAATTTGGTCCATGCAGTGATACATAAAGAAGGCAAAAACATTTGGGCAACATTAGTCAATATTCTTTTATTAACAATATTCTTTTATTAGCAATATGGAGTGAGAATTTAGGAGCAAAGAAATGATAAGAGGAAGTAAATAATGTCTAGAAAAAAAGGAGCATGAAAATAATAGGCGCTAGAATTGAATAGCAGTAAAATAGACATTGGAGTATATGTCTAAACTTAGGAACCCATACATCCAGGTGACCATAGACCTAATCAGCAGCGGATATTGGAGTATGCGTCTAAACTTAGGGACCCACACATCCAGATGACACTTAGGGACCCACACATCCAGATGACACTTAGGGACCCACACATCCAGATGACACTTAGGGACCCACACATCCAGATGACACTTAGGGACCCACACATCCAGATGACACTTAGGGACCCACACATCCAGATGACACTTAGGGACCCA